>OX439385.1:7296211-7771173 GCA_949319315.1 Zelleria hepariella | reverse complement strand
CGCAAGGAAGGAGCCAGATGTCAAAACTTACCAAACTCAACAACATGAATCGATAGGTACGTCCAAGACGAAAGCGAAAACGAGACAGGAGATTTCTTTTAATTTCACTTTTATCGGACTCAAGTGAGGTTTCAAATCAAAAACACATCTCTGCCACCAAAAACAGAGTCTTCCTGCCCCCATTTCAGCTTTAGTTGATTATGGGCCCACTAAAACTGGCTCGCTTCATCGCGACAAAACAAAAAAAAACTGAGTGTAAGCACAGAAAATTAAGTATTCATAAAATGTTGGCTTTTAAATGGAATGGTAGTATTTCAGCTGCTAATCAATGTGGCTTAAACTTGAGGGTTGATTTTGCTTTATGAATACTAGTAACCAGCGAGCGGAAGATAACACTAGTAACGGTCTAAGATGCAGAAACGACAAAATGCACATAACATTTTCCAAAACAATTTAAACGGTTTTTTACCTGACTGTCCAAATGAGGGTTATTTCATACATTTCGTAATTATGAAAAATTCTAGTCAAAATAGACTTTATTATGAAGACCGTTTAAATCATTGTTGAAAAACATTTCATTACAGTAAAGTTGGGCATGTAGCGTTTATGAGATGACAAATTAATGACAGGGATAAACAAATAAATAATGGATAATGGACAAATTGTACATTCAATGGGCATATTATACATAAGCAACATATTATGTCACAATAAAGTATGAAATATATAAATTATACATGTTGGATGATATTCAGTGTAAAATACCGGCCTTACCTGCCGCGTGGCTTCCTGCCAGCCAAAAACAACAAGATCAACTCTAATAAAACACATTAATTACATACACGCTAAGTACTTACAATATTCTACTGTGTAATTAATATACTAGCTTTTGAAATTTATCGCCAGCTTGGCCAGCATAAGATTTTTATAAACGGCGATAAATACTTCGGTTTTGGCTTTCTCTCTCAACGAGAAGAACTCGATAGAAACTAAATTATATCGATTTTAATTAAATTATAAGCAAATAACTTTAAATATCAACCTAACCCGATATATTGCACGATATTTTTTTCAGGCTCGAATGTGGTTTCCCGCTTTGTTGGCGGTCTTTTAACACCTGTATATAGCGCGTTTGCTTTCTCCATCCTGATTTAGTAGATCAATATAGTGAGAGTAAGCCGAAGTGGAAATATGAATCATATGCTAGCCAAGCAGAAAACATTATAATAATAATATTATATCTACTTTAGATAAAAAGTTTCGGAGGACTTTTCGGAAAATATTATAGATATTTCTACTTTATAGTGCTTTTGTTTGGTGTCTAGGCAGCAATAAATCTGCTCAAAGATTGTATCAACTGAAAACTATTGTTTGATACCCAGGGTGCTGACCCAAGCCTGAATATACCAAAGGGGTAATTCCTTCTCCAAACATGCCACTCCACACTGGCAGTCATAGGACCGGTTTCTGAATTGAGAAATTCACTAAGCAAATACTTAAGTATCGTTCTGTCACGCCCTTTTGTGAGAAATCTGCATAGACAGAAACGATACTTATGTATTTGCTTAGTGAATTTCTCAATTCAGAAATCGGCAGATTTTATCAGCTCCTGTATTCTCTAAAATATCCACCGTAAAAATAAAACCTTCAAGAACTGTTTTTAAACGTCAAAAAAAAAAAGTTCTTTTCAATAAGGGCTATTTTTCAGTGTTTTGACGCTCAAAGATTGAGTGGATTTTTTAGAGAATAGAGGCGCAGAAGCCATAAAATACGCGCCACGAAAGAAGAGACTTGACTTCGTCTCCCGCACTCTTTCCTCCTCCCCGTTGACGCCCGGTCCCTTCCCGCGCTCAGACCTCAAACCGCTAAAGAGACCTATAAATCGACACTGCGCATGTCAAACCACGTGGTGTCTCAAGTATCTTCTTTCGTGGCACGTATTACACTCAGTTTAATTAATAGAATAGGGTTTCTCTTCAGAGAGTGAAACTTGCTAACGTTACCGTCACAAATATTGTTGTTCTCTCTTTGCAACAAGTTGACAAAGTCCCGTTGGCGAACTAAATAATGGGCATAATGATTTGTAAGGTTTGCGAATACATAATAACAAAACTTTTACAGCATTCAACAGTTTTATATAGTTTTTTCATTTTTTGCCAGCGCATACTACGCTGCCCTACCAAGCCACGCGAGGTCTCGAAATGTCGACAAAAATTAAATGAAAAACAAGCATTAAATCCGGTGAAACTGTAGTTTAATTATACATTTTAAATTCATCTAGGAAATGAACGAGTTTTAACCACAACTTTTGCTATCTTAACCAGTTACTTTTTACGTTATTAGACTTTCTATAACCCTTAACAAAAAGCCTTACTGAATGAGATCACTTTTTGTTTTTTCTAAAGCACTAACCCGTGCTAGGGAATAATTTAAACACTTATAATAAGTTGACGGAGACTAGTTGAAGAAATTCGCATCGACAGTTACTTGACTCGCAAGCTCAATTGGCAGAGCGCCTGCACGGTACGCGGAAGGTTGCGGGTTCAAGTCCTGTCCCGAGTGAATTTTTTCAACTTATTATAAGTGTTTGAATGAGATCAATAAGTTCTTACTTTTCCAACAACAATTCGTCCCAAAACAACGCAGTCAAGCATCAACTCTCCGAAGCGAACCCCCACCGTCACCGATACCCAAAGCCATCCACACACCGGCTAGACCGTTCAAACACTTACGGTGCAGGAAGCAGTCGTACTTGAAGCAGCGGCGGCAGAAGAGCGTGTGGAAGGAATGCATGGTCTGCTCCCGGGGGACGGACTCGGCGAGGGGCCCGTCGATGTTGGGCGTGCACTCGGGGGGTAGCGCGTTGGGGTCGCTGCGGGATGTCAGCTCGATGTACCTGCGGAGGTAGGTATGGGTCACGTCATGTAAAAAGAACGATCGCATTAGGCGACTTATCGGTCTCTATAGGCTGTGTGGCTAGTATACTAGGTAGTAGCTATATGGCTAGTTAAAAAAATATATATATATAGTCCTAGTGCTTTCGTGGCCGAGTGTAACCATGCGCAAACACACCCCCTCCGCTTTTTTCTAGCGTTCTTTTTTGTATAATGCGCGCGCGATGAGAATGGGATGCAACCTTGTCAAAGCCAATCGAAAATATACTTCATTTTACTTTGACAAGGTTGCTTCGACGCGAGTTTGCTTACCGCGCGCGTATCAGTTCCAAATGGTCGCATCCTATTCTCATCCCGCGCGGATTAGATAATCGTATGAGGTAGTGGCCACCGCACAGTGGTCGATTTGTACGATTTAGGCGGCCAAAAGTCCATTTCTCAAAGTTAACTTATAACAAAACTAATTGATTCCCGGAAAAATAGACACCCCGACTGCCCAAACCCCACCCCTCCCCAGTTCCTAGAACTGCGTGCGCGCCCCCACAGGTAGTCGGAACTTGATCGTCGCGCAAGCTGTACGCGTTCGTTCTCGACACTCTTAGCGCAACCGATATTCTAAAGTGAATATTTCATTGGATATTATTCAGTTACAAGTGAAAGTGATGGAAGTCGAAAATTCAGGTAAGCTCCTTCAAATATAATTTAAATTAAGATAAGGAATATCAATATTTAGTGCAGTTACAACGTATCAAAGATCGCCCTTTTTCATAGAAAATATTATCATTTTTTTATTTTCAATAGTAAAAATGTTGTACTTCCGAGACCGTCCGAGTTAAATTCCTTATGGTTTCTAATAGTATAGCTCTTTGAGCAGATAACCACAAAAAAAATAGCCACCACCTTTGACCACTTCGCGAGAAAAATAATAATTCATTAACTTAGGCAGAAAGTGAGAAAAATTCCTTTTTTGTTTCTTTTGCGTTAAAATTCCTTTTCGTTGTTCTAGGTTCATCAAGTTACTCGGGCATGGAGGTAGTAACTCGCAGATATCTTTTTGATAAGATGATTGAGGAAAACTCTCCATCAATAAACGACAAATTGGAATACTTACAAAATTATTTGTTAGTGTCTTACGGGGACTCCGACGAAGACAAAAAGTATATAAATCATAAATTTTCATATTTTAAAACAGAAATAAAAAAGAGATGGTCCAAAGCACGCAACACGCTAGAAAAATTTCTTATAAGCAATGATGCATGGTTAGCAGGAACGTTCGAGATGCCCATAAAAACGCATAATAAGTCAGGACGACCTAGCAAAACATTCAGTGAATGTAGTGAAAGAACTAAAAGGAGGAAAACAG
Organism: Zelleria hepariella; assembly: GCA_949319315.1. Lineage (NCBI taxonomy): Eukaryota > Metazoa > Arthropoda > Insecta > Lepidoptera > Yponomeutidae > Zelleria > Zelleria hepariella. The sequence continues at coordinate 7,766,916 of OX439385.1, read as the reverse complement.
AAGAAGTTCGCTCCTCTGTAGGCAAAGAAGTGATAGTTCACGCAGCGCAAGTAATTTTACAAAAAGAAGGAAAAAGAAACGCCTCGCAATTCCTAAAAGATATTACAAATTCGCCTGCAGCCGCAAACGAATGTAAAAAAAGACATTCCAAATCAAAGGCACAAGATCCCCTTACGCCTCGGGAGGCACTGCGAATGTGCGTGGACGCTGATTTGACACGAAGTCAATATGAAATTGTGCGAGCAACCAACAGAAGCTTTTACCCGTGCTACGAATTAGTGTTGAAGGCTAAACAGGAATGTTACCCACCCAAAGAGACGCTACGAGTGACCGCTTCCTGTGCTGAAAGTGATCTACAATCTTTGTTAGATCACACCGTCACGCGATTATCAATTTTCCTCGAAGAAGTACTAATGACTCTTACAGAAACTGAGAGAAATTCCTTGCAGATTATCTGCAAATGGGGTTGTGATGGTTCACAACAAGCTCAATACAAACAAAAGTTAATGAATGACGCCGACTCGGATGCAAATATATTTTTGAGCTCATTCGTGCCTCTACAAATTGTTTGCGGCGAAGACAAAACAAAAATGGTTTGGCCAAACCCGACTCCTTCTTCACCACGATATTGCCACCCGATACGATTCAGATTTATAAAAGAGTCTACAGACATTACAAAAGATGAAATAAATTACGTTCGGGACAGTGTGAAGTCCCTAAAAGCCACGGAATTGGAACTGAATGGGCAAAAATTCTCGGTTAGCCACAGTCTTAAAATGACCATGGTGGACGGCAAAGTTTGCAATGCGGCGACTGACACCAAATCAACGAGTAGATGCTACATATGCGGAGCCACTTCAAAAAACTTTAATGACTTAAGTAAAAAAAACGAAATTCACCCAGAATCGCTTGAATTTGGCCTATCAACTTTACATGCCAGAATTCGATTATTCGAGAGTATTTTACATTTAGCTTATAAATTGCCCGTTGGGAAATACCGTGAAAAAAGAACCAAAGCAGAAAAGATGCTAGAACAACAAAAAAAAAAGAGATTCAGCAAAGATTCAGAGAAGAAGTAGGTATCTTGGTAGATATGCCAAAATATAATTTTGGTAACACAAATGACGGCAATACTAGTAGAAGATTTTTTGAAAACCCACATCTGGCTGCTGAAATAACGGGAATAGACTTTAATTTTATTTATAGAATTAAAGTTATTTTGGAAGCCATATCAAGCGGTCACAAAATAGATGTCCCGAAATTTGTGAATACGCCATGGAGACAGCAAAACTGTATGTAGAGTTATATGGTTGGCATTCTATGACTCCTACCATGCATAAAATTTTGGTACATGGTGGAAAAGTTATAGAAAATTCTCTAGTGCCTATTGGTCAACTTTCGGAGGAAGCTGCAGAAGCTCGTAATAAGCACTTTCGCTCATACCGTCTAAACTTTGCTCGAAAGTTTTCACGCGAAGACTGTAACCTTGATATTTATCACAGGTTACTCTTGACATCAGATCCACTCATCAGTTCAATGAGAAAAAAAAAGAAGATCCGATCAAAACCATTTTTGCAGGAAACTTTGGAGCTTTTGCTTCCTGCAGAGCCAAATACAAAAGGCACTTGTGATAAATGCATGGAAAGTGAACCGTGTCAGTTTTAGGCCGCCCATAGAGCCTCTGACATGGCTTAACGATTATTATTTATCAACAACAACCGGGACGCGTACATAGAAATGCTAGTTCAGTACGTCTCCGCCAGGCTAAGACGAACTGAATTAGCAGTTTCTAACGATAAACACCCGTAAATGCTACGCCAATACGTCTCAGAGGGTGATGTACTGCAGTAGGATTTCAAGTTTTATAATGCAACGTAAGTGGGGTTATCCTAATTCGGTTCGTCAACGTGAAACTGATGCTGAAGGGCGGCTAAGAATTAACTTACAGCATGACAAATAAAGCAAATACAGGTACGAAAAAGTCGCGCAATGGAAGTTGGCTGCACTTTGATCTTTGCATTTCGCATGGCGGTTCAATCATCAGTCATAATAACTGAAGGGCAAAATGACATTTGGCAGTTTCTCTGCAAAGTTTCTTTTACGGCATTGAATACCATTCAATAATTTATTTCAGTTTGGCTTGTATGAAACGCTACGGCAACTGGGGCAGCCCCTATTTTGGTATGGGTGAAGAAAAAAGTTACGCATGTATTGCTTTGGTCACACGATGAGCTGGAATCTATGAATACAATTTCGTTAGCGATACGTTCACAATACGTCACGCGAGCCGGCAGTGACGAACTGAATTAGCATTTTCTAAGCATTTAAATGCGTATTTACGTAGAAATCAGTAGGACCAACAGTTTAACGTGCCTTCCGAACAAAGGCGGCTTTCCCTACGCCCGACGGCGCCGGAGCTCTCAAAGACCCACTCTTTGATTTTTCGGAGCGAACTGCTCTCACAAACTGACCTCAGATTTCAAAATATATTTTTAGCGCGTTTTATCTTATTTTATGGAGAGGGAACGCAGGGCGCTTCCCTTTCGCTGCAACATGGTGGCCCGCAGGTTTGCACGGTGTACTACACCAGTGAAGCTGACCTTGTTTAGGGCTTACTGCCAATCATTTTATACGTGCAGCCTGTGGGTGAACTACACGCGGGGAGCCTACAACGCCCTGCGGGTGCAGTACAACAACGCGCTGAGGACGCTGTTGCGAAAACCGCCCCGCTGCAGTGCATCCGCTATGTTCGCGGAGGCGCGGGTGGACGACTTCTACACCATCATACGCAAACGTAGTGATTCAATGCTGAGTAGGCTAAGGGGAAGTAACAACGCCCTCCTCAGCGTGTTGGCGGGTACTGGGTTGGTATACACATCTCGCCGCACCTAAATGTAATTTTTGTTTGTGTGTTTTTGTTTTTATTTGTTTTATTAGTTTAGTACTAACCATGTCCTTATATGCTTTGTAACAACTTTGTAATTTCTGTAAATATTGTAACTGTATGTATATGTCAATATGGACCTGGTCCGAAACAAAAAGTTTTATTATTATTATTATATTTATTTTAGTGAACGAAAAATCGCTGAACAAAAATAGCTCAGTTCCGCTTAAAAATTTCAAAAACTGAAAAAAAAAAATCTCGCCATGCTGCTATCGTTCTGTGACGATCTTTTTTGCGACAACTGCAGGGACTAAACATTACATGAAATTCTCAAATCAGAATTTGTTGGTAATTCAACGGTAGCTTACTTCTCGCGCAGCTCCTGCGCCGTCCCCTTGTCGGGGAACTGCGAGCTGATGGCCTGGAAGATGATGAAGATCGGGAACTGTTTGTCGGCCTCCTTGCCGCCGCCGCCGCCGCCGCCGGCCTCCTCTTGCTTCACGTCCGTCTTGTCCTTCGGCTCTTTGCTCGCGTCTTTCTGTTGGTCAAGGAAACGACTAAGGCTCGGTTTCTGAATTGAGAATTTTACTAAGTAAATACGTAACTATCGTTCTGTCACGTTCTTTTGAGAGAAATCCGCATATTTAAGTACTTGCTTAGCGAATTTCTCAAATCAGAAACCGGCAATTCGGAAGGCAAAGTTTTTTGTTCGAAAGTCCGTTATTGGCTTAATCTTATCTTTAGACAATATTGAGAAACTAATTTCAATATTTTTTATTTTGGTCCAGTAGTTTTGTTTTTATGCGCTAAAATGTTTTGTTCCTATGACCGCATTGACCGCCAACAGTATGCAGACCGTCGCGTGACGTCATAAAACCGTATCTTTGAAACGTTGTAAAATCCAAACTACTGAACCAAAATAAAAAATATTTAAATTAGTTTCTCAATATTGTCTAAAGATAAGATTAAGCCAATAACGGACTTTCGAACAAAAAACTTTGCCTTCCGAATTAGGCTTTTTGCGTTTATTCTTCCCTTTTCGGGGCCTTCTGAGACAAACGTGTATGGCGCTCTACACAGGGTGTTGTTTTGTTCAGCGACACCCGACTCGGGGGCGATTAAGGCTAATCAAATACTTAAGTATCGTTTTGTCACATTATCTTGTGTGACATCTGCAGAGACAGAACGATACTTAAGCATTTGGTTAGTGAAATTCTCAATTCTGAAATCGGAGGTATTTACTCTACACATACAGAAACAAAAACAATAAAATAAAAATAATTCAGTGAAAAACACCCAAAAAGCATTCAATTGTGACCGCGAGCGATAGTATAACAGTAATTCCTTACTATTTTTGGGCACTCTCAATATCGGGCGCCACATCGAGCGCGCGTTTTTAGAACTTACGTCTTTATCGTCCTTGGACAGCCTCGCCTCGCTGTCTCGTCGCTCGTCCGCCACCTCGTCCTTCGTCTGGAAGGACATGAGCGCGTGTACCAGCTCCACGAACAGAAGGTCGTCGATGAAGCCGCCTTCCTTGTCACCTGCGGAAAGAATGATGAAAGTTAGGCCTCATCCACCTGGCTCACGAAGAAGAACAACACAGGGCAATTTTTAAATAACATTATTCCTCAGACACCCCAACTTTAAATGTAATTCGGAAGGCAAAGTTTTTTGTTCGAAATTCCGTTATTGGCTTAATCTTATCTTTAGACAATATTGAGAAACTGATTTCAATATTTTTTATTTTGGTTCAGTAGTTTGGATTTTACAACGTTTCAAAGATACGGTTTTATGACGTCACGCGACGGTCTGCATACTGTTGGCCGTCATAGAAACAAAACATTTTAGCGCATAAAAACAAAACTACTAAACCAAAATAAAAAATATTTAAATTAGTTTATCAATATTGTCTAAAGATAAGATTAAGCCAATAACGGACTTTCGAACAAAAAACTTTGCCTTCCGAATTTCCAACAACTTTTGTTCTATGACCCAAAAAAAAAATCCCACACCGTTTTATTTTTGTGGCGCAGCGTAACAAATAAAACAGGAGAGGCTCTAAGGTGGTAAAGAGTGGAGGGGTGAACAAAGCGCGCAAGCTGGAATGCTTGAAATACACACTTTAAAAGAATAAGAAACATTCAATAAATTATTAAAATAAACAAAAAACGCGACTGCGAAATAAAATAAAAAAAACTGTTAAATAACAAAGAAAACCCAACTGCATCATAGTCTTAGCAGGCAGGACTAGTTTGGGCAAATTTGTGTTGGTCTCGCCAGCTATTGTGAGTTGCATTTCCCACATTTAAAAAAACTGGCAGAGCGAAATGTGTCTCTTGCTTTGCAAACGAAAGAAGAAAGAAGAAGAAGAAGACACAGTGAAGCCACGTACCATGCACTTTCCCGTCATAGTTCTTGATCAGCTCCTCGATGAATGTCCCGTCCTGGTCAAGTACCTCATCCCCCATGTACGGGATGTTGTGAAGGACGGTCTCGTCTTCCACCATGAAGTTCTTCTGTGTCGGAGCCCACGTGTACATGGTCGGGATTGGGTTCACAGAGTTGATGATGCGGATGGGCACTTGCTGCGTTGTCACTACACCTGAAGCTGGGAACAGAAGGGGTTTGGAATAATAGAGGAATATTGAAAAATTTGTCTTGTTTACTTAAGTTATCTTATGTGTGTTACCTTCAATTTCTGAATTGAGAATTTCACTAATGAAATACGTAAGTATCATTCTGTCTCTGCAGATGTCGCATAAAAGAATGATACTTACTAAAGTATAAACTTAGTGATTTCTCAATTCAGAAACTGGCCCATAAAGTTGTAATGCTATGATTTTGTGATGTATGTAATTCTTAGGTCCAAAAAACATGGAATTGCCTATCTATAACACCCTAGCACTTACAGTCACTGTAAGAGACCTCAGCTCACTTCATGACGCTCTCATGGTTGGCTGTGGGCGTCGGGGGCGGCCAGTGGGGGCGGTAGCTGCCTGTCTATAACACCCTAGCACTTACAGTCAGTGTAAGAGACCTCGGCTCGCTTCATGACGCTCTCATGATTGGCTGTGGGTGTGGGGGGCGGCCAGTGGGGGCGGCGGCCGCGCGCCGGCTCGGGCTCCTCCGCCGCTGACGTCATCAGCCGCAGGTTGCGCGCCCAGGCCACCTTCACCTCGTCGGCGCGTTTGAAACGCTGCAATACGGAATTATTCTTAGGTATCGGTAAATTAAGTAAATGAGCCCAAGGCTTTGGGGCTAGCCTGGTTAGGGAATCGTCGTAGGTAGTACGATAGACTGCTGAAATAGGGCATAAACCAGTTGTTCGTTCGTACTGACGCTGTAAGAACAGTGAAGTTCAAAATGGTCATAGACTTTATTGTTATCGGTCATGGACTATTTTATTGCAAGTAATAAGGTAGAGAGCGATGTAGGAAATGCTATAAAGTTGTATGTCCCAAGCAGTGGAAATCACGTTGAAATGCAATAGTTTACACTTCAATGCGGTGAAGTTGCGGCAAAACAAAGGTGGTTCGCTAGCTTGCGGTTTTTGATACAAGTTTACCTTGACTTGGCGTAGTCGCATGTATTCCGTTTTCACACGCTTCTTCCATTCTGCTGAAACTTTCCCTTTGCTCATGATTTAACGTTCGTATCACTTTATTTTGTAATTTTATTGAACAAAGCGATAAATAATAACGCCCGCGGCGCGGCCGCACAGACCACATTCTTTTTTGTAATCTGTGCACATCACAGATTAGAAACATGACATTTTGATTGTCAACATGACAGTCAGTAATGCCAACTAAATAAAAATAATGTGGCTTCGTTCAGAGAAAAAGCTATTGGCCATGCTACGCGGGCTGGGTTGCCAGAATAAAAACCGAGAGTTGTGACCACAGACCAATAGGAGTAGGCGGTAAACGTCAATCTATAAAGAAGGCTGTGGTCAATCAGTTTTGTGAACGTATTGCGTGGATTTTATCGCGCGCGATAATTTAAATATTTTGGCGGAATTTGTGGATAGAGGCTCCTGATACAAAATAAGGGTATGTTTACTCATTGATGGTATTCGGAAGCATTAGCTAGTAACAAATACTGATTTGGGAGAACAGTGGGTTCAACTATGTAGGCCATGTATATGCTTTCTTCTGCAATAACAACAAGTAGCTTTAGATAATAAAACAATATAATAACCTCTTAATATCACAATGTTTAATACTATATTTATTCGTCTTGCATTAGCGCTTCAATTCGTGGCAGTTTCATGATTTTGTGTTTTGTCTTGATATGGGCATCTGTGTGGGTCTTCTGATACGCCTTGTATGTGCAGTCGAGGAAGGGACACCGAAACATGGGTTCCTTGCCACATTCGTACGTCACGTGTCTTCTGTACGTGCTCTTATGTCTGTATTTCCGTTTACACTTTTCACATTCGTAGGACATATCATATTGAGTCCAGAAGTTTTTTGTCTTCATTGGCATTATTGGAAGCATATTTTGCATCATGTTTTTAAAGTAGTCTAGGTCACCTGTAACAAGATTAAACGTCTCATTATCATTATTGCTGACTTTCTGTCTTGGGAGTAGCCTGTAGTTTACTTGTATACTTGTCCTAGCATTGTTTAATAATTACTATCACAACGGCTTGGACTTAGGGGGTAACCAACCAGTGATGATTGTACATTGTTCTAGCTATGAAATCAAACATGTAGGGCAAATCGAGAACATTTATTCATGCATTTTCGTTAAAAAAAAAAAAGAACAAAACCAAACACACCATTTTCAATCAATAAAAAATTCAATGTACAAATTAATTCTTTTAAATAGTTTGCACTTTCCACTGGGTATTTTTTCAATATCAAAATACTGATTTTGTTAACTGGCAGGGACGTTCCAGCGGTACCATCTCCTGTCAATGTTTTTAGTTTTCAACTTATAAATTAGAACTTATCAATTATAGAATACAATATTAATACAATTTGTTGAAATGATGATCAATAAAATTAAAAAATGCTTTTTTTCTGCAATTTGAACAAAGTTAAAAACAATCTAAGAACATGTTGGTACCTACTACAGTCAAACTGTATTTTACAAAAGTATAAAACAATTAGACAGAACCCTAAGACTGGTTAAAAAACAAAAATTCATCCATAAACTTTGGTGGGATATCTTTGGGATAATACATCAATCTAGGAAAAAACTACATAATACATTTTTACAATTATTTGGCACTGTGAGCCCTTATCAAAATGACCTATTTAAAGGGCCCCTTCTGTCTACCCTCAACTTCAAATTTAATAATTTCAAGAAATTTTTTATTTGCTTTAGAAAACACAAAATGCAAGTTACTAAAGTGTTTTATTAACTTATATCCAAATTTTTTTCTTTAAATGTATATATTTATATCCAAAGATTTATACTTTTAAATAAAAACAATCTTAGTTTTAATTTTAATTAAATAGTGGCCAGACGAACAAGAGTTCAACAGACGAGGCCCGTTATTATGAAGGAAGAACATTAGGAAACATTAATTGAATTTGAACTTTAAATGGTAACTTATGAAACATTAACAAATGCACTATTATAATAACATTTGTAAGAGAAATACTGGCACTTGTTTAATTAAATAATTCACCGACATTATAAATAGTTTGTGGCACTAACATACCTACTAATAATTTTCTTTGGTAACAAGGAACAAACACACACTAAACAAACATTAACAAGAACAAGAAAATATATAACAATCTATTAACTTACAATTAATTTTATTATTCTTACGTCAGTATTTTATTATTGTCTTATAAATTATTGCAATAGTGATTGCTACTTGATAAGCTGTTTTAAAAAACTTTGGAAATCTCAAAAATATTGATTTTGCTATTATAAATTATTATGGTCAGTATTGTAATTTTTCGTCAGTCTCAATCATAATAGCTGCCACGATTTATTCAAGTGCAAAATTATCCTTTACATTTTGTTACTGTCTCAATTGGCAAGAAATCAACTTTGATAGAAATACGCCTCTAAAGGGCATAAAATATTTGGCTTTAAAATTTTTGGTTTTCAAAGCACTTAACTGTTAATTAGGTATTATATTTGTTCATTTAACGAAGACAACATTTCAGTCGTTGAGGCCTATTAATGGACTTTGATGTCACTGTTACTTTAAAAACAACAAATTAAAAGAGATATACAATGTATCGACATTTACCCCGAGGGGCCTAATCTACAATAGGCACTAAAAGAGCGTTTTGATCTTGTCTCACCAATCAGACGATTTCACTCTTCACTGGTGTATTACTCTCCAATTAACGGTCTCTTGGTAACTCCGAAAGGCACGCCTGAAATGGAAAAAAGAGAGGTTTAATCAAAGTTATCCAACAAATAAAATTGTTTTTTTAAGACATGCAAAGCTAACAAGATACATAATATGTGGACAACGTGAATATAATGGGGATAATGTGGGTACAAACAAAATACATAACCGATAAATGGTGATTGCAGTAAACTATTTTTAAACTTAAACTTTCGTAAGCACTGCACTTTTTTTTTTAATAAGTGTCAACTATGTTTTTGATGATTTTTCAGTTAGACTAAGTACCTATACTTAATCCTAAGTTAGTTACCTACATACACAACGCCCATTATAGAATATATGTCTTTTTTACCCCCACCATGCATGAAAACCCAAACTGACGTTAGCCCCAGATGCTCAACAAAAAGGTTCTACTAACATGTAGCACGAGCATAGAGCCGGGTCATTCCACCTCGGACTTGGCGTCCACGAAGTCCACCTTCTCCGGCAGGTCTTTGTGCAGATGGCGCTCGTGTAGCAGCAGATTGTGCTTCTGGTAGGCGCGGTAGACGCAGTAGGGGCATTTGAAGCTCGGCTGCTTCCGGCATTCGTACTTGATGTGCCGCTGGAGCGAGCCCTTGTGCTTGTATTTATTCCCACAGTCGATGCACTCGTACAATGTCCACCCAACCTTGCTCACGCTCAGCCCCGAACCGCCGTACCCCATTATCGTATAAGGATTGTACAAGTGTGCAACTGAAAGGAATAAAGTAATAATGCCAAATGAAAAACGTGCGCGTGTTCTAGTTGACCTGCCAGTTTTTTTAAAGGCTACTTGATTGAAATGAGATATCCAAATAGATCGCCGATGTCTTCCGAGAGACAACGCGTTAAGAAAAATTACTTTATTACAAATAGGTCCTATCAAAATTTGGTCGTGCTACTCATCAGTATTTTACAAACAATTTTTACCATGGTTTTAAATCTGAAATCACAAAAACTGTTGCTCCATTCTAAAATCCGGTGACCACTGTACCAAATAATAAAGCAGTAATTTATTTCGAGATTTCGGGGTTTATTTGGTATCTGAGTGAGCGACCTCCGTATGTATAACAGGACCTACCGGTAATAATATAAAATACGCCTTAAAAAAACTGGTCAACACACCCAATGCCCTTGTTCTACTTTAGAAGCAATCAAAGCAACCCGAATATTCCAAACAAAAATAGGAACTGTATAAACTATAGTGCAGTGAAAAGCATTGATAGATAGGAATAATAATGCACCATGTCTCCCAATAATTTGTACATTTTCAAATGGATCTACTTAATATACATAATAGCACTTTAGTTACTATTGCTAAATTCATGCAACCTTGGAGTGAAGTTTATACCCGAGTATTTTACGCATTTGTGATCGCAACTTTACATTGTTAATTGTCCATCACAAAATAATATAAAATCTACAACCTTAACAGAAATATCCACTTTCCATTAAATGTTAGTAGTTAAGTGTTAGCAGAGTTATATTTAGTTACAGGCACTTTAGTAATTGACTGCAATAATTACGAGCATGCTCTCATACACCGATAAAGAAAAGTTTGCTTACATCAGTCAACAGTAACAGTTAACAATAACAGCATCGGCTAGAACCTTAAAACATTAAAATTGTGAACAAAAAGAAACTAATTTTATGAATAGCAGCTTTATTAAAAAATACAAAAGTTATATAAGTACAATCAAATGCATTGAATCACTGCAACTTTATAGTGATGAAAGACTTTACAAAAATATTCTAGATAACATAAATACAGTAAACTAAGTTGATTTGATAGGAAAATTCACTTGGATTTAGTCTATGATGATTATCAACATGAGAACGTGATTTTTGCGGTAATGATTTTGTATCACAGCTATGTGAATAGTTTTTACAAATAACTTAGAACGTTACAATAGATTCATTTCGGCAGAATATTTTCGAAACAACATCTGAAGGAATTTAAACCCTAATGACTATACACTTCGAAGGCACTTAGTTTAACTCTGACAAGACTTTGTTGTTGTACTAAAATTTGTGAACGCTACATTTTGATTGTTTGATGGTAACTCCTGCGGATAGTAAATCTAACATAATTCCTAAATGGTATCAAAAATACTTAAAACTAAGTGGAAGATTGATTCTCTCCTAATAAAAATACAACATTAAATTGTGCATGATCTCAAAATAGTAAGTTCTTAATGGCAGTGACCTAAACATATTAGATTCAACATTCAACACAGTTAAGGCACGACATACCGACACACTGTCATTTTTACTGATTTAACAACCGATTCATTAACAATTGGCCCCAAATATAATTAAATATTCATAACATCCGCTAAAATAACGCACTGCGGTCAACCGACTCTAATTTCGAGGAACTTATGTAATATAATAGTTTGATTCCACTCTTCGGATAGAATTATATAAGAATACCTTACGTGTACGATAAAATAAATGCATTAGAATGTAAAGAGATCTAAAAATAAAAATATCTCGAATGAGTATTACAATAATAAATGGAACATGCATTATGGCAGAGAACAAGAGTTGGCTAACGCAGCGAAAATAGCATCATCGTTAAATTAAATACAACTACGATATACACTTATACTTACACAAGTTATTAATGGAAACGAAGTTACTTCCAACAGTGACTTCACTGAGAGAACGCTACGCAACATCCGCTTCTCTGGCAAGCATTTATACTCTGTATAAACCCACACATTATATCAAACCCTCGTTTTATAATCAAAATTACAAGAAAAACTGAACTATTAACATATTTCAATAGTTTTTGGTAGTCTTTCTTCTAACCATGATTAGTAATAACCTCGTGTCATACTTCCGAAATCTATTGTATCAAAAATATAAGTAAATCTCCTTAACAGCGAATTGGTAACAAATCAAATGGCGTGGCGGTCAGATTTCTGCGCTGTGCTCACTAAAGATTCAACTTTCACGTGGTACACTTAACTTGTAACGACACTGGCGAAATCTTAATTTATCAAAAACCAGGAATGATAGTTTACAAAGTAAATGCTGTACATATAAAAAGCGTATTCTATACAAATCACTTGTCATCTTAACACATACTGGATAAATGCAACAGTTTCAGTATACTGCTACAAACTTAATAAAATCTGTAACTAGTATGAATACTACGAGTAATTCGTCATGAGATTATTATGGTATCTAATCCTTCCTTAAATATGGATGTTTTAAATAATTAGGTTTGAGTAGGTAACAAGTGAAGGCACGATTTGTGACCTTGCGAGAGGCAATTACATACATCTAACGTGACAGTCCGGTGCCACTATCACAAAGAGAGATTTCATCACATTTATCACAATCGTGGAAAACTCGGGGCTTACACGATTCCAATCACGAGTGCTGACATTCAATTCATCAAAAAGTAATTAACACGAACATGCAATAATAAGGAAAATACTAAAGGAAACGTTACTATACGAACATCGAAACTGGATTATAATTTTCTCAACCGAAGAGGTCATGATATGTAAAAAAATAACCTACGAAGGACTGCAATCAAGCGTTGTGAAGAGTATTGAGTGGCGAGTGGTTGTCGGAATGTGGTAGACGAGGACGAGGCTATGTGCAGGCGTCGATATTGTCGTGCTTGATGTACTGCTCTGGTTTCATGTGGACCTCGCGATGCATCCGCTCCATATGCCTTGCAATGTGCATCTTCTGTTTGGCGCGGTAGACGCAGTAAGGGCATTGAAACTGGGGTTCCTTGCCGCACTCCCACTTCTGATGGTTGCGCAGCGAGGACTTGAGTTTGTAGGAGCGGCCGCAGTCTGGGCACGGGAAGGAAGGCTCGCCTGGTGAGGGTGGCACTGAGTGCGCCGCACGCAGGCTCGCCACCAGCGGCATCGCCAACCGCGCCGACCACTGGTCCCACGACAGTCCCCCGATCCTAGTGAAAGACACGTCCTCCGGACCGACGCCTCCTGAAATCGTAACGGAATTCATAAAACGTTGACAGGCGCGCCGACGCGACACAAACACGCAACACATTCGACATTCCCGTGAGGTTAACGACAGATACAAGCAATACGAGTACATACAAGTTATATACATAGTAAATACATAGAAATATTACATAGATATAGAAGATAAATAATTAAATATCTACTGTGAGTGTCCACCGAGTGCTGTGATGAAAGCTTTGCAAAGGAAAAGAAAAAAAAAGAACAAAAAAGAAATCAAAAACATTTATTTATTAGCACAGATGCGTTTGAAAGTGTAACAATCTCCAAAACACAAGATGAGGTCAAATGACAACGTGGATTTGAGAATTACAAGATGTTTCTTGTAGGTGTTCTGTTTTGGGACAGACAATGAAAAAGAAAATTATGAAGAACTCGTAATTGATCGCTGTAAGGACTTAGGTTAATGTTTAGTTTTCTCTCCCGACCCAAGGGCTTTCTTGTCTACCTGAAATTATTAATTAGATTAGTATGAACGAAAAGAACAAAGAAACAAAACAAAAAGAAACGTGCTTGTAAAACAATTACGAGTTGAATTCGTTTTGATGCATGACAAATGGCAAAACAAAAATCACAACCATGCTGGCATGCTATTAACAAAATTGAGTCCCTAAATAAAAAACTTTAAAATGTACTCACCAATTTCACTTAGATACCCTCAAATACCTGTATACCAGTAGGTACAGTTAACAAGCTTGGATATGATAAAAAAGAAAACAAAAAATACTATGCTATGTTTAATTTATTTAATTTCTCTACCAAGTAAACCCCAATATTCATATAAAAATCACACAAGTTGATTAACTACATTCCAATAACATTAACAAACAATCAAAACTCTCAAATGTTATTCTTATTTATGTAATACCTTAGACCGACAAACAAAACATGATATGATGGGAATATTGCATATCAGTATAACGTCTTATGCTTAGCAATGACTTCAATATTTCAACAAAAATATTAACTTTTCTTAATTCTTATCACCGTGTTAACAAACTAATACTGACTTTGGTCAAATAGCTTTGTTATCCTATAGATTTAACAAAAAATATCAACAGTTAACAAAAACTTCAATATGTTATTGCGTAATAAATATCAGTTAATATCAAGCCAATATTTTCCTAATTTTGTTTGAACACATACTTATCCCAGTTCACCAAAGATACAGTCGAATAACAATTTTCGTAAATATAAAATATTGAGAAATATTCAATATATAACTACAGGTAACATTGTAGGCACATCATGAGCTTTTAGTAGTTTACCTAAATGTATCTTATAGACTGGTAAAGTCAGTCGCTAATATAATAACTTATCCTAGTAATAATATGATAAACCTACACTAAAATATAAACTTTGGGTTCGGTTCTAAAAGAATGGGAAGACGAGGAAAATGGTCCCGCAAAATGTATAGGGAAGTTAGGTAAATAGGAAAAACAGAAAATTGTATTATGAACACTAAATAAGGTCCGCTATAGGAGACCTATTATTATAAGTTAATAATAAATATACTACCCGTGACAGAAAAGAAAAGATGCCTAGCATGAATACAAGGTTCCTGTATAACAGGGCTAAAACTAATATGAAATATTAACTAATTATTTCACATAATATCATTGCACTTACATTACGATAATTTGGAATATTCCTTACGAGGAATGATAGCTTTTTAAATAACTAGTCAAATTCGAGATAAATATTTTACATGTAAAGAATTTACTTGACTTCAGTACATTGATCTGCCTCAAGTGTTTAGTTTGGCTTGTTTCATTCAGTTTGAATACGCGACCTTGGGTCACACGATTGGTTTAAAATACTCAGGGGGTCAGTCTTAACTACGTTCAATATAAACTCTAAAACAAAAACAAATAACAAGAAAAATTACCACTTGCCGTTAGGGAATGTGCAACATAAATCTATCTATCGTCTTTAGTGTTTAATAAAACATTTACTATGTTTAGCAAAAAATGTAAATAAAATTAACATAAATAATATTATTGCAGTACCGATTTGGTTAGGTATCTACTTTGGTCGAATTTCTCTTTGTATGAGATAAAACTAAATGGGTGTCTTTTTGTTTCTCCTAATTTTGTTACTGGCGTAAATGTACCACTCTTGATTGTGGTGCTTTCTGATGTGTACGCCAAGGTTGCCCCTCTGCTTAGCCTTGTAGGAGCAGTAGGGGCATTGGTGGGATGGAGCTTTACCGCCGCATTCTACGTTCTCGTGGCGGCGTAGGGTCGACTTCCAGCGGTACTTCTTACCGCAGTGGCGGCATTCGAACTGGCGGCTTGCATCGTCCGAGCTAGAGCCGTCGCGGCGCGAATACGCGCCTCCGTCCTTATTGTCGAACACGTCATTGCTGTTGACACTCCCTGTGCCCGACGGGAAGCTACTGTTGCTGTCGTAATACGTGTCAGCCTCCTCGGGCAGCACTATGTCGTCTGTGTCGTCATACTCAGCGTCAGAGTCCTCGTCCTGCTTGGCGGGCAGGTGCTTGTAGTCGATGGTCTGACCTACAGTGTTGTTGTTCTGCAGAAACGCTTGCTGCAAGAGATGGGCTTTGATATTCTCGGGTATGCTGTCGATGGAGTTTATGGCTAGCTTGTGGAGCTGCGGCGGGAAGGGCTCGTGCTCCTTGCCCGGCTTGGCGCTGGCGGTGAGTTGGATGCAAGGCGGTACCAGTGCCTGCGCCTGCGCCGATAGCAGCGACAGCAGCGCCGACGGCAGGCTATCCTTGTGGAGCTCTGAAATGCACACATTTAACGGTATTGCAAACAATAAAGTCAAAGCGCAACTACTACGTACGTTGTCAAAATGTTAATACTACCGAAAGGCTAAAATAAATTAAGGAACCAAAGAAATGCGTTATAATTATAAAAAAATAATAAAAATCTCTGTTAGAAATTATAAAAGGCGAAGCTTTCTAATACATGCAGACATGCACAATCCAAGTAAACTGAATTTGAAAATTTAAGACTTATCTTCCCATAAATAATACCTTAGATCGTTAACGGACCGGGTTTAGCATAACAAATGAAACGCCCATTGTAAAGTTAAAGTCGTTTAATAGGTAGTTCAAAAATATCAAATCACTTCTCAATACAATGTATCTATTATGTATAAGTATACAGGGCTCGTATAAAATTTACGTAATTTCAAAAATACCATCTAAGAGGAAGATCGCGTAAGATAATTAAGGCACTAGGAGTAAAGCACTGCGTAGTTTTCAGTTAGAGTTAGAATTAGAGTTAGGGCTAAGGTTAAGGTTGGCGGACTGCCGGCCGCTCATCACGTGGTTCGGGTGCTTCTTTTCGAGATGCTTCTTGAGCTCGTTGCGGCGATGCTTGCAGTACGAGCAATACGGACACTTGTATTGCGGGTCGCGGCCGCACTCGAGCGTCACGTGACGCACCAGGTTCTTACGTGCGTTGTAGCAGCGCTGGCAGTTAGGGCACTTGTAGGAGCCCTTCTCAGTCTTGTACTGCGCGCAAGGCAGCGGGCTGGAGTGGTCGGTGCGAGCGAACATGTTGAACCGCGCCGCCGAAGGTTCGGAGCGCGTCAGCCGCATGCGAGCCTTGTCTTTGCCCGGGGCCTTCTGCAGCGGAGGCGGCGTCTGACAGTGAGCGGGCGACTGAGATTTGATAGCGGGCGGCGGAGGCGCCTTGACCAACGGAGGCATGGGCTTGAAGGGCGGCGGTTGGATCGTGTTCTCTTTCATCTCGAGATGACGCTCGAGCAGCTTGCGCGGTTCCTCGAGCACGCGGTTGGGCGAGGTGACGGTTTTCAATACTGCAAAGGTGGTGGCGGCCGGCGGCTCCTCGCTCACTTTTTTACTTCGCGTCACAATGCGCGGCGGCGTCGGCGTTATGCCTGAAATAGAAAAATTAATACAGTCCGTTTCTCAGTCGCTGTAAATGTTGTGCGAGCGGTGTTGTTAAACCATGAATGTCAAATGAAAGAACCGGTTTTAAGTAACGAAACACATGTATTCGAAAATAACTGGGATGTTTATGATCATCTCATGATCAGATTTTTTACAAAAAAAGAAAAAGTATAATAAACATAATGAAACAAAAAAGTAACAGTCCAGGCAGTCTTGCGATCAGTCCCATAACATGATTATATGTGCCTAACAATAATAAGTACTTTAGAGAAATTTAATAAACACTACAAAACTAATAAAAATATAAGGAACTTTATGAGATCAATAAGTCCAACTAAATAACCTATTTACCTAATATTTTGGTCAACGAGGTAGATTTTAGCCTACTTAGTTACAAAAGATTCAAAAATAATTGACTGATAAGTCACTAGCAACTAAAGATTGAAAACAAAAAAATAACAAAAGAAAACTCGTCCATCCATGAGGAACTTGATTTTGAAAATCAATAACGTGAAAACCTAAACAGTATAAAAAGCAAAGTATCAACAAGTAAGATCAGAGATTGTTGAGTAGTTGAGCCACATCCACCGGCGAAGGAGGCGGGTGCTTTAGAGCGATGTGGGCCATCAAGGTTTTTTTCTGCGAGTAGCGCTTTCCACAGAACTCACAATAGAACTGCGGGCCAGTCATGCATTCGTACTTTTCGTGCCTCAGCCGGTTCCTCTTATACTTATACTTCTTGCGATTGCAAATGGAGCAGAGGTAGGCCGCATCCTGGCAACATTTAGTCTTAGAAGACTTTCCTACGCCCTTTTCTTTTTTGATATTCTTCTTAACTATTTTCATAGCCCTCTTTAACTTCCTAGATTTCTTTAGTTCATTACAAACGAGCTCGTCTTCCTCCTCGGTCTTAAGGTTTCTTCGTATGACGGCGCGTGTTATTGGGAATGAGCCTTTCATGAGTTCGTTCAGGATGCAAGGTTTTGTTTCAATGGGTATCTCTGGAAGGTAAAGCAATGAAAAGCGAAAATATTATGACAGTAAGCAGTGAAAACAGGACAAATGCGTGAAGTAGGGTGAAGCTTTTTACAAGGTGAATGAAACTGGACGAGTCTTGGTGTTATGGTGCAACGTAAAAATAAAGTTTTTTGTACATAAAATATAGCTTGAAAAAGTTTAGAATTAGGCAGCATGTTAGCACAAGGGATAAAGGGATACTCAAGTTGTTTGTTTTCCTAAACCTTTGGTCATAAAGTCACACACCCAGTCGCTGCCTTTATGGACTAACAAGAGATAACAGTTTATCAGAATCATGTGGGCTGGAGCTAATGCCTAGAACAGTTCTACTATCTCTATTGACAAATCTTAATTAAATTGATGAAATGCACATCCCAGAACATTTCAAAGTTAGTGTTTATCATTGGTGATACACAGGAATATAAGTGTTAATATTCTGAAACAGTAATGCCTAGCCATACAATGATTGTCATGTTTACAAATTAACTGCCAAGACATACTTCTGCTGTGAAATCACATGTGAATGCAAAAGAAATAATAAATAATAGATAAATAAGCCACATAACCATCAAACTACAAACAATATAAAGTTCAATTTACCTTGGTCTTCATCTGGTTTCAGCACGGTGCAATGTCACTATCAAACTTCAATGTATTTTTTGTTTTCTTTAAAGTGGTCACACCATCTAGCGCTCAAGTAATAGGCAAAAACTGCAGTAAGAATATACGTGTTTTATGTGTCTCGAACTACTCCGTAAAGATAACTTTTAA
Source organism: Zelleria hepariella (assembly GCA_949319315.1). Taxonomy (NCBI): domain Eukaryota; kingdom Metazoa; phylum Arthropoda; class Insecta; order Lepidoptera; family Yponomeutidae; genus Zelleria; species Zelleria hepariella. The sequence continues at coordinate 7,747,999 of OX439385.1, read as the reverse complement.
CTTTTGAAAACCCGAGAGGCAAAAAGGTTGGATGCTGGTGAGGTGAGGTGCGCTTTAAATACGTGCGTGGCGCAACAACTATGTACTAGTTTAAATAAATAATTAGTTCATATAATAATAAATAATTTAAGTGTTTACTTACCAATAGTGTTAACCATTCCATTTGATACTTAAGTTAGTATTCTCCACTTAATGCACTATTTTGTGGTTATAAAATTGTTAAGTGCTTATAGCTATAATATGGCCATGCAACTTTACCACTATTGAACTCCCATACTACACAGTAGGACAAACAACAAGCAGCACACAGAGGCATACAAATCTCTGTGTAACGATACATACACCGAGAATAATAGAAATGATCAATACTTACCATTCAAGTTACCTCGCCTTACAAAAGGCTACAGTAAAAGACAAATACCTTTTAAACAAATTGTTACCTTTACCTGTGGCACTGTTGTACTCTTAGAAAAGTTTATATCGGTATAAACATATAAATGTTCAATAGTGATTAGTAATTAATAAATATTAAATACTAGTTGATTAATATTATAAGGTTGAAGTTTCACATGTGAAAACACTAGCACTCTTGTATTCGCCGTTGTGGATATAATATTTATATATGTATAACAAAGATAGATAGATTATTTTAAGCAATGACTGTTTACATCGTTTCAAATTATGGGAAGACATTGCGCATTTCATCCGTTCCTTGTCTCTCTGGAACAATCAACTTTGATGCTTTCTCAATTGAAACTAAATCAATAGACTATACTCAAGTGCATATTGAATTTAAAGTTGACTGTTCCAGAGTATCACTCCTGAGTCCCATTAGAACACATTGCATTCATTTGTCACTTGTAAATTATGTTGGTTTTCACTTTGAAGCAAATGCAATGCAACATGTTAATCAGAGTGACACTGTTGCAGGCACAGTCATGAATAGTGACAAGCATGTAATGTCCAGCAACAGTGTGACTTGTAACTAAAGTGTAGGCTTACCTTGTGACTCTCTGACGCTGTCGTTAGAGTTCATCATTTCATCTTGAGATCTTTCCATGTGCCATTGAAAATCTGGAACAAGGCAACGAGATATTGAATGTTGTTGCCCATTACTTCTAAGCACTTACGCACTATCTTTGTATGGTATGTACAAATAGATGTTTGTTACAGGAAATTAAAAACACACCAATAACAACTTTGTTAGTATTAAACGTAGCTTCGTATTTACAAGGAGAATAAATCACCAATTTAATTTTAAAAAATAAACTTCTAAGCTAGTAATGTTTATAATGTCTTGGGAATGGGCGCATACTTTTGGTCTCCCATTCTAAGGTAAGATAATTCATTTAGGCCCGGTTTCTGAGTTGAGAATTTTACTAAGCACATACTTACGTATTGCTCTGTCACGCTCTTTTGTGAGAAATCTGCAGAGACAGGACGATACTTACCCATTTGCTTAGCAAAATTCTCAACTCAGAAACCGGGTCTGAGCTAACTAAGAGTATCTGACAAGGATCACTAACAACCAACTTAAATGTTTCGAAAATAATTTGTAAACGTGAAGAGGGCAATTTAGCGTTAAACGCGGAACAGACAACTCTGATCTCTTGGCCGCTAGCTTTGAACTCGGCGCCGAATCTTACTTCTTCACCTCAACAAACCAAACCGAATCACTCAGGGCAACCTAGTTTAGTAGTCAGAGTAACAATTTGATGGGTCCGGAACTCCGGACAGTTGTTTGCTACCTAGGTACCTACTTGATTGTGAATGCACCTACAAACTTCTGTTTTAGGATTCTGTAGGCGCCATCTATAAAGCATTTTATAGATGGCGCCTACAGGCGTGGCCATAGAAGAACCGGAATAAGACTGTCAAAATTAATTTCTGCCATTCCGGTTCTTCTATGGCCACGCCTGTAAACGTCCTCTATGAACTGCTTTGAATTTGTTCCTTGAAAACGGTTCATTAGGTAGGTTATCGTATGAGGTAGTGGCTTCAGAGTTTTTAGGCCGCCCAAGGGCCTCTGACATGGCCCATTGAATAGCTGTGACATAATTTTTAGTATGCATAACTATATATTTTTTTGCATTTAAAAGAAATCCACTTACTGCGTACGACGTCGTTGTGCGTGACGGCGGGCGAGTCTTCAGCCTCCTCGTCGAGAGTCAGATCCTCGACTCCGTCGCGCGTGGTCTCCTCCTTCAGCGTAGCCTCTTCACCGTTGCTCTGCGCGTTGTCGTTGGCTTGCGGCAGCTGGACCGGCGGCGGCACCAAGGGCACCTCGGTCGACATACGCCGCGGTTTCTTGCGGCGCCGCGTCGGGCTCACAGACCCTTCGCGGCTGTCCACGCTGCCATCTCGGGTCTGTTGAGGCGAAATAATAATGGTAGGTAGGTAATCGTGTGAGGTAGTGGCCCACCCCTGGTGTCAGTTTTTAGACCGCCCAAAGGGCCTCTGACATGGCTTTACGATTGTTATTAATCAACAACAACCGGGACCAACGGTTTAGCGTGCCTTCCGAAGCACGGAAGCGCTCAGTTGTTATTGCCACTAGCGGTCACCCATCCATGGACTGACCGCGGCCATTGTTGCTTAACTTTGCCAATCGATTAAGAACGGCTAGTCCAACTAGGCTGTGAGCGCTTCCATAATATTCATAATTCCAATAATAATAAGTACCTGGGCGACCGAGCCTCGCTCGAATTCTATGAGATGACTCTACATTTCTACATTTTTATTGATTTGCTTTGCCCCTAAGTAAACCAGCGTGATGATAGCCTATGCAGTTTTTTTATGTCTAAGTTGTGTCTAAGCTATCTCTGTTCCAAAATAAAAACTACTTTAGAAGCCAATTTTAACACAAAATGGCCTATTAAGGACCACTTTTTTTTTTATATTTTGCAAGCTGATAATGATAAACAACAGAACTTTTTTAACCTACTTTGAAAGTAAAGAACATCCATTTTGTATTTTTTAGAGACTTTTGAAATGTTTGCTCCGTCCACCTCGAATCTAAAATTTTCACTTTCGACTCTTATTATGGTAACTTGGATGGATGTTATGTAGTTGATTATTTTACGTATGAAAGAGACATTCAAGATGATCACGCCACAATAGAAAAAGTGCAAGAAAATATACTGGGAAAAAGTTATGACTTTATACATATGTTTCTTTATACGTTCCGGAAGGTCGTAACTTCTAAACCTAAAATTTTTGAGGTCCTTATTCGAACCACCCTGTAAAAAACATAGACATAGCGAGAAAATCTAGATAGCTGACACCAAGGACTACCCGAATCATTTGTATTTTAAGTTATTTTATTACCGAATTTACTTGCAAAAGATTATAAAAAAAATAAAAATAAAGTCCGAAAATTATTATTATTTTAATAAAGAGGATAACTTAAATATAATGATGTGAAGTTGAAAAACATCCGAAATACCTCCTTAATAACATGCAAACCAATACTCTTTTGTTCCTTTCTTTAAAATGGTTTGACATGCCCTTAGGACTGGCCCAGATTATGTTTGTATGGTAGGTAATGTTTGTTCGAAAACATAACATAATGCAAACATGAATATACTGAACCATAAATAATTTAGGGCTTCCATTCTTTGAACAATTGTTCTGTTGAAACCTAAAGGATCTATTTTCAGGACAATGGAAAGCTTCTTGTCAGAAACAAAGATAGCTTGTGCAAGATACATTGATACTATCTACTCTACTTTGTAAGCTCAAGTAGTTTCCATTCATAAGTACACTCAATGAGGAAGCAACTATGTTAAATGAACCCAATTTAAACTTATCTGTACAGGCTGGTTATTGTTCATATTTGTCCTTGCCACACAACAGTGCTTAAGTTAGTTAACCGGCAGCAATGAGAGGTCTCCAATACCCTGCTTAGACTTAGGCCTTGTAAATCAAGTCAAGTCTCACAAGCCCATTTTTTGTTCTTGGAACAGAATTCTTAACAAAATTTAGGCGAAGCAGTGCTTCTGCACATCCCTTTCTTTTTAATATAAACCTAGGGCCTTAGGGTTGACTTATTAAAAAGCCATTGAAGAAAATTATGCATTATTATATTCCTTTTATCTAAAGATTACCATAGTGTTGAGAAAGTAAAGGGTCCATTAGGTACTTAAGTTATACACAGGTTTTGAAAGACCTCTCCTAAAATTTCCATGTAACAATTTCACACTGCAATGACAATGGGTTAATTACAGTAATCTTGCCTCTGCAGAGGAGAAGTATCAGTATCAGTAGACACAAGAAATACAACACCTAACAAATTACCCTAATAGTGTTACACTTGGGAACCAACTGAGTATGGGTGTGTGAAATTCCACTTTGTGCTTTGTCAGTTAATTTGACATTTCTCTAAAACAGTGAACACTCAGTGTAACATCAAAATCTTGTTTGCCACAAGCTGGACCACAATCACGTCTTATATCAAGCTAATATAGCATGGTATCATGATCTCTCCCATACAAGATATGTATTGCTTTGTAAATGTCCCATTACCTCCTTGATCTGATCAGACTAACATGAGACCTAAACCGGCAGATACGAGTAATGTACCTTTCAGAAGTAAAACTTGGAAGGGCTAGATAGAAGAGAAACGAGAGAAAAGGGAGTACCTACTACCTATCTATCATCTATCAGGATCTGGTAGATTATAAAGTATCTTATCTCTATCCTTCTGGCATTTTTCGCATCTTAGTTAGACATGAACCTTTCTGGAGTAAAACTTGGAGAACCGTTTCCTTCTGAGAATAAAAACTGGCCAAGTGCGAGTGGGACTCACGCACCGAGGGTCCTGTACTACCATCGTATGCATATAATTGGAAGAAAAATAAAAAAGGGAACTATCAGATTTTGATCCCCTTGCGAGGGAAGAAATATGCTGCATTAATGGCCATATCTTTTGATTGTGTTAACTGAGAATCTTAATTATTTCACAACTCCAAGGGACTGCAGACCTTTCAACTTGATACCTTCACACGTTTCTGAGAAAATGGTCTTGACAGACAGACGGACATCAAAGTGTAAGTTCAGTTTTTCCTTTTGAGCTCTGGAACCCTAAAAACTAACCAAAGTGCAGGAGTTACCAACCTGTGGCGGCGGAGACGGGGCGCGTGGCGGGTGTGCGGCTGCGGGCGGCGGCGCGGGACGCGAGGGGGGCCTCGACGGCTTGTTATCGGACAGCCCCTTGATCTGCAGAGACTCAGCCGCCTTCAACAGAGCGGCCAGCTGGTCTTGAGATATGTTCACCTCTCCTCGGTACATATAGTCCATCATAGCTCTCAGTTCTGCATACTTGACGTCTTTAAGGATGATTATCGGATGCTTGTCGTACTGTTGTGATAGTACACTCTGCAAGAAACATCGACATTGTTGTAGAAAATAGTGTTTGTTTACTCTGTCTTTGTTCATTTATAAATTCAACTGTTTGTTGATGATATACAACAGTATACAACCAGCAAAGGAAATTGTTTTCAACTGAGCTATTCTTATGTTTGAATTCCAAACATTTGACTGTTGACACCTAACCTAAACAGGTTGAGTGTTTTGTTTTTCATAAGCTTTGCATTTGAAACTTGAATATGGAATTACTTACAAATCATGCAGAGAATGTCAATGATATCATGACAATTTGGCAAAGTCGTTTGCCAAATTACAAGTTAGAACTGTGACACAGTTTAGTTGCTGTATAAGCAATTAGGAAAAGTAGTTCCTACAACTTTCTGTTGCCAACTCATCCACACAGCAATCTAGCCAATTACTCCTGCCCATGAGTGCCTGCCTCAGTGGATGCGTTGTAATGTTTATTAGAGCAAAACTGTAATGGCTTGTAAGTGAACAGTAAAGCTAGTGACCTAAATAATAACACAGTAATGTACCAACCTCAAAGTAGGGACTGCACGCTGACAGGACCACTTTGTGAGCCTTGAGGGTCTGTCCTTCCGCAGCCAGGGTGCAGTCCACGTGCATCCCCTTCTCGAGGAGTGTGTCGAACACTGACACCAGGGTGGACTGGTGATTGTTCCACCGCAGGCAGAACTGCTGATCGTCGTCCATCGTGTGTTCACTCGTCGCGCCCGCCGCCCTGACCAACAAACAAACAACACGCACATCAACACTCCATCCAAACCAACACGCAGTAGGTAATTAGGCCACTGGGGGAACACTCCCGAACACAACATCCTGAGGCGAAGCGCTAGCCCGACCCGATATAAACACTCGTCTCACCTAATCAATACATCCGACCGAATCACTCCACAACTTACGCCTAGGTAATTTCTCAACTTATCCCGACTACATACGACTCGTAAGCGACGCGGCACAAAGAAAATGGCCGCTTTTCCAGCGCGACAAAAAATAAAATGGCGACGAAAATTCTAAGTTTTTACTATTTTCTGTGCGAAGTTTCCCGAGCACAATAGCTGGTTCAAGTTCGTCGCGAGACACGAGCCCGGAAACTTGGCGAAAGTTTCGAACCAACACCGAAACTTCGCTGGAACTTTACTTCGAAAGTTCACGCGAGGGGAAATTTTCAAGATGAAAACTCGTAAGTTAACGTAGCGCTTAGCAACTACGGAATGTTACACCAAACGATCACTCCACTTACCTTCACTAATTCATGAACTATGCCTTCAACTTTTAGAAACTTATCGCTTCGTTTTGTAACAATATCACTTTTTAGTTCACTTTGCACACCCGCCAGCTTTCTTGATTGAAAACATGTACTTTGCTATGCACAAGCAAGTTTAGAGAAAGGCACCTCTACAAAAATCAAACGAAGCAAGTTGGAAGCGACGCAGTGACCCAAAATAAGCTCTAATTTTGTTGCCAGATTAAAAATAGACTTTGTTAAGTGCGTGTGGTTGAATGAACGAATGAATGAACGACATTCCACAACTTAACTTTTGTTATGAAATAAATTCCAGCAAAGTTATTTTAAAGTGAAAAAGTAAGACTAAAGGTAAAAGAAAATTCTAGTAAACATTTTTTTTTTCTTAGTATCTTCGTTACAAAGTTCAGCTTTGATTTATATTTTGATTGGTTTGGGACTTGGGTGTTACCAAATGTTAAAAACATATAACAAAAGAGTTTGCAGCGCCCTCTTTGGATTGTCCATAGAACTCAATGAAAAGAAATACGGTCAACAATCGTAGCGTGACCGTAGCATTTCTGTTTGAGTTATCATATCACACGCATTAATTTAATTGTGCAATCAATTACGTTATTATGATTGGTTTAGAAATTATGACTACGTGCAACATGGCGGCCTAGTGGTAGAACAATGGACTCGGAAGCGAGACCCAGGTTCGATTACCAACGCGGGCATGTAGATGACTTTTTTTTTTCAAAGTTACGTACACATTATTTTGTGAATTTGAAATAGTAATACCACTCGCTATCGGTTAAGGAAAACATCGCGAGGAAACCTGAGGCTCATTATACCCTCAAACGCGAAAATCGCCAATCCGCATTCAGCACGCGGCTCGAACTCTCTCTGAAAGAAGGCCTTTTCCCACCCAACTAGTGGGACATCAATTGTATAGACTACATCTTACTTACCTAGAAATACATTACCTATGATACACACCTAATTGACTTGTGTTTTCATTGATACAATTAAGTTTGGAAATAAGGTAGGTACTGATTAGGTAAAAATCTGTAGTAGGTACCTATTCTGTAATTAATTAGATTCCTTTTCTTTAGTCATTGCTTAAAGATATTGGATATCCTTTGTGGTATTTTGTATGAAGTATTTGTATTAATTGTTATAGTTTACAGAATAAACAGATGCATTAGCTGTTTCCTATCTACTTCCTACTTTCCTAAAGTTGGTACAGTCGGCCACAAGCTAGGATACCCTTTTTTGTTCGATTGGCGCCCTTATGCCGCGCGCGGCAAGAGCTGCCATGGGGTATCTGTAACTGTGGCCGACCGTACTTTGTTCGGTACTTATAATATGATTAACAATTCATTGAGCTAATTGCACAGATAATATAAAAAAATAATTCATGATTCATGTTACTTTTTATTATTACAAAATGTACTTATTATATTAGAAACTTTGATACGTACAATTTTTGAATAGGTACCTGCATACAATTTTGTAAATACCTTCATTTACTTACATTTAGAATAATGCTGGATGGAATACAAAAGTAGAGCACATTTACATCTTCAAAAGAAACAAAGCTCGTCGTTGTCTTGCTGGCAAAATTCCGGGGCGCTTCGTTATAAAAATCAATAGCATTAGTAAGTTCGTACAAACGAATTATACGAATCTTGTTTGTGTGCGTCGTCGGGCTTTCAGTGTGCGAAAAACAAAAAAAAAGCCACCAGTGAAATTCTTGTAATAAAAATCAATCGGAGCGGAGAGAGAAGGCGCCGCGCGGGGCGCCGACTGGTCGGGCGACGCTGGGGAGCCACCCTCCTTCAACCTCCCCCCTGCATACCTACAAGTGCTATATAGTGCATCTACCCTCCACCCTGCGAGACTTCTGCCGTTATTTTTTCTTTTATACCTATGCCGTTTCCTACTTATTGAAACTTCTGACCAAATTCCTTTTTATCAAAAGTTGGAAATAGTTTGTATTCATTAGTGAAAATGTGTACCTACACTATGATAAGTCATTTCTAGAGTTGGAGCGGGAGGGACTTATCGGCAGCCACCCAGCCGGTTCCCGGCAAAAAGGCGTTTGTTTTTATTTCTTCGGCGCGGAAAAAAATCAGCACGCGCCCGCCCTGCACCTCCTAAACATGCGCCACGCAGCGACGCAGACTCGGCCGGGTGTGTGCCGAATTCACTTTCATTTGCGACATCTCATCGTTTCCCGAAGGTCATCGTGCAGCGTGGTATTGTCCCGCGGGTTCGCGGTGCGCGGTGCATGTGTGGCGCGGACGAGTGCTGGCGGCGGCCTCCGCTGACCGACTAGGTGAGTTGAGTGAATTTCGCGCCCTCATCTTCGTCGATTTTGCTTCCCTCACGTTTATCGGCTTCGTTTCACACCGTCCTTCGCCGCGTACGGGAAGACGTGAAAGTGAACGTGTTTACGTATCTTGCGGTATCCGGGGTCGCGCAGACTTGTCGACTGTCGTGACTCGTGTGGTATGCTCGATGTTCCCGCGGATAGAGCACATGACGAGAAGCGCGAGACGGTTAACCGCGCAACTTTACATTCACTATTTGTCTCCACCTCCCACAGGTGATGTTGAACAAAAATAAACGCTATTACTTTATAGCGAAAGTCGTTTATATTATTTGGATCGTCACTTTTAAGTTTATCTAAAAGTTTTGAATCCTAGTTCGCGGGATATCAAAGTTTTAAGTAGGTAGGTATATTATAGTAAAGTATATTATAAGTTGTCTAAAATTTCTTCGAGCTCTAATACTCCTATGTTAGAGATTGTATTAAACAGGGCGGCGAACGGAGCAATTAGAAATAAAAAACACACTTGGGATGCGGGCTGTTTCGCCGAATGATAGAAAGGGAGGGAATTAACTTCGCTCTCCCGTTTGTGCACCAATCGTGAAAAAATTCAATAAAGCCCGCTTCCTTTTGTCTAATTGCTTGTGTAAACCTACTTATAGCTATAGGATTTTCAATCTCGTCTACCTTTGAAGATGGTTTAGGTACCTAGTTTAGCTATAGAATGGTATTGGGAGTTAGGAAAAATGCGGCTACGTAGTGTGTAGGTTTCATATAGTTGAAAATAACTTCTTTATTAATATAATTTATTATATGTATTATGGAAATACAAGTAACATAATAAACCTACATTATATTTCATGCTTTGTAGGAAATGCCCGGCTACGGCTTGCCTCATGTGAAATGCGAACCACCATCTGAATCAGACGAAGATGATAGCAATTCACAATTCACGCAGAATTTTGGTACACATCAGGTAAGAGTTGAAAAATAAGTAAGTTTTGCTAGGTCATAAAAACTCGGTAAGTATATAAAGTCGAAAACCTAACTTTGCACATAACTTTACTGTAACATTTTGTTGCAGCTATGAACTTCTGTTGCAAAAAGTTTTATACTTTAAATGCTAAACAATTAGTGTTAACCGACGAGCTTGTCTTGTTTCAGCGACTGAACGAAAAACTTTAAACAAAATAACAATTGAATGAACGAAAACCAATCAATACCTAAAGTTAATAATTTTCATAAGCTGACAACACTTTTTACGTTCTCATATTTTGTCGATAAGTTACGTCACTTCCGTTTTTCCGAATAATACCACAGAGAATCGTTCGTGACTTTTCCAATAACTTCCTCTTAATGAGTAAATTAGGTGATTAATTTTAATCGCAACGTTTTTGTTAGCCGAAAGCTTTCAAAAGGAAGTAGTCATTGTTTATTGGAATTAATTTGATGTCGGTATTTTTTTTATACATTTTGAATGTTTTTGCAAGGTACCCTCAACAAGACAGACCGAGCTCCGTCCAATCAAAATCGACCCCGACTCGACCTCGCCACCAAACCACCATGTGAGCGTTTCTCTTTTTTTTTACCACAACACGTTTGACTCATGTCCGGTGGGTTAGAAGACGTATAACTTTGTTGTTATATAAAAATTGCTGATACTTGTGTGCTTATATGCTTCTTTAATTATCATATTAATCAGAAAAAAATATGACACTATGTTAATAGACTGAATATCTAGTTAAAAATCAATTAATTACTAACCATGGAAATGCCCAATGTATGAAAAGTCAAATGTCCCACCTAACAAATTGTTCATTGAAACTTAAATATTTTTAAAAAGTTCTATGAAACCATCCCCGTATTTTGGTTTTAAAACGTGTTGAGAAGTATAAAGATCCACATTTCAATGGCATTTTAAGGGATTTATTCGTGTAACTGAGGGAAAAAATCTATTTTATGTGTGTCCCGAAAAAGTTCCAAACCAGAGTTCAGACTTTGTGACCCACTTTAGAGCCACAAGAGGGTAAAAATTACCATTTTACTAGAACTTTTTCGAATCTGGCCACTCTACAGTATGCCACAGAAAGCCGCAATATTCGTTTATGTGTCAGTGTTGCCACTGGGACAAGGCCATAACGGCGCGTCTACCTTGGTCCTCTAAGCAACTTCAACTTTGTGACCAGGATTCTAGGTAAGTTGATTAGAATTTGTCACATATTTCTATTGTAGCATAATGCTCAACTACCTGACACTAAATTAAGTCATAGTAACAGTGGTTACTTGTCTTGTAGTTCCAATAATATTTTTTTGAAAAAGTAACCGCACTATATGTGACCGTCCATTTTGCAACTTTTCTGTGGTCACGTATGCGACGGAATATTGAGTCACAAAAACTGAACTATTAAGGTACGCTTACATTTTAACAGCTCAAGAAAATGCCTCTAACATCGGCCAAAAAAAACAAGGCGCTAAAATAGAAGCAAAAAACAGAAGAAAGCAAGGAAGCGACTAGATAAAGGCCCAGATATAGGCATAATTTGCGCCGCCAATGAAAAAAAAAATCATATCTTCTTTTTGGATGCGTTTTTTGCTAAAAACGCGTCCAAAAAGAAGATATTTTTTTTTTTACAATAATAGTTGTAAAATGTTTTCTAATATTTAAAATATAATGTGTTTGTGTTTTCGAATCCGTCATTTATTTAAACTTACTTTCTTTTTGATTAAAATATATTGCGTAGTAGAGATGGAGCCTTATAAGATCTTTTTTGTAACCAACGGCTTCTTTTTTGTGACTGTCCCAAACTTTTGTTTTTAGTAATTCAATTTAAAGTACTAATTTATTAATTTAAGATAATGAAACTTATTTTGAAACTAAAGAAATACTAAACATATTAGGAAAAAATAAGTATTTGTTCATACAATGATTATTTTTGAAGTTATTGAAAACTTTAACATAAATTTTGGTTGAAGGTTACAAAAAATAATCTAAACCCTGATTCTGAAACTATTTTCAAGTTTTCATGATCTTTTTCAGGAAATATGATTAAAATGGTTGATTATCTATTAGATTTAGATCATTCTGATAATAGAAACTGCGACTTTATAGTATTTTTCATACAGAGAAGGAGTCACAAAATTGGAACCCTTAATCTACCTCTATTTAGTAATTATTATTTATTTCCCAAAATCTTCATTAAATTGGAGTTTCTTATGAAAAATCCAATAATATATTAGTTAAGCAATCGGAATTCATACAGAAAAGGATCATATAAAGATATTTTTAATTTCAGCGAACTTTTGAAAGTGTGGTAAAAAATTTGAGAACTGCTCATGTGCCAACCAGCTTTATGCAACATTTGGTAAGTAGGTACCTACTAATGTTCTCGAATTTGCTTCTTCGAGATAAACAGTGGACTTGAACCCTCATACTCTGGCTCAAGATTTTCGTTCAATGTATGGTCTTTCAGTGTTTGTCTCAAGATTTTCGTTCAATGTATGAGGGCGGCTAAGATCTGACTAGCTTGTAATATTTTTACACTTAAGACGACGTACGTCTCACAACTAGCGCCGCCAATGGAAAAAAAATCATATCTTTTTTTTGGATGCTATTTTAGCAAAAAACGCTCCTGCGAGTTCTCAACGCGAGGCTTAACTATTTTTAGGACCTAAGGTTTGGATTCCAGGATTGGATTTCCTACGAATGCAATCGATTCTCGCCAAAAGTGGCCACTTTTGGCGAGAATCGATTGCATTCTTAAGTTCTAGGATCTGGAATCCAAACCTTAGGTCCTAAAAATAGTTATGCCTCGCGTTGAGAAAACGCAGGAACGTTTTTTGCTAAAAACGCATCCAAAAAAAAGATATGATTTTTTTTTCCATTGGCGGCGCTAGTTGTGAGACGTACGTCGTCTTAAAAAGATTGTCACCTCGATTTATTTTTATAACCAAGATACAAAAAGACGAGTGTTGTGAGGGTGTGTCTGTCTGTAGCACCAAAGTAGCTCTTAAACTGGTGAATCGATATGGATGCGGGATTTTTTTTCATTTGAAACCAGGGTTTCTAGCGAGTGCTTCATGTTACATCAAAATCGGTTCAGCCGTTTATGAGATATTCTAATTCGAAATTAACATGTCGGGGGTTTTTATGAATTTAGTAGTTATGTATTATTACGTGTTCCTATATTAGGAAGCGCCTTCGCTGGAGGAGTTGGGCGGGGGCGCGCCGGCGGCTCCGTCCGCGACCCCCGTGTGCGTCAAACAGGAGCCGCCCGACGGAGCGCCGCGCTCGCTCGAGACTCTGGAGCCCGCCGCACATACCGTCAGTATTGATACTGTGATTGACTATTGTTCTAATGAGCCGTTTTCAAAGAACAAATTCAAATCAGTTCATAGATGGCGCTTACAGGCGTGGCCATGGAAGAACCGGAACGCGGCTGTCAAAATTTATCTGTTCTAAGCGTTTGACAGTCGTGATCCGGTTCTTGTTTGGGCACAGGTGTGTTCATACAAGAACCGGATCTATAATAAGCGCCATCTATGAACTGCTTTGAATTTGTGCTTTGAAAACTGCTCATAGCCCTAGCATTTATGGCGATTTATTACCGCAAAACTGCAGCAAAAATGAGCGATTTGACCCACAGCAGAAGCACAAGTTTTACCCTTATGGAACAGAGATGGAGCCACTTCTTGGTGCCGCAATGCGCAGGAATAGAGATGGGCCCACTTCTTAAGATGAAATACGTCTCACAACTAGCGCCGCCAATGGAAAAAAAACATATCTTTTTTTTGTTCCGTTCGTTCCTGTGATTTCTCAACGCGAGGCTTAACTATTTTTAGGACCTAAGGTTTGGATTCCAGATCCTAGAACTTAAGAATGTAACTGGTAGTTTTCTTCTATGGCCACACCTGTAAGCGCCATCTATGAACTGCTTTGAATTTGTTCTTTGAAAACGGCTCATTACTTTTGACTTCATTTCGCAGAGCGCAGCGGCATTGGAGCTGTCTCTCATCAGCTCTGAAGAGATTCAGTCAGAGTTCATGCCGCTGATGGTCAAGGACGAGCCTGGATCTGAAGGAGGTAAAGTACCTACCCACCTATGCATGTAGGTATCAATCAACCCTTCACCTCCCACCATTTGTGTAACCAAATGAACCAATTTACTCGCTGTTTGTAACGCACTTCGTAAAAATAAAAATTATGATTATAAAGACCCAGTGTTACGACCTTTGACCATCGATATTTATATCGATGCCTTTGACCCTGCATTAAACTTTGACCGAAGTTCTGGGTATAGGCCGAACTGCTGCTCCGAACTGCTGGATAGGCCTTTTCCCCTTCACGCCATCCTCCTCGGTCTCTCAAACAGAAAAACCCTCTCAGTTTTGCACCATTAAACAAATCTTACTTTGTTCCTTTCCTACTTAACTGACCCGAGCTATTCTCGAGTATTAGATATGTTACGATTACGTACTAAAAGCGACAATGGGAGACTCTAAGAAACTATCATCTGTTACAGAACAACACCACCTCAGCGGCTCCGACACGAGCGACTCATGCGGCGCTGACGCAACACGGAGCAGCCCAAAGAGTTGGACACAAAGCGACATGGACAACGCCCTCAGTGCCTTGCGGACGCACAACATGAGCCTGACCAAGGTAACCATAGCAACACCCCCCTGGCCACATGAGTTGGACACAACGCGACATGGACTTCGCGCTTATTACCTTACGGACGCACAACATGGTCCAGGCGACCATGGTAACCATAGAAACACCCCCCCGCTCACATGAGCCAACGCCCCCAGTGCCTTGCGTGCGGACATAAGATTGACCAAAGGGACACTTTTAGCTTCTTCTAACTGGAGGCCTAGAGATAGCCGAGTGATGGTAGTACCTAGGTAAATTCTGAACAACATCATGCCTTTTTGTATTTCGTAAACGGTTAAACTTACTTGTATTATTTCGGTGTAGCCGACTAGTTTCGGTTCTCATTCGGAGACCTTAATCATGGAGTTGAACTGTCTGTTCGGCGCCTAGAGTGACACGCAGTTTGAGACTGGCTACAGCGTCGCGACGGCCGTCTCAGCTCCACGATTAAGGTCTCCGATTGAGAACCAAAACTAGTCGGCTCATTTTCTCGATGACCCCCTAACTTTCACGGACTCTTCCAGGGGTTTTTTTGTGTGCAAGACCTGGTAAACAACAGTGGTAAACACACTTAAGGGTTGCTTTTGTCTAATTCCTCTCAGGCTTCAGCCACCTACGGCATTCCCTCGACGACACTCTGGCAGCGCGCGCACCGACTCGGCATCGACACACCGAAGAAGGAAGGTTCTTCGAAGTCTTGGAGCGAGGCGGATCTGAGAGGGGCCCTGCAGGCTTTGAGGGCTGGCGCTATCTCCGCGAACAAGGCTAGCAAGGCTTATGGTAAGTTTACCTTCTTTACCCGACGACGCGAAGCAAAAATTCCCTACCAAATGAAGTAATGGGACACCTGACACCACACGTTCTGAGAGTGGATGCTATAACTGCGAGCATAGAGGTAGTAATGGCATCTACCTACTTAAAATCTTAATCAAAATATTAAAAAAAAACAGTCAATTTACCACAGCTTTGACCTTCTTTACAACACCCTAAACCCCCCAAACGTGACATTCCAGGCATCCCCAGCAGCACCCTATACAAGATCGCGCGTCGCGAAGGCATCCGCCTCGCCGCTCCCTTCAACGCTGCTCCGACCAGCTGGCGACCTTCAGACCTGGAGCGCGCGTTACAGGCGATACGGTGCGGGCACGCTTCCGTCCAGCGAGCCTCCGCGCAGTTTGGGATACCCACCGGTGAGTTTCCGCGCAGTTTGAGATACCCACCGATGAGTTTCCGGGCAGTTTTGTATACCCACCGGTGAGTTTTCGCGCAGTTTGGGATACCCGGTGAGTGTACACACGACAGCACGTAGACGCTTACAACACGCGTCCACTCTATTTACTTACTTTACGGGTGACTTTGCAACAAAAGTGTGCACCCTGACTTGCTGTTGTGTGTACATCCGCCTCGCCGCTCCCTTCAACGCTGCTCCGACAAGCTGGCGACCTTCAGAACTGGAGCGTGCGCTGCAGCTTGCGTGCGTGCGGCACGCTTCCGTCCAGCGAGCCTCCGCGCAGTTTGGGATACCCACCGGTGAGTTTCCGCGCAGTTTGGGATACCCATCGGTGAGTTTCCGCGCAGTTTGGGATAGGTACACACACACCGGCACTAGCGAAGCATCTGAGACCCAAAAACATCTATAAAAATACATTTTGTATGCTTTTTTATCTTGAAAACCTACGCTCATTGGGTTCAAGCCCCCCCCAAAACAAAATCCTGGATCCGCCACTGCACACCGGTCAGTGTAATGAGCCGTTTTCAGCACAAATTCAGAAAGCTTCATAGATGACGTTTGCAGGCATGGTCATAGAAGAACCGGAAGAAGAACGGCTGTCAAATTTTGCTTAGCACAGATTAGTTCTTCTATGGCCGCACCCGTGTATGAACTGCAATGAATTTGTTCTTTTAAAATGGCTCATTTTCACGCCTCAACACTAAAGCGAGCCCTGATTATTTGAGCTTTTGGTCTTTCATCGCGAGATGTTGCATTATTTTCACTGACAAATTATTGTACGTTTTCAGGCACACTATACGGGCGGTGTAAGCGCGAAGGCATAGAGCTGTCTCGCTCCAACCCCACGCCGTGGTCCGAAGACGCAATGGGGGAAGCGCTCGAGGCAGTCAGGTAACAAGCACACTACTAGCGACATCTATTTGGGGATTCCTTAAGTTTCGGCTCTCACCATAAGCCCGTTTTCAAAGCACTTCCACTTATAGGCGTGCCAAATTTCGCTACGCACAGATTAATTTTGACAGTCGCGTTCCGGTTCTTCTATAGCCACGCCTGGAAGCGCCATCTATTGTCTGCTTTGAATTTGTACTCTGAAAACGACTCCTAATTAATAATTTGGGGATATCGAAAAAAATCTAGAAACCAAATGCATTCCTAAATGGAGCATTTTCAAGCTTGCAAAGTCTAAAATAAAACTTATGAGAGCTACTCTGCCAACAAACTATTTTATAGTTTGGCAGAAAATGTATGTTGTATACCTGTAAGTTGATATGAATAAACATTTTTATTATTATTAAAAAAAAAAAAAACCCTCCATAGATGGCGCTGATACTAATCTCAGAGGAAACTGATTGCGTGTCGTACCTGGAAAACTGGAATAAACTAATTTGACTGTCGTAATAAGCTTTTTTCTTCTTCTGTGAATATGATCAGCACCACCTACCGAGTTCTTTAAAAGTGAGTTTTAACTGCCAAAGGTAACACCAAACACCTTGTCTATTCGGATCTATTTCAATAGATAAGTAGGTACGCTGAGAATTAAAAACTTTTACGTTGTATAAACTGAATTAAATTTTATTGTTTTATAGGGTTGGGCAGATGTCCATTAACCAGGCGGCTATCCACTACAATCTTCCATATTCTTCACTCTACGGGCGGTTCAAGCGTTGTAAATATCCACAGGTATGTTGCTGAAACAACTCCGCTCCGAGTGGTAGGTAGACAACATTCTGACTAACTTCAGTCTACGGTCGGCCACAGTCACAGATACCCCGAGCAGTTTTCAGCACAAATTCACAAAGCATTTCATAGATGGCGCCTACAGGCGTGGCCATAGAAGACCCGGAATACGGCTTTCAAAATTCGCTTAGCACAGATTAATTTTGACCACGCCTGTAGGCGCCATGTATGAAAGGCCCATTGAACAAAAAGGGGTATCCTAGCGTGTGGCCGACTGTAGGCTCTAAAAACAACAACAATATCGTTGTAGATTTTCTGACGGCTACCTACGGACGACTGAAAAGTCAACCTATTTGGTGGCGTAAAAAAATGCTGTGTTTTAATATAACATGTCTTATTTAAATGATAAAAATTATTTTAATGAGAAACTTATCCTTCCAGAGTCCACAGCAGTCACAGCAGCCCATACCGGAGCAAGAACCCTCCGCTCCACCCCCCACCACCTACCAACAGTACCCCCCCGCAGGGCCCCCGGAGCACCCCCACTACCACCAACACCACATACCCACCATGGTCGAACATTCGCAAGTGCCGCATCACGAACTGATGGAGGTAAGAGCAGCAACGACAGAAGTCACAGCAGCCTATATCGGGGCAGGAGACCCTCCCCCGACTACTTATCAGAAATACCCCCATAACGCCCCTCCAGACCACCCTCACTACCACTAACATCACATCTTTGTGTATCGATGACAGACCGATATCTTTACTATTTAATTTAAATGGTTTTAGCCTAGAATTCCGCAACGCTAACTGCGTTGTCATTAGCCGCCATTAGGTCCTCCAGTGTGCAGGTGTTAGGGCATGCAGGGCCCTTAGCCTGTAACGCAATGGTGCTAAAATGGGCTCCCGGTTGACGGATTACCGTAAACTGTAATAATCATAACCAGAAACACAATTCATTGCTTGCAAATTTTATCGCATCACGTAGTTGATGTCAGTATCCTACCTACCTATTCTATATTTATCAAAAACCATTTATTTTTTTGCTTTCAAGAATAAAAATTGCAAATATATGACACGGCATTTTTACCGATTGAACATGGCAAGCCTGATTCTTATCTGTGGTGTTTGTGTATCTTTAGTATTAGTACCTACTTTCTAATCTGTGAATCTGTGGGGAAAAGCGTTATTTGACTGCCGTTATGTAGCCGTATTTTCTGCGCCATCTAGCGAGCATTTTAAAATCAGCTTTCAACTGTCAGTTGATAACGGCCCATTACAATTTATTAATGCTGTCGGTCCAGTGTCGGTCTTTTTAATGTTTTTGTTGTACAGCCAATAATATTATGAGTCTAATTCTAGAGGATTAATACGTTGGTTGTAGGAGAACTACGAAAAAATCCCGGTTTTGTCCTTCTTCCTGGGACGCCATTGATACGCCATTCTGTTATAGGCTAAGGCCCCAGGACATGGTGAGAGGTGCATCATTGTTTGCGGGGTGCCACACAAACAGTTCAAATGGGGAGAAAAACTGAAAGCTAAGCCGCTTGGTGGCGCTAGTAGGTCGGTACAAACAACGGCCATATTGGTAGGCATTCTGATTTTGTAGTTGTTTGGAGTTCCTTGTGATAATGTATTCGACGTGGAGTGTGATGAAACTAAAGGATGAGTTGCGAAAGAGGAAAAGCCCCCACGAGTGGTAAAATCGGTCGGTTTCTGTTTTTTCGCCTAAGGGCTTTCGACCACAACTTTTTTCTTTTGGTTTCTCTTGGGAATTGGTGTATTCCTATATTTTTACAATAAACAGCCACACAACGAGGCATTTTGCTGTTATTTTAGTGAAATTACGAAAAAATTGACGTTTACAATAGGCAGATGACGGCTTGTTAGACCCTTACGCCGGCAGCGCCATCTGAAGTGAGCAAATGGCAGTTTTTTTCCCCATTGCCGCCATCCTGGCCATATTTTCCTTCGGCCGTCCAGAGAAATTAATTGTCCAGAGCACAGATTAGTTTTGACAGCCGTATTCCGGTTCTTCTATGGCCACACCTGTAAGCGCCATCTATGAACTGCTTTGAATTTGTTCTTTGATAACGGCTCATAAATTAATACCTTCCTATGGCGTCAAATAAAACCTTTCTTCTCATTCCTCATCCAGGCGCACGACCCGTCGCTGCTCGCGTACCACCAGCCTGACTCCAGCGACCATCAACATCAACAGCAGTTCAACGCGATGTACTACGGACAGAGCATCGCCACCAGTTGAGGGTACTACGCCTCGCCGGGCGGAGCCCCTTGACGCTTCGCCTGACGCGGGCTGGCTAGTGGCTAAGCTGCGTAAGGCTAGGTTAGGCAGAATTCGGAAGGCAAAGTTTTTTGTTCGAAAGTCCGTTATTGGCTTAATCTTATCTTTAGACAATATTGAGAAACTAATTTCAATATTTTTTATTTTGGTTCAGTAGTTTGGATTTTACAACGTTTCAAAGATACGGTTTTATGACGTCACGCGACGGTCTGCATACTGTTGGCGGTCATAGGAACAAAACATTTTAGCGCATAAAAACAAAACTACTGGACCAAAATAAAAAATATTTAAATTGTCTAAAGATAAGATTAAGCCAATAACGGACTTTCGAACAAAAAACTTTGCCTTCCGAATTGCAAAATGGTGGTATTAAACAGTAGGAATTCTAAACTATTTTAAAGGTACCATCAAAAAATTTAAGAATCACTTGTAATTCAGCATGGTCATGCCAGGAAGTATCCTTTTCAGCAGTAGCGGATTTAGTGGGGGCAAGGGACGGAAGCCCCCCCCCCCCCCAAAAAGCAACTGAGACACTTTATAAAAATAAATTTTGTATATGTACTTTTTATCTTGAAAACCTAGGCTCATTGAGTCCAAAATCCTGGATCCGCCACTGCTTTTCAGCACGACCATTATAACTTTTATACCTAGATGGTACAAAATTACAAATCGGTTGTATAAAATAGTAGAAATTCTAAACTATTTGATACCAGCTAAAAATTTTGGATAAACGTCCACGGTCATGTCAGCCAGGAAGTATGACACGCTCTAACCCAACCTTATGCTAACCCTGCTCTGGAGTTGCAAGTTGGTCAAGGATAAAGGTATACTTTAAGCGAAAAAAGCTTACAGAAGATTGATTGAGGCCGGCTTTTGTAAAATACTAGCTGTACAGCAATTTCGTTGGTCCGGCGGGCGACCTCGGTGTACTGTACCAAAGTTTCAGTATGAAAGAATTGTGGTAAAATGGTGTTCAAAGCAATTTTAATTATAGCAAAAGAATAGTCAACTTTTTGACTTTAACATAATACGTAAACGAGGTGACTAACTTTACTGTAGATTTAAGCTATCTTTATAAATTTATTAAGAACCTAAATAAGCACCAACTTTGGTGAAGCTAATTTGTAAAAATACTCTGAAGTTGTATATTTTTGTGATTTATCTTTTTGAAGTTCTTCCAATTCGAGTGTAGTTTTTCTATGTCAATTTGTAGGGTTTTTTTAATAGCAATTATTTTGTCCAACAGTATGTTGTGTTGTGTGCGTAACTAGATACTTACTTAAGTAGGTATTTAGGTACCTATTTTGTGCTCGATACTTTCCAATTTCCCTTTAATCCTTGTTTTGGTCGAGACGAGAGTCAAACGAGTTTAGATCGAGTCATCAATCTAAGTTCTAGTTAACTTTCTATTTGGCAACATTCACTCGCGGTTTTGATTAGGTACTGGGTGTTGTTAGTGGTTTTATCACGGGTTTATTTATACACAAAAACTAAGCCAGCAATGGTCCTGTCATTATCATTCTTGCATTTGCTAGAGAAATAGGTAAACTCGGCACATACAGGGACCTAGGCCCTGGATCTAGACTGCTTTGTGACTTCTATCGGTTTTTTTAAAGCTTAAGGTTGGTAGCTAAAGCGTCACCTACAGAAAAAAATGCTATCTTTTTTATAGGTGGCGCTGAATAGCATCCGAAAGTCCCTTTGAAAATTAGGGAACCCTCTTATTTACTTTATTTATATTGTAGACTGCTAGGTTTTGTAGAAGTGCAAAATTTTGATGCCGTTTTAAACGTAGTAATAAGATATTTGTAGAAAAAGCTCTGATTAACTCTCGTAATAATTATAATTGTTGTATTTGTAACGTAACGACATACGTAATGTATTGTGATAGTTTAGTATTAGTGAAAATGAATTGTCCATTATTGATTAGCTCTTTATTTGAGCATAAATGGTGTAAATAAAGTTATTTATCAGCTAAGTTTTCAAATTCCATCCATTTTAGATAAAAGCAATAAGCGACACCTAGTGGAGAGAATTCGAATTGTAGTTTCACATTCTGTAACGCAACGGTTCAAAAATGGGCTCCCAGTTGACGGCTTCAA
Source organism: Zelleria hepariella (assembly GCA_949319315.1). Classification (NCBI taxonomy): domain Eukaryota; kingdom Metazoa; phylum Arthropoda; class Insecta; order Lepidoptera; family Yponomeutidae; genus Zelleria; species Zelleria hepariella. The sequence continues at coordinate 7,726,083 of OX439385.1, read as the reverse complement.
TAATGCTGTCGGTCCCTATGTTTTCGTAGTAAGTACAGCAAATATTCTGATTCTAATAAATTGTAGTTAGTTCGCTGGTTGTAGGAGAAAAACGACGAAACCCCGATTTTGTGCTTCTACTGGGACGCCATTGCTTTACAGACATAAGCCCCTGGACAGAACCAAATGTGTTTTTATTTTACACAGGGTACAGGGGGGTTACCCTTGACGCTATTGCGATCAAATTGAAAACGTTTTAAAATTAATTTCTCTTTCAAATCGCATAGTCATGCTTTGATTTTAAATACTTTGTAATGTTTATTTAAAAGTAAGGCTGTTTTATTCAATAAAAACACAAAATGCGTCTTAATTTGAAAAATATAAAATTTTGTAAGTTGCGCCATATTGGAAAACCGCGTCAAGGGTAAAGGGGCTGTTCGCCGTTCTCTATGAAATAATGTGGTTTGTTACACGATATGTATGTATGAACGACTTTTTAATCCTCAATCAATCAGAAAAAGATTAGTAATCGTCGTAAAGTATTGTTACTTAATTCTTCCATAAATAACGTAATGAAGGGATGGCAAGACAATGTTCAAATTAGCAATAAATACGTAGGTAATAATTTGAAGTTATTATTCTGTATAAATATTATGTAAGTACTTTATACTTAGTGCTCTTTTAGTAGACACATTACCAAATAAAACAGTAGACTGGATATTGCCTTGTGAATTGTAACTAAACAGCATGAATGTAAGAAATGGGAGTCTGACCCACCAGGGATTTTGTTTATTTATATTTCTCCAGTAAATAAACTACATCAGTTTTGTACATAAAAAAGTTCGGTTTATTTGTTATCTACAGTTAGTTTTATAAAATAAATTACAATAATATTTTTCGTGCGATTAAGACGATGGTGCCTGCGGTCATACATTTACAAGAGCTTCTCTCAGATTTGTTAAGTTAACTCAAAATTATTATTTATCCATCAAGTCATCAGGTTCAAGTCATCTTTACACTATTTCACAAAGATAGGTAATTTCTACTTGAGCATTAATTTACAGCTTTAGATTTGTGAAACAGTAACTAATATTATTAATACATTGGGTCAAATAGAATTTTTATATTTACAGTTATTTAAATGAAATAAGTGAAAGATGTGTAAGTATACAACACAATGAGGTGGTCTAATCATAATCAATGGGCCAATTTACAAAATGTTCAATACTAATGGGATTACTCATCGTGATTTTTGTTCAATTTATATAATTTTACTTTGGTTACTTAATGTTACAATAATTCATGATGAGCACAAACAATTAGTTTACAATAAATAGATTCCAAAATCAGTTCTAGCACATTACAGACACTTTTAAGTTATGTCGAGATCTACAATATTCATTAATAACTAGTGTTTGTAAGAATACAATAGATGGCAGTATTTTCCTTGACTTTCAAAAAGTATGCGTAAAAATATCAAAAAAGCATTCCGACATGTGCAAATATCAGTAAACACACGGGTTTTCAGTAAATTGTAAAGAAAAAGTACCTTATTCTATTGACTGAGCGGGGCCGAATTGTTGCAATTAGTATAATATTGTGATAGGAAACCTCTGCTCAATCATTAGAATGAGGTAACTTAACATGTTGTAGGTTTACATCTAGGATTGTTCATTGGAATCTTAGGGTTTATTCATAGTTTGACCGCGGATGCATCAGAAACCACCTCACATAGAGCAGAGACCTCCTAAACTAAAAGAACGCATCCTCCCACCGCATTCTCGCCCCACAACCGCTCGAAATAAGAGCCACGTGCGTCGTGATGGTTTAGTTTAGAAGATCTCCCTGGGTCTCGTTTCTAGTGCAACCCCGAGCGTAGAGAAGCGACTGCACAGCCGCCATCGCCATCTTGTCAACCTTACAGCTAGTTACGTATATGTGTGCGTCGCGCGCTCGTTATACGCTAGGACTAGAACACGCACGACGCGATATCATCCCTCCTACGTTCATTCAATATTTGCCACAATACTATGCAGAGTCCCACGGAACAGTTCTACAGTATATCACGAAGTAAAAATCCAATGTCATCGAGAGCTGGGAGAACTCCAGTCTTTAACACGTTGAGTAAAAATTAATCAGTTCAGTTCATCACTGTTCATAAAACGAATGGCACATGAAATGATTCCCTTAGCCTAGTGAGGCGGCGTCTTGTGCGGGACTAGACGGGTCCGTAGTCAGAGAGCGGCTGTCCGGAGCGAGCCGAGGGCGCCGTGAGCGCTGAGGGGGCTTGCGGCGCGCGGGGGGGCGCCGCGGGGGGGTGTCACACCCCTCCCCCCTTCACCAGCGCGCGCTGCGCCGGCGGGGGGACCTTCCCTCCCCTCCACACGCGCCGCCACGAGTCCAGCGTCTTGCCCGACCAGATCCACACGCCCGAGGTGATCCCCACGGCGAGAGCCATGAAGTATTTCAGCATCAGCGCAGAGTAGAGCGGTCTGCCGCCGCAGGTGGGGCCGCACGCGACACGTCGCGTCCACGACCCGTTACCGCCCGCCTCGTAAGCCAAGCATCCGATGACGACACCCGCCGGCACCGCGTATAGAACGCTGAATACGCCGATGCGAATCATGAGTTTCTCCAGCTTGTCCGCTTTGGATCCGGCGCCGATTCCGCCTTGCCGCTTGATCACTGACCGGATCCGGAAGAGGGACACGAAGCCAGCTAGTAGGAACGTAGCTCCGAGCGCGAAATAGACGATCAGCGGCGCCAGGACGTATTTCTTCAGGTTGTCAGGGGAGGAGTTGCCAACATAGCAGATACCGGCCACGGGGTCCCCATCGACTGCTCCAGCCAGCAACACCGCGACGGTCTTAGCCGCGGGAACCAACCAGGCAGCCAAATGGTAGTACTGCGCGTGCCCGGCGATCGCTTCGTTGCCCCACTTCAGTCCAGCCGCCAAGAACCAAGCGAACGACAGCACCACCCACCATATCGACGACGCCATTCCGAAGAAGTAAACCAGAATGAAGACGAGAGTGCAAGCGCTAGGTCCGCTCGCCGTGGTTTTTATTAGCGGCCCGTCGCAAGCGATTTCGTCGTGTCCCAGCGCCAGCCTGGCCAGATAGCCCATCGCGACCATGAAGTAGCAGGCTGAGAGGTAAACGATAGGGCGTTCAGGGTATTTGAAGCGTTGCGAGTCGATGAGGAACGTTGTGAGCGTCATGAGAGTGGAGGCGGCGCACAGGCCGCTCCAGAGCGCGACCCAGACGCCGGCGAACTCCTTCTCTTCGCGAGTGAAGAAGGCCCCGCGGCACGGCGCGCCGCAGGTCGGCAGGCCGAGCGCCGCGAGCGCCACGCTGCTGTTTGCGGGCGCGCGCTGCACCAGCGGCGCGCGGCACTGGCACTCGCACTCGCTTGCGTCGCTTGCCCCGCCCGGGCTTGCAGCCGGGCCGCTTTCGCAGTTTTTTGGGTCTTTACATTCTTTGTTTTTGTAGTGCGGCCTGCGCGGCGGCGGTCGTGGGGGCTCCGGCTCCTGCGCCCGCTCTGTTTCCTCCATGCATAAGTGGTCCGGGTCGCCTAGTCTTGGTAGTCTCTCGCAGGCCATGCGCTCGGGCCATTGGAAGCCGTATTTCTGCATGAGGGGCGCGCAGCCGGCCCGCGCGCGCTCGCAGACGCTCCGGCAAGCAGGGAGGGGCTTGGCGTAGTCTTCGATGCAGATCGGCGTGTAGACGGAGCAGAGGAAGAACTTGAGGTCCGGCGAGCATTTGATCTCGACGAGGGGCCAGTATTGGTGCACCTGGAAACGGAGAAATTGTGGCGGTTAGTCAATTGGTAATATAATATCTACCTACGCGGGATTCACAACAGGACATTTTAGGCTAAATGTAATCGACGTGAAAAAATAATTCCATTGTTTATTTAGTTGGCACGGAAACGTAAATTTTCGTACCGACTGTAGATACTTTAAACCAGTAGGTAGGTACACGTACTCGTATTAAAGGTTCAAAGTGGTTTTAAAAAGTAACAAGAGTCGAGTAGAGAGAGTGTGATCTGTCCAAAAGCGGAACTCGATGAAATGAGACTCGACTCGACGTAAAGAGCTCTCTGTAAGATTCTCACTGAGACACCAACCACAAGGGCACATCTGACGCGATGTAAGAGAAACAACGCCACAATCTTCTTGTAGTGCCGTCTCCTATCGGAGGTTTGCAATCATCTTGGCTATTTCTTCTTTTGAGGCTGCCAAACGTAACAAGGAGCCCGTGGATTGTTGGAACCAATGGCATAAGTTATCAAGCCATGATATCTCCACACTCCATCAAAAGCCGTCAACCCTCACCTCGAGGCCGGCCTCCTCCTGCGTGTCGTGGTCCAGCGAGTTGGGGAAGGCGGTGAGGTTGTACCCTATGCCGCGGCACATCGGGATGGTGATCTCTTCACAGCGCGGCTGCACCGCGCCGCCGACCGCCGCCAGCGTCGCCAGCGTGGCCAGCGCCAGGGGGACCCACGCCATTGTGAGCCTGCGGTTACGCCGGGGACATCTGTGGGCGAAGAAAGAGGTTTGGTGAGTAAACGGTAGGATGCAAGAGATAAGAAGGGTCTAGTTTCAAAACCCCGCCATAACAGATTTATCTGTCAGAATAAAATAGTACTTAATAAAGTTTTCATAAACTACAATTTACCATGACAAACAGCGCTAGTATAGCGGGTTTTGAAACTACACCCCTCAATTGGAGAAGAGCTACTTGGAACTAGGTTAGCCGTCATAAAAACCCTTGGTAAAACGTGGGGAGCCTAAAAAACTCTCCAAGAAGATCAATGGCAGAACTAGGTATATATGGCAGCCGTAACTCTGTTGTTTTGTCTTTCTATACTATCTCTACATCAAACCAATGCTAAAAAAGCAGATTCTTCTCTAGGCATCTTGTATGTGTGAAAAAGCTCTGACACCACCACACTCGGCCATTACCTTATACGATTTAATCACGTCGTAATTGCCTGAGTCGTTGAATTAAAATTCGACTCTACATTTCGATCACGAACGGAAAGTAAAGCCTGTTGAATGAAACTTTCAGAAATTAAAACGAAACCCGTGAAAGGTTTCGGGATTAAAACTTACGCAATCAGCAGATAAACTCTGGCAATCTATTAGAATAAACAGCGCGACTGACGCAAAGTCGTATGTTGAGGGGATTATATCATTGTGTACAGCGACAACTGACAATTAATCTGTTGGTGGAGGATGATAAACTGGCTGAATTGCTATCCTAGGCACTGATATTGCAAACGGGCAAAAGTAGGCTCTCGCACGGATGTTGCCAAGTACCATAAACCCCTCGGGTTTCTCTCACGACGTCGAAATTTTCCTTCTTTAGGGTTTAAAAGCTTCCTCCAGTTTCCACATTTGTCGACAATGTTCTATCTCGGTTGGGAATGTCGGTAACACATTGGAAGGTATTTTCATTAGTGTGGAAACATTCGGGCAGTCGATAACGCGGGCTTTTAAACAGTTGGCTCGATGCCAGAGTCGGCCGTCAACCTCGCACAAATGCACAAAATATTACCCAAGCTAGCCCTGAACAACGGCGGGAAACAAATACTCGCTAATCGACGACGGCTCGTTATGTCGCAGCATTCCGCCGATGTCGTATTTGAAGTCTACGGCGACAACTAAAACGGGACACCGTTCAAATTGACCCGTATAATAAATTTCCTTTATTTCGTATTCCTTTCAGCCGAGAGCGTCTTCGCTTTGCTCTCTCCCGCTTCAAACTTCACCGGTTTCGCTTGTGACAATCGAATCTTGTTTTGCGTCTGAATTGTTCGCTTTGAGTTCCCGATTTTATCGGGCCCTTTGACGTACGACGGGTACCTTCGCGAATGCTAAACGTGTTATGGTTTTCTCCGTTCGTTCTCCTCGAAGCAATTTCCTAGTGCGTTTCTGTATAAGAGCAATTTGTAGAGCACATTCGGAGCCGGCTCGCGACACGTTCCGGCAATAAGCTGCGACAAGGCACTCTAGCTGAATAGCTGTGCCATAGTTCCAGCGAACCGCGGCGCACGCGCTTTAATTATGCAAAACCTGCGCACAACACGAATCGTACCGAGAAGCGGGCGCGAGCTTTCTGCTATTATAACTCCAGCCCGATTTATGGGCTCACGTATTGGATGTTGGCAATAAATCCTTAACGCTCGTTCTAGTTCAATTGAAAGTGCTTATAGGAAATCTACTTGCAGCTAAAACGGGCTTTTATTTTCAGAGAAAATAGCCGCAATATAGTCTGGGAAGTTAATCGCGGCAGTTAACTGACTAATTGAATGGAAGGCGCAGGGAGGGCGTTAAATCTGGCCACATGTTTATTTGTCGAGCAGCAACAGGACACCACGTGTCGATATGGCGTCGTCGTTAAAATAACATTAGGACGCGTTCCGATGCCGAGCTGGATTCCGAACAACATCGCCGACCCACATGGATTGGTAAAACACATCGTCATCTACGTAATGAGATGATTTATACAGCGTTCAGTGGCAACTTCGCTGACATTAGACGGGTGAAGAAACCACTCGGCGCTGCAGCGCCTGGGACATTATTTTAGATGGAGTAGGCTTGCCCAGCACCTATACCTTCCTGGCAGCTTAGTCGGCCTAGCCCACAGGAAAGATAAGTCATTACGTGTGGAGCCAACTAAGCCCCTGCGGCTTGCGGGTTTCCTCACGATGTTTTCCCCTTTAACGAGTGGTTTTTCCCACTTCAAATTCACAAATGTATGTACAAACAAATAAGATAGAAACAAATAGCTTCAACGACAAACAATTTGATGTAGATGGTAACGGATAAGATTAGAACTCTGATACCATGAAGCGTTTTTGTCTATTCGGTCTAAAAACTAACTGTAATCTAACTCTTATCATATAGAACAAGTCTTCCACAAGGCTTGACACAAGGCGCTAGGTGAGGTTGTTACACAAATAAACACCTTGTTATCATAGCACTATCTCAGTAATAACCTTGACTCACTGTCATAATTAATTACAGGGTTTTTTGTCACGCATATTTTGGACAGAGGTGAATTTCTTGAACCTTTCGGTCCAAATTGAGGCAGATTTGTTCCAAACCCGTGATTTTCCTGATTCTGCCTTCGAATTCGAATAGGCTTAGTCAATAACGTTAAATTTGCCCCGATTTCGGGCTATCCGAATGCCGACACTTCTCCAGCTCTGCCTTCCCGTCAAACTGAACGTATGTACAGTCGGCCACACGCTAGGATACCCCTTTTTGTTCGATTGGCGCCCTTATGCCGCGCGCGGTAAGAGCTGCCATGGGGTATCTGTGACTGTGGCCGACCGTACAAGCTGAGTGTTATAGTTCAGTTAAACTAGAAAAAACCTCAGCAGAAGGATAGTTTGTGCCTAGTTTAACATTTCGGGGGTCAGAAGAAAAAATCTCTCTTCCGTATTACAAGCAGAAATCCTTTATATGCAGTAGTCAACCCGCATCCATGGACGTTGGAATACTGAAGTATCACAGGACCATTCTGTAATAATTATACCTTGTATAATCCTGTACCCTGCTTACAGATTTTTCGACTTGGCACAGGTTGCGGCATTTCTCTCAAAGAATACGGGAACTATCAGCCTGCTTCAGCCACATAAATGTATAATTCGGAAGGCAAAGTTTTTTGTTCGAAAGTCCGTTATTGGCTTAATCTTATCTTTAGACAATATTGAGAAACTAAATTCAATATTTTTTATTTTGGTCCAGTAGTTTTGTTTTTATGCGCTAAAATGTTTTGTTCCTATGACCGCCAACAGTATGCAGACCGTCGCGTGAAGGTCATAAAACCGTATCTTTGCAACGTTGTAAAATCCAAACTACTGAACCAAAATAAAAAAATATTGAAATTAGTTTCTCAATATTGTCTAAAGATAATATTAAGCCAATAACGGACTTTCGAACAAAAAACTTTGCCTTCCGAATTATATCTGACTGATCGTTGCCCTAATCTTTCGTTGTATTGGGAAGGAGTTGGTGTCTCTGCTTGTCTCTTTCGAGTCACCCGGCGTGCTAGTGAGATGTCACTAACCGATGCTTCCGCGGCTTAGTTGGTGCCAGTGCCACTGGCCCGATTCCAGTCCTCGGGCGGGCGTTATCTAAAGCCCGCCGCACAGTGGTCGATTTCACGGATTTAGGCGGCCAAAAGTCCATTTCTCAAAGTTAACTTATAACAAAACGAATTGATTCACGGAAAAATAGACACCCTGACTGCTCAAACCCCACCCCTCCCCAGTTCCTAGAACTGCGTGCGCGCCCCCACAGATAGTCGGAACTTGATCGTCGCGCAAGCTGAACACGTTCGTTCTCGTCACTGATAGCGCAAACAATTGTACAAAGTGAATATCTCATTTGACACTGTTCAGTTACTCAAGTAAAAGTGTTGGATATCGAAAGTTCAGGTAAGCTCCTTCAATTGTAATATAAATTCAGATTAGGAATATCAATATTTAGTGCAGTTATAACGTATCAAAGATTGCCCTTTTTCATGCATAATATTATCATTTTTTTTATTTTCAATAGTATAAATGTTGTACTTCCGGGACCGTCCGAGTAAAATTCCTTATAGTTTCTGATACTGTAGCTCTTTAAGCAGATAACCACAAAAAAATTAGCCACCACCTTTGACCACTTCGCGAGAAAAAAATCATTTAATCAACTTTGGCAGAATGTGAGAAAAAATACTTTTTTGTTTCTTTTCCGTTAAAATTCCTTTCCGTTGTTCTAAGTTCATCAAGTTACTCAGGCATCGAAGTAGTAACTCGTAGATATCTTTTTACCCGACTGCCCAAAGGTGTATGTGTCTATGTTTATATGTATGTATGTCCGTTCGTATGTTCCCACCTACAGCTTAAACGCCTGAACCGGTTTGAACAAATGAGGTGTCATTGGATTGGTCTTGCCGCTGCAAGTGTCATAGAATATGTGACGTTACCAAAAAAGCAATATGGCGCCCATTAGGCGCCATATTGCTGGGTCGAATTGAAATAATATTTTGTAACCCCTGCAATATGGGTATCAAATTAAAGGTATTTAAATGAAGATTGCGAAAATATAGTTTGTGGTGGAAAAAACAAACTAAAAAGAAAAAAACTGTTATACAGGGTGGATTTTTGAGACGGGGCAGTAAGGGCAGGTACCTTAACCGTTATAGTTACAGGAAAACGTTCTTAGGAGACCTTGCATAACTTTTTGAGATATTATGAAATCCATTCAAACATTTTGTGAAAAATGTACGGCCAGCGAAAAAAATTATAAAAATCAAAAAATTTTTTAAGCCATTCGATCCTCTTTCATGTAGAGATCAAAAGACTCTTAGGAGCCAACTGAGGTTTAAGTACTAGAAATGTCAGGAATTTACAAAAACTTTCCCCATACATTTTCTATGGAAAAAAAACCTTTTTTTAGTTGGCTCCTAAAGACTCTTAGGAGCCAACCGAGGTTTGAGTGCTAGAATTGACAGAAATCGGCAAAAACTTTCCCCCGTACAAAATGATAATAATAAATTATTTATTTCAGGCATCATGGACCCATATTTTTAAATTAATTAAATTAATAAATTACATTACAGTTACAACAGAAAATCAGAAGAAATAACTATAAAAACGCTCAATTAAAATGTCGAAAACCTACGTCAAATGTACGTGGAGCATTTTTTCGCGATTTCTAACATTTCTTTTACTCAAACCTAAATTGGCTCCTTAGATTTTTTTTATCCTTACACGAAAGAGGATCGAATAGCATTATAAAAAAAGGTTTTTTCATAGAAAAAAATCGTATTTTAGCATTTTTTTTGCTGACCGTATTTTTTTTACAAAATCTGTGAATGCAGTTCATAATATCTCAAAAAGTTATGGAAGGTCTCCTAAAAACGTTTTCCTGTAACTATAACGGTTTAGGTACCCGCCCTTACTGCCCCGTCTCAAAAATCCACCCTGTATATAAAAAAAACCCGACTGCATCACAGTCTAAGCAGGCGGGACCAAACCAAATCAGACCCGTTCAAAGGGCTCATGGTAAGCATCACAAATATATATATTTTTATAATTTTAAATGAATGTTTTTGAGGTTATTTAGGAAAATACGTAAAAATTGTCAGTACGGAACCCATAAAACGCGAACCCGACTCGTATTTGGCCGGTTTTTTTTTCCATATTGTATTTTCTGTGGAGAATAAAAGCTATTTTTTTATGTATGATCGTCTTTTACTTTACAATTTGTGATAATTGCTAACCCAAATCTCAAAAACTACTAAGAAATTTTTTATAATTCAAATGAACTCAAAATACATCTTTTACACCAAAGGCTCTTAAAGAAAATTTTAAAACTTTGGCGCTATTTACGTAAATTTTTTCACAATCATTGTTTTTTTGTCTAGAAAAAGATATTTCAATGAAACAAATAGATATAAAAATATATATTCAGTCTAAAATACCATATTTGCGTTTGTAGTCGTATTTATTACTGAATAAAAGCATAAAATAATTTTGGCCGCCTAAATCGTACAAATCTACCACTGTGCGCCGTAAACTGCCGCTTTATGGCGGGAGCTGAGATTTCAGCGCAGCCTAAGCTTTATTGAAGGGTCTGGCGACTTATTGCCGATGCCTACGTACAGAGGCCCTAGCCTGTAACGCAATGGTGCAAAAATGGGCTCCCAGTTGACGGCTTCAATTACGATTGATTAATGCTGTCGGTCTTTTTAATGTTTTTGTAGTACAGCAAAGAATATTCTGATTCTAACTCCAGAGGATTAGTTCTATGGTTGTAGGAGAAAAAGGGGAAACCCCGGTTTTTTCGTTCTGCTGGGACGCCATCGTTACGCTATTGCGTTACAGGCTAAGGTCCCTGGCGATAACAGACGCTCGGCGACCGATGAGTTAGACGAATGGGTTTTGGGGGGCGTTCTTAGGACCTTGGATAGGTGCGTACTATTTCGGAAGAGTGCTAAGCTAACGGGTTCTGTCGATTGTCATCTTTGCCTTTTCCAAGCCGAGAGTGTTTGCCAGCGAAGGATTTTTCTAAGTTTTCTCTGCTCATTTCGTTCTTAACTATGTTTCACGCAGTACGGACCTAATGAATGACCACATTAATTTCCTGAAGAGCTATGGACTGCCCTGACAACACAGGCAGACAGAAGGGCTGCTCGACAGTGGTTTAGGACAGAGCGAAAATACGGGCTCCTGCCGTACTCAAACGGTCACAAACAATGTAGATTTTTCAGGGTGGTTTGGGAAAGAGAGAGATGTGGGATGTGATGGGAATCTCCATGGCATTATTGCACACAATAGGACACCAGCACATCACTGCTTTGGGTAAATGCCAGGGTCCCGGCAGCCGCTGAGCTAGGAGTTGTTACTGAGAACTTTATGAGAGCGTGACGCTATTCAAGTCTATTCTATCGCGGATCTTCTCCATCATTCCATTCAGTGATCTCTGGACGCCCGCGTCGCGCAACCGCAGGCGCATCGTAAAAACTGCGTGTAGACGTCGCAACGCATTTTACGAGCCCCGCTTCCTGCTGGATGCACCACCATTCTCTGACAACACTGCACCTTTAAGGCCGAAGGAGTAACGCCTAAAACGGCTTGTCTTCGTGGCAGTTGAAGCCCACCAGTTGGCTTTTAACTGCAGTCCTAAACTTGGTGTAATAGAGCTTCGTTTCGTATGGCAAGGTTGTGTGTAGTCCTGTGTTGTCAAATGGCGTAGTTTTACAACTGGTGCGGGCGAGTTTACGTCCGTTTTTAGTAATATTGCGGAAGAGATCGATGTGGGCCTGTGATGGTTAAGGTTATAGGCAATAGGTGTACGAGTTCCTTAGTTAGAATAATGCATGCATTAGCAGTAACATGTTTATGTACTATCACCCTCACGCCCATATTACTCTGTGATGCACAAACTCATAATTTACAAGTTGTTACTAACTCTTTACAGGGTAATAAATAGCACCCAGTGATAGGAAGCACAACCAACATTCTTTTGCTGTAAGACGTTTCGATGATTTTTAAGCTAATAAAATGAGAACGCTGCGCTGTGGCGGGAGTTTTTTTGAATTATTGTGTGAATTGACTTTCACAATGTTTTAACAACTCAAAGCTATGCAAACATAATATGTACAGTCGGCCACAGTCTCAGATACCCCTTTTTGTTCGATTGGCGCCCTTATGCCACGCGCGATAAGAGCTGCCATGGGGTATCTGAGATTGTGGCCGACCGTACCTATGTATTTTTAAAGAACAAAAAAGGCAAGTAGTAAGCCTGGATATCTAAGAATAATAGTGGAATGAGCAGTCTACACCCGCTACATATTAAGATCGAAGCAACAGTGACTAATTAAGGAACGACGACGGTGAATGGAAATTAGATAGCGATCAAAGGATTCCCAGTGCAGGAAGGCAAAAGGAAGATATCGACGAGCGTGTATTTTCAGTTAGCCAGTTAACGATACAGGCCCGAAATGGACCGATAGGTTTTCACGATGTGCACTCGATAAATTCGGCCCGAATGGTCGATTTGGCCGTAACGGGCACTTAAAGCACCTCGGATGAGTTCTACTTTTTAAACAGAATGTGCAGGTGTTGTTTTAGTATGTTTTTGGAATGCCTAATGGAGTGGAAATGGTTTTGGGGAGTTGTGTAGTGTTACAGAATATCTATCAAGAGATTCTGTTAATCTTTTGACTACTCAGAATTGGATAGTACCTGCAGAATCCATTGTAATATTTTGGAATTTTGAATACTATCGAGTGCTCAAGCGAGCTAGTTCAACAAGGGTCATCTATCACAATGTTCAAAACTAAATATAAGCTTAGGCTACTAATGAACCTACCAAACCCTGAACGGAGATAACACTCGAAGCACTTTATACACATGTATAAAGTGCGGTGCGTGTAACGATGTTGCGTAGCAAACGCTACTGATCGAGTTCATCTTGTTGTTTTAACAGAACCAAAGCTTATACATCCTAGCCTATTGTATCCACGAGCCATGTACCGAAGCGCAAGCCGAGGCGGCAAGGCCTACAGCAGATAGGTCCTGGCACTCGGTCCGGCACTCATGCATGACCGAAGCTGTCGATATAATAAATATATAGTATTGTTGGAGGGAGGTGCCACTTTAACCTGCTCACTCGTCGCCAGCCAATCTAGCAGGGATAATACACTCATTAGCGAACTTGGATGGTATAGATCTATACCAAAATGGAGCGAGGCGGTCAAAAGATGTTTCGTTGCTGGAAAATTGTTCTTCATTATGATTCAACAACAATCTTGACAGAGTGGTTGAATTCGGTAAGTTTTTTAGGGAATACACAGAGGGGCGCAAATGAATAACATATACCTTCTTATTCTTAGCCCGACGCCTGCTGCACACGCTGCGCTAATCACGTACACGGCGATAAATGTTTGACCGGCCAATAAGTACAATTAATACGCCCAGAATAACCCTGTGACTCATGCACTTAGATAGTGCAAACAATGGCCCCTTCTCTTCCACAGTCTCAAGGAAACACTGACCGGTTGTGCTTAGAGCTGGGTTAAATATAAACGCTGATACAGATAGAGGAATCACCGGTGCTGACTTCTTTAGAGTTGTTATGATAGGCAACATTGAGGGGAAAGAGGCGTCGACAGATGAAAAAGCCTGGCTAATGGACAGCGTTCTTTACCATGCTTCAAGAACGATCAGAGCTAGTGAAGCTGGACAAAAAAGATAAGTAGTAGTATACATTTAATTTCAATCGTGAATATCTGCAAGAAATTGTTTGAATTTTCCGTAGAATAAATTTTTTTGGTCTTTGACTTTTTTGGTACTGTTTCGTGGGGCCACAAACAGTCCAGCAATGGGAGAAGATCATTCACTCTAATAATTCTGATGATGAAGAAGAAGCTAGCATACCTACATTTATAGGCGCCACGTCTGCATATTATGGTTTCTCAGACGGTGCTTATGTACATGAGTGTGGAACGAAGACGAACAGGGCCTTCTGATTTTACTAACTTTGTGCTAAAAGCGATCGATATTACCATTTAAAATATGTGCGATAGGATATGGGCACTAGTTTTTTTTCCTTTCTGCTACTGTTTACTACTACAACTGTATTGACATTTGATAAGGTTAACCCCTGCACGAAGGTTAACTGGATAATAAGCGACGACATATTTTCCTCCTATTACTGCAGTAGGTATTATTAATTCGATATCTCAAACAGAACATAGGGTAACGAGAACCAACGATATCATGGCAGTTGAGTCTGATGAACATTTTAATTGAATGAGGACTAAGAAAAGGAAATCAATTAATTTAATTATTATGAGGTCACCCCGGGAGCTCATCTAAGCCTCTTATTGTTTCTTAAACATATCCTTATGGCTCCGGGCGGTGAATAATCAACGTCATTCAAAGATAAAACAATGTCAGGACAGGATGGGCTATATAGTAAAAAAATACTGCCAAGTGCTAGCGAGACTAGTTTGCAAGGGTCCTTTTTCCAGATCATGAAATATTGTGAGGGAAGAATAACAAACGGACTTGCTATATGTATACCAATACCAAGATCAAGAACCAAGATTAGTATAGGGTTCTGCCATTACAAATACGTTGGGAACTGGCCCCTAAAACTTGACAATGCTATTCACGAATGATTAACCGACACATATGGCATAAGTAAGTCGTTTGCATATTGAAGAACGCCTTCGAGCTCGCAGTCACGATCGATTTGGTTTTTTGCTCGACAATTTTATTGCTTGTTAGTTTTGATTGAACGCTCTCGAGACGCGGTAATGAGAAGTGGGGTTTTTGCCGGTTCGGATTATCACTTTGTTTGCATTGATAAATGTCACTTTGTTTGCCTTATGTGGCATGGCCACGGGACATGTAGTAATAGGCGGATTTACTGACGTATTGTCAAACACTACGACTTGATGTGAAAGTGCTTTTGCCTGATATTTTTGACTCTTTTTTGCCGCTACCACCAAATAAAGGAGAAGTGCAATAAAGGAGTGGATATTAATAAAGGCGGCGACACAATTAATCACCTGTGCTCGTTTTACAACCCACATATTATGTCTGAGGCACTACAACATACGGAGACACCGAGTGCCAAGAGCACAAAATAAAAGTGGAATGTACTTGGGATGGCAATGTCAAGTACATTATGCGTGTATGGGAATCGAAACTACGACCTAAGTGTCAGCAACTTACTTTAGTGCTAACTTCTAATGAAAGGTACAACACAGCACATAGCCGAGTCATGCACGAAATGTGGGACACAGGCAGACCCATAGAAATAGAAACGACAATCGTTTTATGTGCAGTCATTGGCAGAAATTGATGTTGCTTGCTCTTTTCGGCTGCATTTGTGAAGCTGACCCTAATTTCTCTTTGATTTAAACTTTTCCGGCAGATACACACATGGGAGGCTTCCGAGACCAACCTTTGAAGTCTTCTCTCTACCACTACGTGCTGCAGAATTAATTGGGCTTTAGGTTTGATATTGATAGGCTATTAGAATGTGTGTAGAGAGTTTGCAAGTTTACTCAACAGGGAAATACAGAAGTTTTCGAACTTTCGTTACAGACAATGGCAGGATGCAGGGCCCTCAGTTTGAGTTCGTTATTCATAGGGATTTTCTATAATACCAAATGGGGCCTGGCCTGACTCTGAAAGGTAGGTAAGCCTGATGTTGCTGATGGTGATGAACGTATTGCATTGCAAATTGCAAGTCAATCAAATTGCTCACTTAGGTGCAAATACAGGAAATATTTTAAAACAGTTGGGTGGACTGAACTTCTGGCGAGTTTCTGTTACCCATTTGATATCCAAACTCCCGTCACACATGTTCAAGGCAATTAATCCAGAACGTTCCTAATCGGATTGAAACTCCCGATCATTAGTCGGGCCCAAAGGCCAAGTATTGAATTAAAATGAGTTCGGAGCAGAGTTGCCGCGGTCGCCAGTGGGCCGGCGTTTCTTCAGTTCCAACGCAATTTCGCGCTTGACGAATCAAAAGTTCCTGCGCGTGTGGTGCAAGTTTAGGAGCGACTTTGATGTCGGAAATGTTGTTGGAGCCAAAGGTCCAAAAGTGGCAAATTTCAGATGTATTTACTTGTGAGGATTGGAAGATTGTTCAAGTCAAGTCGAATGTGAAATTACTCGGTTTTGATGTGATTTGGTAGAGCTATCTATACATTTGCGTAAATGAATCTGGCTGCTTTGAAAAGTTTCCTCACGCCCACAGAATTTCATGATCATCACTGAGTGACTTTTCAGTAGATACTGCCGCAGCGAATTGGAAGCTTTGGAAAGGCTGGCTTTCATTTCAAATGGAACGACAGAGATGCAAAGTTGGTGAAAAATATACGCTAAAATGGATTTTTTGTAGCTCCGAAAGGGAGGAACTAATTTCAATGTCACTGCCGAATGCCCATTTCACCGGCCACTTGCGCCATACGTCAGGGAATTTAGGCAAATTTACAATTTCCCCCGGCTGCGATGACCGGCCCCGGATAACCTAGTTAACTTGAGATCCGGCCCAAACTCGGCATAGTTCAGACAACTTTGCCTTCTCCCAGTTTGCCAATTTATACAGGAATTGGAGACGCTGGACCGAACGGGCTAATGTTGATTTAAATTGGTTGTTTTTCAAGAAATCAAGTGGTACTATTCCTTTATCCAGTGGATCGGATAACTCGTCAACAATCGAATATATCATGGCGGTGTGATTCTATCTTGCTATTATTAAGGTAATAGTTAGTTACGTAGGTATCCTACGTTTAGGACATTGCATTGCATCACTCATAAAATTATAAACGAAAATTATTTTCACCGCCAAGACCGGTATGAGAATGCCTTGCATAGGAATGTCTTCATTTCTATAGGGCACAGTACATCTCACTTTTTTTGAGGAAACAATGCTGCTAGTAACTGAGGAGGGCTGTTGACACAAGTGGCATTTATTTGCAAAATATTTCAAGTTTTTATTGGCGAACGAAACAAGGGACAAGGACGCAGCGACAATAACCGAGTCTAACCGTTAGTTTGTTTGAAAGCACTCCCGTCACAATGGGGTAGAACGGGCTTGTGTTTGCGAATTTTAAACAAAGTGTCCACGATTTAGTGCGGCCCGATTTAAATATCGACGGCCTCGCTACGAAATGTCATTCCCTTTTGTTTCAAGTCGGTTTTTGGTTTTTTCGCCAGGGCGCAGGTAAGCGGGATGATTTATGACTTGGCTTGTTTGTTCAAGTAATCGATCGCTGACGGGGCTGAGGGCTCCGGGGCTCCGGGGCGACGCTCGACTGAAACTCGATCGAGCTCGAACAAAATGCATCCCGATTTTAATGGATTTCACCAAAATAGAGTGCATGGAGTGCACGAGTCTGCTTGCGCGCGGAAATATTTGGACAATACCCGCGCTGCTCAGTCTCAGTGCGAATTTATCGCGGCACTGTATTATATGCTCTTTGGCGGCACTAATGCCTGGATTCCACGCAGCAGAATAAGACAAAGAACTATGCGGAAGACCGAAGCAGGCTGCAATATTGGTTAGCTCTCTATAGTGGGGTGGTGATGTCTTTCGAAGAAACTGTCAAATAATAATATGTGTACAGCCTCATGGTAGCGCTTATCGCGTGTGTCATCCATCACACAAAAAGGTGTATCTCAGCGTTTTGCTTACTGTTCCTAGCCGGCTCCCTGGAGCGAAAATCCGAATGATGAAACTTAAAACTAACCATACGCAGTAGGGGGAAGGAGCAGTGGTCTTCTTTTTCATTGGTGAGAAGTATGAAGACTGTAGAGTGTAGACCCGGTTTAAAGGAGGAGTCATCGCGCAGTTAGCTCGCGCAATAAAACAACCATGTGCGATGTGTAAACATAATTTCCCGCAGTAAAAATATGATGCTGAATTACGATTGGAGGCGTGGGTGGCGGTTTACACGCGACGCGTTTACATGTTTATTCAGCCACGGCTGCCGTATTCTTGGACGCAGAATTAAGAGATTAGGTGGAGGTTGCATACTTTCAATCTTGAAGTTGCACGTTGTATACAAAATTAAATGTGAAACCCTGTAAGAAGAGCCAAAAGCAGCCTATATCCGGAGGTATCCCAATGAGGTACCGAGGTAACTGCTCGCGAAACGTTTGCAGTGGATAATGAAAGGCTGCTCATGCTTCCCACGCGATATATTTCTGTACCTGCTTACTGGTTTGACATAATATGGGAGCGAAGAATGTTCCGTACGTATTGAATTATAAAATATGTTGTAAACCAGTGCCGTTACAACGCGATAAGGCGATCGCTTCCAAATGGGTCATTATCAAAAGTTGTGTTCTGGCATGTTATCTTACAGATGTGTGTTTTTTTTACCGAATTCGATGGACAACCATCACAAAAGTTAACCAGTATATCTGGCAGAGCTTAATGACCTTTAATTTTTTTTTTTATTAATTTTGAAAAAAAAATCTGGCCACTTCTGTGACATATCGACCACGTCTGTGACTTATCTACAGAAATTCAGTACATTTCACGACCACGTTTGTGAGTTTTGTGACGTTTGTCTTTAGAAATGCACTTAAAACACACCTACAACTACTTAGCATTGTAATTTTTATGAACGTCATAGCTTTTGGGATATTATTCGCAAATAAAAAAAGTGTTAGATTCGTCCTTCTATTAAAGTCAAAACAAATATTATCAATATTTATCAACTTAAGATATTATTTCAGATCAAATAAAGTTTATTTTTTTACGATTTTACTTAGTTTCATTATAATTGTGTATACATAATTTGAATAAAACCACGTCTGTGACAACTTTTTAAAACCACACCTGTGACATTTTTGCATCATGGCCATTATAAACTAACCTAAAAACTACACTAACAACGCGAAACTGATTTGACGGCATTTACACACCAAAACCTTATCAAATTATAAAAGTCGTGGAGATCGCTCAGCCACCTGATAAATCCTGATGGCCACATCTAATACGGGTTATGCTTGTCGTTTTCCAGAATTCAAAACAAAACATGTTCTCAACTTGGATCAGTACTCCTGTGTGTTCCGCTGCCGCAAAAAGCAATATGGCTGATGTTCGCTTTTCTTGTCGCCAGTGTTTCCAGAGCTTGAAATTCATAATATACCGAGATAGTGTGCGAAATGCTAAGGACCACATCTGTGACAAAAAAAAAAGGAACAAGACTATCCGTAAGCTAGGACTCCAAAAACAAAGCCATAAAATGATTCAAAACTGTATTCGTAAAGCCACATTAAGTACAAACGTGGGTTACATATCACTACAGGTCTACCGGCAAAAATAAGACTATCAAAAATAAAATAATAATGAAAACTGGAAAAGGAACAGCCACGAACTGTGACATTTTAGGGTTTCAATGACGCATAGTTTTTTTAAATTGCTATTTAAAGGCATGAAAAGTGCTTTCCGGTACTATAAAAATACTAATCTAGCCGTTATACTAGTTGTAATAATGAAATTCAGTCTAAAGATGTCTGTTTTCACTATGGCTCACTCAAAAATTTAAAATGAAAATGACCCAAATATCAAATCTGACCGAGCGCTTTATTATCAGTGAACGATATCGGAGGAGTGAACGCTCAAAAAATAAGGAAGGAAATTCCACATAAAATACACATTCCGAAGACGAATGGAATGTTCAGCAACGGACGAGATTGGCGAATGAAATACGGGGGGTTACGCGAGGGAAAAGGCCCAAAAGTGAGGTTGGGTTGTACATGTCTAGATGGTAATTGTACATGTCTAGATGGTAACTGGTAAGTGACCACACAAAAAGCGTTACAGTTCTGGGATTACCAGAAGCCTTAACTATAGTATGGGTCCCATACCATCGTCTCAGCTTACCTACAAGACAAGACAACCAAGCCGTGAGAAACGAAATCAACAATAACATCTAAATTGCCTACTGCTGCGATATCTTCGCCCAATTTGGAACCAAACGAGCCATAAAGACACACCTCAAAGAGTTCATCAGTAAACAGCTTCGGGCGGTGAAACTTGGCACTTTCGCGAATGTTAAATTAATTTTATTTTAACACAAATCATCATTCACTCGGCACAAATTAGTCCTCTTCTTTAGATGCCATCTTGTATCGGAGGAGGGCCCGTGGTGACATTGCGGCTCGGAAGAGTTCTGGGGGCTAATTCTCGGCAATCTCGCATTCGATATTGAAGGAAAAATCTAATTTTGCGGCAAATGTCACATCTCATATTCTCACGAAGTCATCCTCGCTCGACATAAGGGACGAGATATCTGCGAGATGCTTGCCGTTGTCGCTCGACAAGCTCGAGAGTGGTCGGGAGCAGTCGAGATCGAAATGATCAGATATTTTGCCTTCGACGCATCGAATTTGAGATTCCCGAGAATTTGCCCCCTGTGTTGCTCGTGTTCTACCTTTCGGCGGGATATTGGAGCCATGATGTTTTACGGCGGACAAATTAGTCTACAGCTGAATATAGGCGCATGCGCGAGCGGTTAACTTATTGGCGATTTTTGCCCAATGATGGTAATTTTCGTAGTGATCGATGTCTCTTTGCAACCGTAGCAAAATTGTCTTTTATCGTGCGTCTCTTGCGCAGTCTTCCAGTAGTAACATTTAATCTAGGAACACATGTAAGTCTCGCGATAGGACACGACAATTAGATACGGCCGGCAGCCGTGACGCTGATCGATGGCTTCGTGTAATTAGGTGGCGTATCGCCCACCCGATGATTTATTGATATTGGCGCGATAACGCCTGATAAGGGGAGCCGACGACGGAAAATAGCCAGATAGGCTCACAGATAGAGCGCGTCAGGATGTGAAAAAAAAACGAACTAAATCGTTACATCTGTGATCACTCCGCAGCTACACTAACTTATGTTGTTAGGTTAGGGTTAGTCGACGTTTTGAAATTCGTCCGGAAATCCTATTCGTGGAGGAGAAGCGGAGTTCGCGGCGTCTGATATGCAAGAGAAGAACAGAGAAACTGATGAAATTGCTTACGAAAGTTTCATTGTTCGTTGACACCACAGGTTGACTTCGTGCACGGAAAACAAGGTAGCTGCCACTTCAAAAGGACCTATCCATTTGCTATGGTTCGCTACCTGTATCTTTCTGTATATTCCTTTCATGTCATCGAGGGAAACCATTTCGGCTAGGCGTTTGACCTATTTTATTTCTTAGGTTGCGCTGGCCTTATCGTGCGTGTTGGATGTATGTCTTTAATCAACTCATTTTCAGAGCTTCCCACATTTTGCGAGTGGGGGCCAAGGGGGTAGCTGACGGTAGTCAGAAAATGGGTCGGAGCGTCGATGAATAGATTATAATTAACTACTTAAAAAGATAGGTTTTCAGGGCGATAATAAAACAATCTTCGGCGCATGTAGAGCGGGCTATTAGTTGTAAGTTATGAATACTTTGAACAATTAACGATGTGTAAGTATGGCGTGTTTTGTAAACAGAGAGAGCGCGTTTGAAGCTGCGGCCACATAACAAATACAGAAGCAGGTATCCACCGAGAACGATAGTATTTTTCGACAAACTGTTTAGGATTTTGACCCGTTAGTTTTCTTTTAATTGGCTAACAGAGTGTCCCACTCTGTATCTTTACATTAGATCTACAACTATCGTGCGTGTTATCGCGTGCGTGTATCTTTAGCTTTTGTTTGATTTACGCATCCTGACGCAAAATAGGCGCAAGTAGAGAAGTCCAGTTGCGGAAAACAGCCCGTTTTACCATTACCATTGATTTACGCATTTATACGACTCGCGATACGACTATACGAGCTACCATTGGGTAACCGAGGTTGTCGCTGGCTGAACCCTGATGTATCTACATCAGCGGAACTTCTGTTTGCAACTGTATATTCGTGTGCGAAGCCCCGTTTGAAGCTACGAGTTATTGTTAAAGCTGCAACACGTGCCGTGATGATTAAAATAAGCACTCGACTCAATAACAACATGGTTTTATGGAGCATTTCAAGTGCCTTTATAGACTATCATATCTGCTCTATGTATTACCGGCACTTGCTTAGTTTACATTATCATTTTGTGCAGAAACTTCTGTGTTAGAAGGCCAAACAGGCTTGTTGCACTTTGATTTTGCACTATGATTATTCAAACATCTTAATCTTTACGTTTAATTAGGTAGGTACTGTTTCCGTTAAACCTTGGGATAACAGTTAGCATTCAACCTAACCTGGAATACGAAACCTTATGATTCCCTATTTTTTGGTGAAATACTGTCAAAATGTAGGGTTAATTTCATTCCCCATACCTGTTTGACATGTTCGATAGATGATAATAATGCCGTAAAGTACAGGAATATCTTTACGTTTGCGATCCTTTCAAGAAGGAAATAAACAAGTTAGTACCGCTCGCGTCGAATCGAGCTCCTAATCCAATCCAGCAGTGTCTAATAATAAGTTCAAAGCCTAAGCCGGTATTATGAAGGATGTAGCTGGACAGACAGACGGACAGTCCTAATGTATCGTGGCATGTAAGGTACCCCGCTGCGTGAGTCTCGTCCATTTATCAAAGTGCACATTTTGGTGCACCCGGCCGCGGCCGCCCACGGTTAGGCCTCATGGGACCCACATAAAGATCTGAATCTTTATTTTTAACGGTCTCCCTTAAATTTTATGTTGTGCTGGTTCTTTAAGTTATTTGTTTTTTAGTGAATTTTATGGGCTAATGATATTGCTCTGGTAAGATGGTTGGACGATCACTAGAGAACAGTAATGCGTACCTAATTGTTGTTTATCTGGGATGGCATGATGATTTTACGGGTCTGTCAAATCACGGAAGAGATATTTCGAAGACCTATGAATTATGTATGCAATGGATGATGCGAAGAGCTGATTGAAATCCCCCAATGATAGAAGTCAGACCCATTCGGCCATTATTGACCACTGACTAGTTGAACGAGCGAGCGAAGCGAGCGAAGTTCTCCGAGTCTACTGGAACAATCCGGCGTTTGTATGTATGTATGTATGTATGTATGAATGTTCGTTCGACGATAACTTGAGTAAATTTAGTCGGATCGTGATGAAATTCGGTAGGCAGGTAAATGAGGCCAAGAGAATTTTTAAGTTCGAACATGAGCCAAATCGGTCGAGGGGTTGCTGAGATATGGTGTCGCGAGTTCACAGTTCGGGGCGAACCACTAGTTTATGAAATCCTAAAATAATCACTACAGTTTGCTTTTGGACTCTCTGCTTTTGACGACAAGTATATTTTTTGTATAAAGAAAATGTTGAACTAGTGGTTCGCCCCGAACTTTGAACTCGCGACCCCATATCTCAGCAACCCCTCGACCGATTTGGCTCATGTTCGAACTTAAAAATTCTCTTTACCTTATTTACCTGCCCACCAAATTTCATGACGATCCGACAAAAATTACTGAAGTTATCGTCGAACGAACATTCATACATACAAACATACAAACATACAAACATACAAACATACAAACATACAAACATACATACATACATACATACATACAAACGCCGGATTGTTCCAGTAGACTCGGAGAACTTCGCTCGCTTCGCTCGCTCGTTCAATAAATAGATTACTGGGCGATGAAGGTACTGACTACAAAAGATATCAATTTAGCTTCAACCCAAATTCGCATACTAATTCGCCTTCTAAACAGGCGGCTCAAAAGAGCGCATGTTGTAGAAACAAACACCACATTGTTACCGTCCGGGCATCGAACCTGCCTCTTTACGCTCACTCGAACGAGCACTAATTGTATTTAAATTCGTTTCACCTGTAATTAGCGAGTGTCGGAAACGCGAAGGAGCTTTGAAAGCGAATGAAAAGATAACTACAGAATATTATCTTCGGATTGAATTTAACTAGTAGTTCACCCCAAACTGAGAACTCGCGCGATGTGTATCTTATTGCTAACACCTTTCGCGCGCGCCGATTTGGCTCATGTTCGAACTTAAAAATTATTCTAATTTCATTTACCAAATTTCATGATGATCCGACCAACACGAGTTATCGTCGAACGACAAGCGCCGGATTGTTCCAGTAGACAAGGAGAACTTCCTTCAAAAACCATGGAGTTTTATTCACGGCTTCGCCCAAAGGAAAGGCTTTCAGAAGCTGGCTAAAAATACAATAGCCTAGACGTATTGCGACTATTGCTAGGGTATTGATTGGAGGTTTAGGATATCTGATGCTTCTATGGTGTGTGTGCGTGCAAAGTAACACTTGATTAAGTGGCTCTTCTGCGCGTAGCTACTGTATGCATTGTAGGAAGAAGGCTGATTCGTGTGTTTACCGAGTTACGCATACGATTAGAGATTGCTTTATGAAATGTTTTCACCAACCGCGCCCACGTATATTTACATTCTACTCCTAGGTACAGACGGCCAAACCTTGAAGTCACCAGCTTTTGAGCAATAAATTTTGGAGATTATGACACCTTTCGATGTGGGATCTTGAACAAACAAGGAGTGAGTTTTTGGGTTATTTCACGCCCGTCTCGGCTGAGATTGTCTATTTGTAATTACCCTTTTCTAACATTACTTACTTAAACATTGTTCTATGCCTCATTGACATTACGACATGTTAGTCAACACACCATGGAAGCTAGGTAAATTAATCGTTTTGTTTGTACGCGACTGCGCGACGACTCTTACGGCGGCGGTCTACGGTAGCTAAGTAACGTAATGTAGTATGATGTTCAGAACCTGTTAACTAGTGGTTCCGAACTATGAACTCACGAGTGTATATTTTTTGCTAACTCCATTCACGCAGGCATATAAACTTTAAAACCCCATATCTCGGCAACCCCTCAACCGATTTGGCTCAAGTTCAAAATAAAAAAATAAAAATAAATAGTTTACCAGCTTACCAATTCATAACGATCCCACCAAAACTCAATTAATGTTGAACGAACATACACGCATACACAGAAACATACAAACGCCGGATTGTTCCGTAGACTCGGAAAACTTCTCTTGCTTCGCTCGCTCGTTCAAATACCCCTCTGGGTGAGTTTATAATACGATAGGGCACACCCTATAAAGCATTAATTCACCTTTTGTATAACGCAAAGAGTAGAAAGGACCCGTGTGTCTGGTAGAGCATAAATAGCAACTAATGTAAAGGAGAGCTTTTAGTTTACTCAGACTAAATGGAAGCTGCATTAAATGAAAGCTTCCATTTGCAGAGTACCAACCTAACTATTTTCTTTGCATTCGACGTCTACAAGATGATCAGGGTTGCCAGATGCGTTTTTCCGTTTCTCCCCAAATTAAAATTATTTTTTCTCCATAACGATACTATTTTCCATGGTTTTACCCAAAGGCCCAGACTCGTTTTTTCCCTTATTCTACGGCATATTTCGCCTGGTAGTATCAAAGACAATTTTTTTGTTAGTGGCTCCACCAGTAAAACTACAAACAAATGGCATTCACTGCAGTTTAACTAAACTTTTTGTCTATGGTATTGACATAAAACAAACTGAAAGTTTATTCAAATAACTTAAACTCCCAAAGTTCTGAACGCAGCAGCCCAGCTGAGCGTTCGAAAACCAATGGACGCGTTCGTAAAAATGCATGAGCAATGTACGGATGCGTTCCAAAACAAAAAATAATAATTATCCAAAACTGTCCACTGTGTTTTCTTTTTCTCCAAACATTTCTCCAAAGATTTCTTTTCTCCAAAATTTCTCCAGGAGCCAAATTTTTACCCAGAATTGCGAGAAAAATACCCAATCTGGTAACACTGAAGATGATTCAATTTAATTTGTGCTGGGTGGGCTTCATGAAATATTTTAAAACGGAAGGAAAACATTGGAGATACATTATTTATAAACATTAACCATAGTTCTAAGACCTATTTCCAACCTAGGCTAGTCACGCTTACGGACGAAATACCTATTGGTTTCTGCTTATCCTTTTGGTATATTCGCGTGAATCGTGATGTACCTATCCTACCTACCTATTTAAACATCACAAGTCTGATCAACTTATTTGTTTGTCCTTATTCGAAGGCCCTTCGATATTATTGTTATTTGAAGGTTCGTGATTGATGTAAAAATCACCTGCGACCCTAGATGTAAGACTTGACTAGGTATTAGGTATGTATGTATTCTGTGATGTAAGCTCTAGGTAAGATGTGTGTGAGATGTTGGTAGGTAGGGACTAGGGAGGGATGCGAAGTCTTTTTTCTAAGTCTAGACAGACACTCGGCGGGATCCCACGACCCGATTGCGATTATTGAACTGAAATGGATTGT
This sequence comes from Zelleria hepariella, assembly GCA_949319315.1. Lineage (NCBI taxonomy): Eukaryota > Metazoa > Arthropoda > Insecta > Lepidoptera > Yponomeutidae > Zelleria > Zelleria hepariella. The sequence goes on along the minus strand of OX439385.1, from coordinate 7,699,786 downwards.
TACTGTAGGTGTGTGTGATTTTGGTTAAAAGGAAAACAAATCAGAATAGAAAGTATCGAGAGACTAATAGGTCAGTCAAATTAAAAAAAATCCAGGAATTAATTTCCAGAAAGCTGGATATCATTTTAATACCATCATTTGGTCCTAAATGCGTGTAATCTGAGTTTGCACCATCCCAGGAGGTGAGCTCAACTTTTGGGGGCCAAAAAACCGCGAAATTTTCGCACTTTTTTCAGTTTTGTGCTTGTAGCTCGGAAACCGTACGTTGGACTGAAAATATCGTTATAGCAATATTAAAGAGGGTTAAATTTTGCGTCGAATGGTCATCTAAAACTTCAAATTATAAAGATTTCGCCCAAGACGGGATTTGAACCATCTACCTACCTCTGGCGTGCGGGGATGCTAGCACGGATTAGTGGTTAAAAAAACAAAATAGGTATCCAGATTTCGATGTAGGTTAGCTACGGTCTGTCTCAGTCTAGGATACCCCATGGTAGCTCTTACCGCACGCGGCATAAGGGCGCCAATCGAACGAAAAGGGTTATCGTAGACTGTACATAGGTACCATAATGTATTTAGCATTGGTTTTCAAAGTTTTCAGGTAGATGGACGTGGTCAAGAAAGACCTCATAGAATGCGGAGCCTCCGAAGACGACACCAAGACCAGGGCGAAGTGGAGAGAGAAAATTAGGAAGGCTGACCTCACCACCATGTGGGATAAGGTTAGCATTAATAGTCGTCGACTCAAGATCGACCTCAAGTAGGTGAACTCAGAAAAGTCAAATGCTAATGTCAAGCCTTGGCTAATGTCAATGTCAATCTCAAGATAGTGTCTATTAATATGGGTCATTTTCATTTGAAATTTTTGAGTGAGCCATAGTGAAAACAGACATCTTTAGACTGAATTTCATTATTACAACTAGTATAACGGCTAGATTAGTATTTTTATAGTACCGGAAAGCACTTTTCATGCCTTTAAATAGCAATTTAAAAAAACTATGCGTCATTGAAACCCTAAAATGTCACAGTTCGTGGCTGTTCCTTTTCCAGTTTTCATTATTATTTTATTTTCGATAGTCTTATTTTTGCCGGTAGACCTGTAGTGATATGTAACCCACGTTTGTACTTAATATGGCTTTACGAATACAGTTTTGAATCATTTTATGGCTTTGTTTTTGGAGTCGTAGCATACGGATAGTCTTGTTCCTTTTTTTTTTGTCACAGATGTGGTCCTTAGCATTTCGCACACTATCTCGGTATATTATGAATTTCAAGCTCTGGAAACACTGGCGACAAGAAAAGCGAACATCAGCCATTTTGCTTTTTGCGGCAGCGGAACACACAGGAGTACTGATCCAAGTTGAGAACATGTTTTGTTTTGAATTCTGGAAAACGACAAGCATAACTCGTATTAGATGTGGCCATCAGCATTTATCAGGTGGCTGAGCGATCTTCACGACTTTTATAATTTGATAAGGTTTTGGTGTGTAAATGCCGTCAAATCAGTTTCGCGTTGTTAGTGTAGTTTTTAGGTTAGTTTATAATGGCCATGATGCAAAAATGTCACAGGTGTGGTTTTAAAAAGTTGTCACAGACGTGGTTTTATTCAAATTATGTACACGCAAATATAATGAAACTAAGTAAAATCGTAAAAAAAATAACTTTATTTGATCTGAAATAATATCTTAAGTTGATAAATATTGATAATATTTGTTTTGACTTTAATAGAAAAACGAATCTAACACTTTTTTTATTTGCGAATAATATCCCAAAAGCTAAGACGTTCATAAAAATTACAATGCTATCTAGTTGTAGGTGTGTTTTAAGTGCATTTCTAAAGACAACCGTCACAAAACTCACAAACGTGGTCGTGAAATGTACTGAATTTCTGTAGACAAGTCACAAACGTGGTCAATATGTCACAGACGTGGCCAGATTTTTTTTCAAAATTTATTTTAAAAAAAATTAAAAGTTATTAAGCTCTGCCAGATATACTGGTTAACTTTTGTGAAGGTTGTCCATCGAATTCGGTAAAAAAAACACACATCTGTAAGATAACATGCCAGAACACAACTTTTGATAATGACCCATATGGTGACAGCTACTCAAGTTTGACATTAGCCAAGGCTTGAAATTAGCATTGACTTTTCTGAGTTTACCTACTTGAGATCGAACTGAAGTAGGTGATCTCAGACGACTATTATTACCACCCTTAAGCTTGGAAGATAGAGATGGGTTTTCAAAGAAGTCTTCCGTCTCAGGCAGTTAGCTCCTCATCCATACGGCACCACGTGTCAGTGGGAGGATGTGCCGATAGGGTAAGCTCGTAAATATCCGCATGATTCAGCGCGGGCTATTTCGGACCTGCAGCAAGCGTTGCAGCGCGGAGAAAGTGCACTCACCTTTATTGGGAGAGCTGAAAGCGTAGCATAAGGCTAGGTTAGAGCGTATCTATGGGTTTATACGTCAAACGATGGTGCATAGGCAAGTGTAGGGTTGCCAGGCGTCCGGCTAATTAGCCGGACATAGGTAGGCTTTTTGATCCGGCTTTTGTTAGGCTTTACCTCGCACCTGGGTACCTTTAATTTTGTGTTTTCCCTTGGGAAATAATAATATTAATGAATGATTAGTAGTAATAAAAAAGACTGATTCGTTATTCAATTTTATTTTATTTCGTTAGAATTTAAGAAGTTTTATGGTAAATGATCAAGAAAAACCTAGTTTTACGTTAAAAAAATTGTCGTATTATTGCTAAGACAGAAAATCCTCAATAATTTAGGGTGTCCGGCTTTTTTACCTAAATGTCCGGCCAAACTGGCTGGTCTGTCCGGCTATTAGGTTAGACGATCTGGCAACCCTAGGCAAGTGCATAGCATGCAAGGCTCGTGCGAAGCTCGTGCCTCAAAAAATGCAATGATACCGAAAAAAGCTTCATATCCTAGGTCAAGGTGTTTGGTGTACTTGTAGGTAGCCTCACAGACAAATATTATAAACGCAATGGTGCCCTAATGGGCTCCCTGTTGACCGCTTCAATCATGACTATTCATGACGTATTAAATCTCTCGGACCTTTTAATGTTTTTGTAGTACAGCAAAGAATATTCTGATTCTAATTCTAGAGGATTTGTTCTCTGGTTGTGGGAGAAAAATGAGGAAACCCCGGTTTTGTCTTTCTGCTGGGACGCCATCGACACGCCATTGCTTTACATGCTAAGGCCCCAGGGCCCTTAGCCTGTAACACAATGGTGCCAAAATGGGCTTCCGGTTGACGGTTTTAATTACGATTTATTGATGCTGTCGGTCCAGTGTTGGTCCTTTTAATGTTATTGTAGTACAGCAAAGAATATTATGAGTCTAATCCTAGAGGATTCGTTCGCTGGTCGTAGGAGAACAACGAAAAAATCCCGGTTTTGTCCTTTTACCTAGGACGCCATTGAGACGCCATTGTGTTACAGGCTAAGGCCCCAGCCCCTCTACCCTTGACGCATGTTTCCAATGCGGCCGCAATATGGCGCAATTTACAAAATTTAATATTTTACAAATTAAGACGCATTTTGTGTTTTTATTGAATAAAACCGCCTTACCTTTGAATAAACATTACAAAATATTTAAAATCAAAGCCTTACTATGCGAATTCAAAGAGAAATTAATTTTTAAACTTTTTCAATTGGATCGCAATAGCGTCAAGGGTAGAGGGGCAGGTCGGCTGGTCAAGTTAGAACTTATTGAACGAGCGAGCGAAGCGAGCGAAGTTCTCCGGGTCTACTGGAACAATCCGGCGTTTGTATGTATGTATGAATGTTCGTTCGACGATAACTTGAGTAAATTTTGTCGGATCGTCATAAAATTTGGTAGGCGGGTAAATGAAATCCCACCAAAACCATTCTGTAAAAAACTAACCAGGTCTCGATGGAGCTACTTGTTTATCTCTAAAAAGTAATGAAATCTAGACAAAGTCGTGCCAAGTCTAAGGTTCCTTACTGCGCTTTATTTATTATTATAGTTAATGTTGTGAGACTTGGCCGTTGAAGGGTACACAAGCGGTTCTGGCGATAGATTGCTGCAATGGTGTCATGGAGCACCTGCGTCATGGTGCGGTTTTGTACCCTTGGGTACCCTTCAACTGCCAAGTCTCACAACATTAACTATAATAATAAATAAATTGCAGTAAGGAACCTTAGACTTGGCACGACTTTGTCTAGATTTCATTACTTTTTAGAGATAAACAAGTAGCTCCATCGAGACCTGGTTAGTTTTTTACAGAATGTTTTTGGTGGGATTTCACTTCTTTTTGTAGAAACGTTGGCATATTGATTTATTTTATTAGATTTTCTGATTTGACACAGTTTTTTAATTTGTGTAATGTTCGAGTAGAATAAAGTTAATCGTTCGACTATTTCTTCTTGTTAACTTGTAAGTACTAGTGGTTCGCCCCGAACTGTGAACTCGCGACCCCATATAAACTTAACAACCCCATATCTCGGCAACCCCTCAACCGATTTGGCTCATGTTTGAACTTAAAAATTATTTTAATTTTATTTACCCGCCTACCAAATTTCATAACGATCCGACCAAATTTACTAAAGCTATCGTCGAACTTTCATACATACAACCATACATACATACATACAAACATACAAACGCCGGATCGTTCCAGTAGACTCGGAGAACTTCGCTCGCTCGTTCAACTAGTGGTTCGCCCCTGAAAATTTTTATGAACATTATGAATGTTCGTTCGACGATAACTTGAGTAAATTTAGTCGGATCGTTATGAAATTTGGCAAGCGGGTAAATGAAATTAAAAGAATTTTTAAGTTCGAACATGAGCCAAATCGGTTGAGGGGTTACCGAGATATGGGGTTTATATGGGGTCGCGAGTTCACAGTTCGGGGCGAACCACTAGTATAGTTTTCCCTTTATGTGGCCATTAAACCCTAACTCTGTACCAAATTTCAGCTCTCTGTGTTTATGGGAAGTACTACTTCTATTTTGATGATCATGAGTGAGTGTGTGTCATATAAATGCGAAACTTTGCTATCGCTTAACTTCGGAACTAAATGACCTACAGACTTGAAATTTTGGATTTTGAGTATGTGAATATAACTTACTAGATGACGAAAATTTCTGCGTTCTCGTCTTATCCAGAGGTTCTCAAATAGGGGGCTGATAATGCGGCGAAATGGTTCCAGTAAAGGATGGTACGGCAGTGTTTGCTTCGCGCTCGACCTGGCGGGGGCACCGTGCCCCCAGATTAAAAGAATTATTAAGTTCGAACATGAGCCATATCGGTCGAGGGGTTGCCGAGATATGGGGTCGCGAGTTTATAGTTCGGGGCGAACCACTAGTATTATTCGCATGCTATCGTGATCGTTAATGGCATTTCATGCTAGGCCACTGAGCTTTGTTTTGTTTTAACTGATTTCAAAAAAGGAGCCCGTATTTTAAGTTTTATGACCTAGAAACTTTTTTCTAGGTGGACCGATTTTGATCAGTATTTTTTTTTTGTTTGAATGTGTATGCTTCCCGTATGGTCCTATTAACAAATTGTGAAGATCTGATGAAGAACTTCGGAGATGGAGAACAAGACTCCTCAACGTACAGCAGCTGATCACTAACATAACAGTTACCTTTTCATCAGTGAAGTCGATTTTAAATTTTTGTAATCGATCTCAGGCTCTCAGCAGCGTCTTAGAAGCTGCCTGTATTGGAAAGTTAGGTGGGTGGGTTAGCTAAGTAAGTGTTAGAAAGCCTGGTTTTTAATAGCGAACGAAATTGCAGTGTTTTGTAAGTAAGTAAGTAACTCTTTATTGTACAAAAGAAATCATTTTACATGTTAGTTTAAGAGTTGTCGAATAAAAGTACAAATGGCGGTCTTAACGCTAAAAGCTATTTCTTCCAGACAACCTTCCTTTTGTAGGGTCGACATAGCCAACTTCAATATTTTATTTATAGCATTATTTTTACCTACACGACTGCAGCGAGGAGTTTATCTCAAGTTCGTACGATATTGAGGTTTTCTTTTTGGGTTAGGCGTTTGGGTCTAATTTGCGAAGTAGAAATGTCCAAAATTGCCCATGAAATAGCTTGGAGATTCCATCGCTCGGTCGGTCGGACGGGCTCGGGCTAACCTCAACGCGGTGTAATCTAGGCTTCCGATGTTATTATCTCATCGACTCGCCACTTTATCGCTCCGAAAACAAATCCCGGCGCATTATCTACCGTACCGCCGTGCACGTAAATACGGCGGCACTGGCACTGAATCAATATTCGATAGCTTACTTACCGTGCCGGGTGAATGACTCGAGGACTGATCTATGGCAGGCAGGCACCACACACTGCAGTCTTACGGTCTCACCGTCGCATCAAACGCCTAATTGAATCCATGTTATCATTAAAATTATCGATCAGTTGCACGCCGCGAAACGGGTCTTGGAGACGAACGTTGGCGTATATTTTTACATTCGATCTCTCCGTATTTTCGAACCACAATTCACCGGTTGCTAGTCTTTATTCACTGTCAGTCGATGACTAAACTCTAGCAGCAGTATTGGAAGCACTTAGTTAACACTGATTTGATCAGCTGTTACCGCAATTATAATGGTTAGCGTTCACGTAAATAAATAACAGCACGAACACAACATCACACCACGGCGCGCGGAACGAAACTGATTTGAACGAGTGAGTGAATGAACGAAGGAAATATGGCGTCGGCGGGGAACTGCGCGCGGCGCAGGGGGAAGTAAGCTGCTTCCGAAAGCTTCTTCACTAGATGGCGCTACGAGTAATTTTCCCTTTTCAGTTTTCAGCTTGTTTTCAGCGATTGACTTCCGGTTGTTTATTTTATTGGCCGCTTGATTTTGTAATTTATTTACGGCCTACGTTTGCTTGCGTTTTGTTTCGTATTATTATCGTATTATGGTAAAATTATTACAATAAGTACCTAGGTACTAAGTTTTTAAGAAGTTTAATCGGTTTTAATAATCTTCGGAAGTAGGTATTTAGGTAGGTGCTTACAGAATTCCGCAAACTTGTACTTATCTGTCGTAGATTATGATAGATCCAAGACCTATCTCTCAAACTATGATTATTCGAATAGTTCGAATCCAAGAGGCTTCAACCATTTTTATTCGAATTATAACATTTATCAGCTCATAGGCATCAATAAGTATACTAGTTCACCCTCTTCTAGCAGCTTACGGTATATATAACTAGTCATAACGTATACATTTCGTAAGGTAGATCTATCTTCTATCTACCTCTACCTCTATCTTCCTCCTACTTACATAATTCAACTTATCAACACTCAGATTCAGGAAAACGTTTTCCAGACGTTCGAGTCAAATGTTTATCTTACAATTTAACGAATTCACTTTGCGTCGCGAATGGTAACTACCGATTTTCTCGAATTTCCTTGGATCTTCGGATTAATTTGCACGAATCTCTTTTCGATTACTTTCGAATTTCCGTCCATTTTCTCCGCTGACGTGGCGCTGCGGAAATTAAGTGTGTACATTTCATTTTCTGGCACTTGACGAAACATTTTCGAAGGGAAGAAATGCGAAATTCAATTATTGGAAAGGGAAAAATAGAGTCGCGGAGCCAAAGAGCTGGGGGCTAATTCTCGGGAATCTCGCATTCGACACATCTCGAAGGAAAAATCTCATGTCATTTCGATCTCGACTGTTCTCGACCACTCGATTAATGAATGTCGAGCGAAAAAGGCAAACATCTCGCAGAAATCTCGTGCTTTATAATGACTTCGTGAGAATAGGAGATGTGGCATTTGCCGCAAAATTAGATTTTTCCTTCGAGATGTGTCGTATGCGAGATTCCCGAGAATTTACCCCCTGGGCAAATGTTAAAAAGTCCCTTAAATCTCTGTATCTACTACTAACTGAGCTGAGTGGATGTAATCGAGAATGAGAATCGATTAAAGTTTGCCCAGCGAATGGCGCGGACGAATTTTATCTGAAGGGCCGATCGCTGGATGGAACTCATTTTGGGAGCCTCATTTTCAACCCGCTGCTGAAAATAAAAGGACCGTTTAACAACTCTATATTTATTTTCCGACCGAATGACTTTTAATATTGTGTTTCATTCACCCAAGTTAGAAAGGCAAGAAAAAACACCTAATAAAAAAGAAAATAAAACTGTTGTTCTGGCAGGTTATAAACAAGGATATCGTATGACAGATGATGCCTGTGACCATAAACAAAGAGTGGCTCGATACAACGCGAGATAGCGCGTGAGTTATTGAGCGAGTGTCTTCGAGAATCAATTAATATTGTCGTCTATATCGCGTCTTGCATGCTCACAACAACTTCGGGAATTTAATCAATAGGAATATTCATCTTATTACGCAACCGTGATATACGATACTTTAACAGCTTAAAGTTAATATTAGTCGGTCCATCTATTTTGTGTCACTTAAGATAGATAACCCTTTCGCTGGTGAACAATTGTTTAATCAATAATTTACGAGTTTTTAATGTCATTCACATTTAATTAATATGTACATTAAGATAACGCAATGGCCTACCGATACGATTGAACTTGTTTATGATTCCAGTGGTCCTCATTAAGGAATCGCCGCTGCAGGTATCACGTAGAGAGAGATAGATATTCTAGCGCCAAATATATAAATAACCTGACTTTGAGTACAGACAAAGTACGGTCAATTACACGCTGAAATACCCCATGCCCCGTAGCTCTTCCTGCACGCGACATAAGTGCGTTAATAAAACCAAAAAGCGGTGTCTCATCGTTTTTTTTATAAGTCTGTGCACTGAACATGCCAGTTTCACTCAAACTGTCAGCTTGTTCCGTCCACCGAAGAGATCATAAACTTGAGTCATCGAAACACCGCGTTTAATAATATAAATGTACAAAGGGATAGAGACACCACGAGACTGACGAGACGCTTCGCGTGGCATTTTCTCCTACTAAACAATCGTCAATCATATTAAACATGGCATTGCATAGATGCAATGCCACATCCATACATCTGCATCGCTTCAGCCATCTAGTGTGAGTGAAGATTGACTATCCTAGGTGTATGATGATGATCCTATAATGTTTTGGTGTCATGTTTGGAAACAGCCGGGGAAAAGCCTCGACTCTATCATACATAAATTGGAGCAGGACTCTCAAGTTTTGCGATGACTCGAGGCCCAGGGGCCTAAGTCCGTAAAGCAATGGTGCCTCGGTAGGCTTCCAGTTGACGGTTTCAATTACGATTTATTAATGCTGTTTGTCCTTTTAATGTTTTTGTTTTTCTAGTAAAGCAAAGAATATTCTGATTATAATTTTAGAGGATTAGTTCGCTGGTTGTAGGAGAAAAACGAGGAAACCTCGGTATTGTCCTTCTATTCCTACGAAACGAAAGAAAAACGAGGGAACCTATCGACACGCCATTGCGTTACAGACCATTGGTCGGTGGTGCAACGCGTCCAAGCGAACGCACGCAGTAACAAATGACAATGGAAGGTGGGCGCTCCGCAGGGCTCCGCCGCCGGACCGGCACAATCGACTCGACATGTGCTATACAACACTGTTTCTGGTTTCAATGTGATTAAGTTTGGCTTGTTGTTTGTTCGGAAGCTCAATTGGCTTCTCCATAAAATTATAGATGTTTCTGATTCGAAAACCATTTCGAGGAATAGGCTTCTGGAGCTATTTGCAGTAATCGAAAAAAATTATAAGCATGTAGTTATTTTTTTATATGCAAAACTATGTATGACCTTAATTTCATTTGACCTTCATCATATTGTCTCTGCTGGTAGGTCGTGACGTAGTTCCTTTTGCCGGAGAAATATCATAGTGTTACCAACTTTAGAGAAAATTCCTGAAATACTGAAATAAATAAATGCGGTTCCAATATTGATTCGAAAGTACAACCAACTTTGTACCTTTAAAATGCTGCGCAATCACAAAACTGCTTCCGTCACTTGGAAACCACATACATAAGTCTGAAAAACATAGCCTAAAACTGGATTGTGGCAGTGTGAATTAAGTAACAGTCACAATATTGATGAAATTAGAGGGGCAAAGGCATTGATTTAAGTATCTTGTCGCAATGCTGACCAAAAATTGCATGTAAAAACAGAAAATACTTTTTTTTTTACATTTTGTGGAAAATAGTTGGGAATCTGGGGAAATTTGAGAAATCTCATTTGGCAACCCTGGTCTTCCTGTTGTCAGTTTTAAACTGTTTGTTTGCACTTTTGTTCGTTGTTTTCCTTTCTAGAATTATTCTATTTCGTTCGATCCGTTAATAAAAGTGACTGTACCTTTTCTCATTGGACCGCTGATTTTCTGCTATACATAAGACTCGCGCACGCAATCTGGATACCGACATTTCTGCTAAACACGACTCCACACTCGCATCTGGATTCTGGACACCGAAATCTCTTCTACACACAAGACTCCCGCACGCACAACTGGACACCGACTTTCTCTTGGATACTTTCATTTTGGAATCTGCCGTGATGGCTTCTACATCAGCCGATTCACCGTCTGTCAATGATGTCTATGTTAAGGCCGACTCCCGTAATCTACCTAACGTTGAGATGGTTATGATTTTAGAATATATGGCTGTGAATAACAACCACAACATTGCTGAAATAAGAGGAGCTAAAGCATTGATGTGAGTATCTTTTGCAGTCTTTACATATACCTAAATAATTATGTGAATAAATGAGGCATACCTACCTACCAACAATAGCTCTGTACTCTGTAAATTCAAAATCATGTAATTTGTTAGGTATCTCTGTGAATTATATTGCTACTACAAGCAACAGGACTTGCTAATGATGATAGGAAAATATCACAAGGAATGCTGAGCATCAGAGGCATAACAACCCCAATATAAAACATCATTAAACATAGGTACTGATAAAAGCAATTATATTTTACAGGTCATCTCGTGATTCCTACATCAACAGTGCAGTAGGATATGTAGATCTAAAAAGGAACGCTGGAACATGCAGCGTGAGGGCTAAAATTGTACCCGAGCACCGTATAGGAAGCAAACTATATAATGTTTCAACAAAAATTTATGAAGTGGACAACAGTATAACAGAGTCAACCTGTGAAGATTGTGCTGCTGCTGCAGGTAATATTTTTACGTAAACAACATTATACATTAACAACATTAACTATATAAAACGTCTGAAAAGACGTCATATTATGGAACTTGGCAGTGATGAGCAAGATGCCGACTAGCCAAAATAAGGAAATAGAGGAGTTCCCGATGGGGGGCCTTATCTAATAGTAGCTTCGAGCACAAAACATCTGCTTATAGTCACGGACTGATCGCAGATCCAACCAGGAACACATAAAAAAAAAAACAACATTATAGGGACAGAAAATGTTTTTGGTAGAGATGTGGATACATAACTTACAAAAAAGTTAATAATATAATTTATTTTCAGGTGGCTGCAAACATTCATTGCTCCTCCTGTTTTGGCTGGCAAAGAGAAGCAGCGAGGACTCAACAACGTCGGTTCAGTGCTACTGGAAAAGGCCGAGGCTAGCCAGTGCGAGAAATGAAAATGTCCATAGCAAAGACATTTTTAAGAATAACAAAAGGTTAAGGTTGAGCCCCAAAAATCCCCAGCTCCTCGCCGACTTCCAAGAGGAGTGTGGAAGAAGACCCATAAAGGAGTCTCTTATCAGAGTCTTCAAACAAAAAAAGGATGATGAAGTCAACATTTTTGACCTTGCAATAGAGTTTGTTGAAACTCATACAAATAATCAATTTGATGTTTTTTTTGAGTATGCCAACAGTAAAATAAACAAGTTAAAACAGAGCGTAGAGCAAGAAACATTAGAACAAGCCAACAGCAAATACTGGCACTATGTTAGGCAAGGGCGATTGACTGCATCAAAACTATATGAGGCTGCACATTGCACAAAGGATGGGTCGTTAGTGCAACAGATACTAGGAGGATACAAACTTCCAGAATCCATAGCAATGAAAAGAGGCAAAAAATTAGAAAATCAAGTAATAGAGGAACTAGAAAAGAACATTCATATAAAAGTAGAAAAAAGTGGCTTTTTATTGATAAACTCAATTTTAGGGGCATCTCCCGATGGTATCACCAATGATTTTGTGATTGAGGTAAAATGTCCGATCAGTGAAAAAACATTTAAAAATTATGTTAATAATGGTAAAGTACTTCCTAAACATGAAGCACAAATTATGTGCCAAATGGTAGCAGCCAATAAACAGAAAGGCTTATTCTGTGTTGCAGACCCATCCTTTGAGACAAATAAAAAGATTCACATCTTCTGGGTGAATTATGACAAAGTTTTGATGGATAGCTTAATTGAAAAGGCCACAAACTTTTGGAAAGCATTTATTTTTACAAAACTCATCAAGAGCGCTAAAGATTAAAATATTTTTTTTTACAAATTAACGTTTTTTTATTATTTCTCCCTGTAGATTTACTAAGCCACACGCTATCACTACCATTTCATCCAAGTAATTCACCAGGCTATGATTTACTACGGAATGAGGCTTTAGTAATCTGAATTCTCTTATCCGTCGGATCACTCGTTCTATGTGGATTCTTAAACTGGCTATAGTTTTAGTTAATAGCACTTGCTCTTTTGTAGGCTTTACACCTGAAAAGACACTGGGAGGTCGAAGCATTTTGATGCTTTTCAGGGACAAAAGAGCTTCTATCTCTTTAAATCCCCTATCTGCCATCAAAACAGCGTTAGGAGGAAGAATATCAATTAAATTACTTTTTTCAACTAGAGCTTTGTCAGATATTCTTCCTCCATAACCCTCAGAGACAAACGATATGAACCCATTTGGTGTTGAGCCCACCAAATATTTCACTGTATTACAGTTTTTATACTGAGACCAGCTTTGTGCTTGTTTCACTGGATCAGTAGGTTTCTCAATTTGTATTTCAAAGCAGTCTATAATCATTTGCACACTTGAGTATTTTATTTTGAAAACCATTGGTAGATTTTTTTTTATTTCCATTTTTGTGGGAAGATATATTAGATTTTGAAGAAAATTTACGAGTACTTCAATTCCTAAAGTTATCATTGTTGACACTTTTGATGGCGACATCTCAAAATGATCGCTCATTCTTTCATTAGTATCATTTTGTTTAAGTTTAAACAATGCTAAAATTAAACATAACGCTGTTGCTTTTATGGGAGACTTGAGGAGAATGTAGTCTATAATCCATAAGTATTGTAATGGTATACCGAGGTACAATTTTGGTTTTTTATTAATCAAACCTAACATTTGCTCCCTGATATTACACACTTTTACATCAACCATAGTTTCAGTTCCAGTTGTTCCAGTTTCCGTTGATCCAAAGAGAGATGGACTGGATCTCATATCTTCTGAAGATATTTCAGAAGGTTCACTAAACGAAAAAGATTGCGTAGGTAACAAAATTCTTCTGGCCTTATAATTAGTTTGTTTGTCCACCATTTTTACACTGCATTGAGTTGAAGAATCTACCAGTATGGGTAGCGTTGTAGCAGAAGTACTTGGCATCGTCGAATATTCTTCATGTCTCCTTTTCAATGGTAACTTGTCTCTCTTAGTGGAGGTCAAAAGGAGCTTCGACAGATTTGGCGCCTCCTTTAGCATTAAGGAAGTGTTGCTTTCATTTTCTATATTTTCTTTTTCTGAGGTATTTTGATAACGCACTGTAGCATTTGCTTTCAAAATTGGTGCTTCATTCAACAGTTTCCACTTGAAGTAATTCTCCAAATCTTCTTGAAGCTGTAAAAGTAAAAAAACTGATAATAAGTAGGTACTCTCAGTTAATAAGTAGAAGAAATGTAATTATTTAGAGTCCTATAACCATATAGATTTTTTAAATCTATAGGGATCAATTAATTTGGCAGAGGGATACTGAGCTGCTTTGCCAACACATTTTGCTTTGCCATTTATGAAAGTTATTCCTGTATCTAGCCTAAGGTAAAAGTTTAATGGGGTTAATTAAGAGTAAAATGGGGTTAATTAAGGTACCTAAGTACTTAATTTGTATTCATGATCAGAATCTGCATTGTGTCTATATGAAAGAAAAACTTACAACAAGATGGTCTTCACAAATAAACATGGATAGCCGTCTTTGGTATTTTGCGCCCACTTTGAGGCACCATTCCTTTTTCATCGTGTCTCTTAACTTGACGAAAATCTTCGGTGGAGTCGTATGCTTGTTATTAGTGCACGTTGGAATAAAGCAACTCATTTTGATTTTGTAAATAACGTTTGCGTCGGTCGATGTCCGGGTGAAAACAGCCAAGGTCGAAATTGTCGTCGGAGAAGTCGGAGTCCGTTAATCAAGCGTAGTTAGTCGTGTATGCAATCAGTTGACGAGGTCCAGGGTTATAAGCACAGTTATATTGTAACGAAAATCTAATTGAAAAAACCAAGCAAAACATTAAAGATGCGAAAGATGGAATGACATTGACAGTTGACAGCACAGCACAGAATACTGAAAAGTGACTGACAGTTTTTTTTTTTAAGAAGCCACATGCTAGGATTTATTTGGTAGATCGTGACGCACTTCCGGTAAGAACTTCCAAAACTTTAAAACTTAGATAAAAACGTAATAAAAGCACTTAAAATTTTTTTGCTCAAATTACTTCTTTGAAATGGTCTATTCCATCGGAAAAGCAGAAATTTGGAAGGTCTATTTTTTTTTAGATCTAGCCAATTGTTCGTAGCACCTACTCCTGCAACAAAACTTACCATAGGAGTTTGATAACTTAAATAATGGTAGGCGATGTCGGGCATTCATTATCTGCCGGTTTCTGAATTGAGAAATTCGCTAAGCAAATGGGTAAGTAAATACAGTAGAAGCATTTATTTGTATTGTAAGTAAGTACTTTATCGAATATTCGGATAAATACGAAATATTGAATGGTCCAAGTCAAGCAGAAGAAATTAACACGCGTCTTCAATATTTAAGTCCACCCCCATATTGTAATACTTTCTGGGAAGCATCCTAAGCCCGTGGTACCCTTGTTTAAGCCCAGCGTACCTGCATAATCCCGTTTAAGGCTTTAAGGCGATGTCACCCCGAGTGACAGATTCGCTGATAACAAACGCATTGTTGGTTCGCAGCTTAGCGCACAAAGAAGTGACGTGGCAAGCGGGTTGGTCACAAAAAAGTCTCCTTTTGACAATGCACAATGTAGCGTCACTTAAAATGGCAGTTGCTTTTTTCATATTATTACACTCTACTTCGGCATACAAGATAGCATCAATTGACATCAAATAACTACGGAGTCTTGCTAAAACAAGCATCATTTTGATCACAATGTCAAGCTCACGGTGAGTGAGCTTTTTGGACGCATCCAGCATGCATCATGAATTCATGATGCATCCCATCGTGTCCATGACCGTGATGATGAACCGTTGTAGGTATATCACGATCGATTTAGAAGAAGTTTTGGAGGATATTTGAGATGAGAATAGCCCCATATCAATTTTAACTTAGGTCGTACTAAGGGTAACTGCCGATTTCTGAATTGAGAAATTCGCTAAGCAAGCACTTAAGTATCGTTCTATCTCTGCAGATTTCTCACAAAAGAACGTGAAAGAACGATACTTAAGTATTTAGTTAGTAAAATTCTCAATTCAGGAATCGGGCCTAAGGCTTTAGGTTAATCACAGATGTTAGAAACTTACAGATTTATAGCAGTACCCAGGAACCAACAATCTGAAAACAAAAGAAGAAACGCCATGAATAAATTTAATAATGGCACCGGAACATAATAGAAACCACAACCTAATACCATTCACACAAAGGGGTGCTATTTAAGCTGCAATAATCCTTCAGGGAACGTGGAAGGCCAATATAACCCACAGAAGGTTTGGTCCGGAAAGAGCGCGATGGGTCATTTTGGATTAAAAGTAAAGTAAAAAAAACGACGCACAACAAATAAGAAAACATGGAGTCGGGTAGATAAATGAAAGTGAATATGCAGAACGACTCTTTAATTACGAATTGTTCTTGTATTGCCCGAATCGATGGAGTTGTCATAATAAGTTGACGATGGATGACGCACTCGCGGTTTATGAAGTCTCGAAACTTCTGAGAAACCACAAATATGGTCTAGTCTAAACAGTGCCGGATTAGCCATATAGCAGGAGTAGCAAATGCTACGGGCCCCGCACATTGGGGGCCCCGCGCGCTTTCTGACCGTAAAAAAATATAAATTTCTTTTTCGGGCGTCTCTATTTTCATGTACAGTCAGCCACAGTCTCAGATACCCCTTTTTGTTCGATTGGCGCCCTTATGCCGCGCGCGGTAAGGGCTGCCATGGGGTATCTGAGATTGTGCCGACCGTACAAACGACAAGGACCACTCAAATGGGTTTGCAATGTCAGATATTCAGGCTGCTATGCTTCGGTATGGCGATTTTCTGTAAACTTTGGTTGACACGTTATTCGAATTTTCGAGTTTCGGCACCAAGTAACGGACTCTTGTATCATTTCATACCACAAACCTAATAAAGCAACCCAAGGGCCCCTTGATAGAATTTGCTACGGGCCCCGCGCTGGCTTAATCCGGCACTGAGTCTAAATACGAAACTTTGGGTAACAACTAACAAATATTGTTAGCCAAAGTGTCCTTTCACCTATCCTTATATTAACTTTGAAAACTCAAAAGAAAACTTTTATAAAACTTTTCCTTGTCGGTGAAACATCCAAAATCCAAATTACATAGAATAAGCGTGAATCTATAACACTAGGTACTAAATATTGTAACTTTGACGGTACCGCAACCCTGATCATGTTGTCATGATGTCATGTTAGTTATAGAAGACAAAACGCACTTTAACGACGCGTAAAATAAACGCCATAGCCTTACATTAGGATATGCATTTTGAGAATAGTGAAGCGGGCCTTCTAAATTTGTTTACTAATGGGCATAACTCCGACACAATGTGTTTCCAATAACCCTTTAGGGCCCGTCTTATCGAGATGAAATATGGTCAAAGCGAGGAGCAGCCAGATTATTTGTGGCCGCCATAATTGTAGGTAATTGAAAATAAAACGTGCACTTTATTTGTGTAGGCGTTGGCGCCTTTATTAGCTCTTTGAGTTCATTAAATAAATTGGGGATAGGTTTATTCGTTAGACTCGTCCTAGCTTAGGGCTTGTGGAAGTTTCACTAAAATAGATTAAGCGAGGAATGCACAAAATGTAGAGTCACCGATGTCTGAATTGAGAATTTCGCTAAGCATATGTAATAAATATCTATTAAGAATTTGTGAAATTAGTCAGTCTCAAATTGGCCTGAAACTACCTCAAATCATGTTCTTCCACACATATTTTGCTGTAGAGTGGTGGCAACTGTCTTATTTAATTAAATTCCAAAATCCTTGAATATAAACAATTACGTATAGGTAGTAGGTGATTAGGAGACGTCAAGAAAAAAAAAAACGTTTGAAGTCACGCTTGCTTGACGCAGACGCGCTGTAAAATAATCTGCTTGCCTTTTTTTTATTTTAACTTTTACAATTTGTTACATGTGTAAGTAAGAACAAGCGTATAGGTTACACAACAAAACCGCCGCCTTTTTGTGGGGAGACGTGGATAGAATCGATACGTGCTATTAAAAGGCGAATAAAAAGCTGTATCTCCGGCGGTTGTAACGGGAGATGCGTGGGCGCAGCGGGAATAGAACCTGATACCGAGGCGTCGCGCGACGCCTCTCCACTGCGGTCATTGCGTGTATGAGTTGTATGACACAATACCTACAATAGCGATGTGTGCGCTACACAGAATACTCTGTTTGTAGAGTGTACTGAACAGTGTTGTATGTAGTTGTAGTTGCAACCACCGGGAATTGAAACGGGAAATCTCACTTAGAATGCAGTAGGTCTGGAATCATTCATTGACCAGATGTCTTACTTTACTCAAAAAAGCTCGTAATGTGGACATTAATTCGACAACCTTCTTTGAGCAAAGTCGGACTTGCGGGCTACTTGGATTAGCCGCCAGAAAAGTTGTATGGAATTTCATTAATGTCGTGTTTTGCGGCCAGAAAAACTGTATGAAAATCCATTAATGTCGAGTTTTGTTTCATAAATAGAACTCAAACATCAGGTGCAAAAAGTATTTATTTAGAATTGGGCTGTATGGGTACTGGCAGTCGACACATTGCACAGAAAAAAAAAGCGCGGCCATATTGTTTTCGACTTTTCGCGCGTTGTTCGAAGTGATTTTTTCTGTGTTTTTGTTGAAAAAGTGAACTCTCAAAGCGACGAATCCTCGGATTTAATGTGTTTAACACCGCCGGACATTCAACATCAAGCGAAATTAGTAATTGGAAATTTATTGCCACCGAAGTCAAAAGAAAAATACAAGCAAGCTTACCAACAAAAAGTTTGCGGAATGGAAAATCGACAAAAAGACTAATCTACGACAAATGGTAAGCTAATTAAATTACTATTTTAATTACTATTCTAATTAATATTTTAATTACTCGCATTGTTTGAGTAAAGCACTATACAAGCCTTGGTCTGCAATGAGTGCGCTTCTGGCCACGCTATGATTGCCTCGAGCTTAGCTTAGCTACGCTCTCGGCCCTCAAGTTTGGTCATCATTGCAGCCCTTGCTGGCCGCGCTATAAAGGCCTCGACCTTCGGTCTCGGCCTTCATTTCAGCTTGTCCATCAGGGCTGCAATGCTGACCGCACTGTGAGGGCCTTGAGCTGCGCTACGCTGCGCTCTGTCGGCCATCAAAAGCGCGCCAGAAACGCACTCATTACAGATCGCGGCAGTAATGTACTATTACTCTTTAATACGAAAGTCTGCAAGTCAGAAGCTGTGCAAATTAATCATCAAGTCATAATTCTAAAGAGCCCGAGTCGCTGATTTCTGGTCCAAGCTAGATTACGAAGTAAGATAGGCAATTAGCTAGAGTAAATAACTATAATTATTATGCTTTAAGTTATCTGTAATATTCTTTATGTTGTGCAATAAAGAGTTCTCTAAACCATTCTATTCTATGCAACAAAGAGGACCGCCAAACCCGTAGTGGGATCGACTCTCCAATGATGTAAAATCGAACCTTGAGATGATAATTCCAAATAAGCGTAGCTTAGCTTTCAAATTCAATAGGGCTGACGCTTAATAATTTGTTTTTAATTTCTTTTATTTCGTAAGCTGGTCCTAGTCCTACGTAATCAGATTGCGTGCCAGTGAGCGGATTTACAAGCCCGAGCTATAGCTCCAATCCGCGCTCGTGACTGCAGCATTTGTCGACTTGTCGCAGTCACAAAGGGCTGCTGCCTGCCCTGCCTGGGACAGCTGTGTGTGTCTCATATTATATAGGCTCACTCTGTCCTTTTACAAAACTTACCTTCTCATAAGATAGGAATACTAGATACAGAAGAAACGATTAGCAACGCATAAGCACAGAGAACGCCAAATAAACTACCACTTATCGATAAGCGGCTAAAAGTTGATCGCCTCGGTTTACAGCTTATTTTTGTTATAGCTTTATGTATTTTGCGAGTGGATGAGTCGGAAAAACCCTAAAAGTGTTACATTACCGTGTACAGTCGGCCACACGCTTTTTGTACCCCTTTTTGTTCGATTGGCGCCCTTATGCCGCGCGCGGTAAAAGCTGCCATGGTGTTTACTATTTTAGTAAACGCTCTATTACATTAGAACTACAACTTCATACTCGCGAAAGGACACGAACACACTTAGACTCATACAGCCGCATTGCCTCTCACTTTTCCCGCGCCCCGTCTCGCTCTAGGTGAAACAGCTATAGAAAACAGTGTTTCACGCACTTGGCCATCGCCGAGTTCCCACGGTCCTGAAGGGGTCTTAAGCAACACCAACCGAGACCAAAGCACGGAAGCAGTATCACCCATTCATAGACTGACCGGTTAGGAATGGCAAGTCCAACTAGGCTTCGAGCGCTTAAAAGGAGGGGTGTTATAAGTTTGACCGCTGTGTGTGTGTGTGTGTGTGTGTGTGTGTCTGTTTGTCTGTCTGTGGCACCGTAGCTCTTAAACGGTTGAACCGATTTGGATACGTTATTTTTTTTATTTGAAAGCTGGTTTTCTAGCGAGTATTCTTGGATATGTTTTATGAAAATCCGTTTAGCAGTTTATGAGATATGCTAATTTGAAGCTATTATGTCAGGAAATTAAAAAAAAAGGTTGGCGACCTAAAAATATGGCGTCCTAGGCTTTGGTTTTTGGTCTTTGGATTTGGTCTACTCATACCGTAGAGATATAAAAATGTAGAGTCTTCTTAGCCCAGCAGGCTTTCTGTGCGTCCCTTTCTATGTCTGCTCTTGTATTCTTGTAAAGGCAGTGACACGGCGGGTTTAGACATGGCCCGTATTAGTGCGGTTGCACAATCTGGATCAAGGCTCTCGCGCTGACTCAGGCGCCGACTTGGGTGGAAATTCGCTCAAATTATTGCCGATATGATTACTTTGATAAGTTTATGAGGTAATATTGGTCCTGCGATTTTGTGTAAATAAGTATCCTGATTTAAAAACAGGGTTGGTATTAGGCTATAGAAAACGGAAAATTTATTACGAAGTAATTTAAGAACTTACAGGTATTGTTAAAAAAACACTCTTTCACAAAACATTGAATAATGTTCGGTGCTCCGTATCAAGTCAGTATCTCAATTCAATTCGTTTATTTCAGACGTAAGTATCCATAGTGTTAGTAACATGTATCTAATAATATTTTTAGTTAAGAGATTTACACTTACCAATTAGCATTCATTCAGTATTACTTTTACTGATCTAATTTTTGTATTTTCTAAAGCACTAACCGGTGTTAGGTTGGGAAATTCCCATCGACGGTTACTTGGTAGAGCGCCTGCAAGTCCTGTTCCGAGCGAATTTTTTAACCTCACAAAGTTTTTACTTATCTGTTGAAAATAATGAACTCTGAACTCTACTTGTTACCCCCAAAAATATGTCATTCCAAAACAAATTCCGTCGTGTCCAGAGGTGTGTGTGACCAGTTCTCAAATGCTGATCATACCATTTTCAAGAAGCACTTTCCAAGAAGAACGACAAGACAGCATGATTTCCGACATCGATCTGGACAAAACGATCGTGAATGTTAATGAGTCGCCTAGCGCGCACGCAGACACCCACGTCGCTATCAGCAGCATTGTCTTGTTGTTCCTCTAACGATAAACAAACACGATACAAACAGAAGTACGCGGTGAGCAGAGGAGGACTAACAGTAACGGTCAAACTTAGGCCCGGTTTCTGAATTGAGAATTTTACTAAGTTAATACTTAAGTAGCGTTCTGTCACGTCCCTTTGTAAGAAATCTGCAGAGACAGAACGATACTTAAGTGCTTGCTTAGCGAATTTCACAATTTGCAATAACTGAAATTAATTGTGACAAATAGTTGCTGTCCCGCTAATAATTACTGCTTTGAAACAATTTTATCTTTCGGAAAATTTTGTTATTAAACTTTTTTACGTACTTACTTTAAGAAATATCTAACTTTAAGAGCTATAGCAAAGCTTCATGGTCTTACTCGTGTAACCTACCCTTTACAAGAGACCTAAAATAATATAAATAAATAGATAAATCCTGATCGCGGCCCCACATTGTAACCCCCCCTCTACAAGACCTACGTTACTAAACCTAACAGAACATAAATAAATAGAAATAATGTAACTAGCTAATCCGAGAATTTAAAATTAATTATTATGGCCTTTGACATGATCGTTCTAGTGGTAGGACCTACATTATGAACCCGAATTAACCAAGACTCTTACTAGGGAAAGTATGTAATCTCTTGGAAAGCTGGCTATAGTGATAACAAACATATCAGTGAAAATAATAGAATATTGAAGTGATTAGTTGTAAGAAAAGTAATAGTGATCAAACAGACGTAAGTAATTAAATGAATAAACCTTCCCTGCCTTCTTTATTTCTAGTTATAATTGCCTTAAATAATAGAATTATAATGCTTAGCTAAAGGAAGCTTTTAGATAGATCAAGGTGAATTTATAATGCATAATATAACAACTATTAGTGCGATGCTTACTAGGACAATAACGTAGGTATGTATGCCGCAAAGTTAAAAGTACCCTACTCATTCAGTGTAAAAGATAGTAAAGGAAATTAATTAGCTAAATTAAAGTATTTTGCCTTCTTTTACTACTAGATTGAAACTCATTATCAACTTCTTAGTAGTTAAATTATACTGAGACTTCATTTAAATACTGTGAACTTTACTCAGACATTTTTCCATTGAAATAAAAGATAAATATTAGAAATTCGATAAAGTGAATTAATTGTATGCTAAAAATCATACAAACATTTTTGTTTGTTGGTAAAAGGACAGCTCCGACCCGCTGAACCTAGTAAACCTCACCTCTTGTGGAATTGGGTTTCCCTCCAACTTTTTTTCTCTAAAATAATTTTATTACATTTAACTTTACTTTATTCATTGAAATAATTTATGAGTACCACTGGTTCGTAAAGCACTTATCATGAAGAAAAGAACCAGCAAGAAACTTCACATGTGTGCTTCAAGATATTATAATATAACAAAGATATGTCAATTCTTTTGGACATAAATTGTTATTGATTTCTTCTTTAAGATTTACATTTAATATTGAGTAAATTCTATGTTCATTCGCACTTAATTCTTGTGCTGAACAAGAAATATTAGTAAGTATTTATTTTACTTAAGTTTCAAATCCAATAATAAAATACAGGCAAGGTCTCTGCAAATTTTACATTACTAAAATATGAATCTTTATTTTACTTTATTTTGTGAATGAATAGACTTCCTTTTTCTATCATTTCACAATGCAAAAATTTACAACTTGAGAAGCAAATTATTATTCCATAAATTTTAGAATAAAAGGGTTTTAGTTTCAATAAAAATATACCCTTAGGTAAATTCAAAAGTCAATAGAACTAATTCTTCACTAAATAGCTCTGATCCTAACAGATAATTCCATTTATCTGGAAAAGTAGTTTTTAGATTTCTACCTTCAAATATTTCCCATTAGATTTTTCTAAAAGGTTCACAGCTCAAACTCCTTGCTAGGCAGTTCGGATGCGAAGATGAATATTTATTTATAATGGTTATGAAAATGTTTTATAACACTTTATAATTTTATAAAATCAGGTTAGTCTCTTTTTATTAGACTGAACAGAACTCTATTTATTGAGTTTAATTATAAATTGGTATAATTTGATTTCCTACCATCATCGTGCTGAATATTCATAAGGTAAGTTATCTTAAGGTTTGGATTGAATGTTACACCAAATTTCATCCCGTGAAACGGAGACACTGAATCATATCAAAAACAATCCTTGTTTGCTAGACAATTTCACCCACATGGTATGAATATTGACTAAGGTACTGCTTTGCTTGACCTCGGATAATTTTCAATACAAAACACTGACCCATTCCCCAAGCTAAAACTGATACAAAATTCAATAAAGAAGTTATTTGGAAGGTTAAATTGCCTAACTAAGTTATTGACTCCCAATAAAACGCGATCCCTAGCCTAATGTGTCTATCGCCCAGCCTATCCCTCTAACCCCGCAATTTCTACTGTGTTGAGACAAGCTAGAAGCAATCAGCTTCACATTTACTTTAAACGTGTAGTGTGTGATGTCAAATCTTCGATAGTGCAATGAAGATTTGCTAGCAGAGTGAAATTAAGAGAAAGCGCTGTGGGTTCGCAGCTAGGTGTGTACCTAAGTGTGTCCCTATAACCCAAAAGTGTCAAGTTCGGGCAGTGGGATTGGGATTACGCCGTAAACTTGACAATTCCCTATATGTTTGTGTATAGATAAATATATAAATAAGGCTGCGGTGCAAGGGTGTATCCAGAGTTTTGTCAAATAAGCGCTCGCTCTAAATAAACCAATGCCCGAGTAGCTAGCAACTCGTAATAATAAAAAACGAGGAGACAGCGGCTACACACTATTCTCTAACAAAGAACCATGTCTCTGTTATTGCCTCACTAGTGAATCTAACAAAACTTTAAAATATAATTGATTGTTCTTTGCGTAAAATAAAACAAAGTCACTTCCATAATATTCCTGCATCTCCAAGGCATACCTTAGCAAGACACAAGAATACTATTTCAGCAACACTCAACTAAGTTAAATTACAAAAGCACGAACTTCAAAAACAATCAATTATTTCGACCGCGATAACTAATTGCCTCTGCGCTGATAGAAATCCCTTCGCTATGCCTCCGCAATTCATAGAACCACGAAAACACCACGTTAGAATCTCTCCGAGCTAATCGCTATAATCAAATTACCAAATATAATCAAGCAGAGGCTTCCCAAGAAATCTGTCGCCAGGGAATCAACTACAAGATCAAAAATGTCGTACTAACCCAAGGGGTACCTTGGCTCTTAGTCTGACACACTTTGGCAACTCAAAAATGCAACCAGCAAGGTTCAAGCGAACAACAAGACTCTCAGTTATTTGAAATAATCACCAAGGTTAAATTCACTAGGAAAATCCGACGAATAATAATCGCTCCCGCTACCGCGCTGGACGTTTTATACCGCTTCTCCCAAAGCTCCAAAAATTCCCTATGAAAAACTACTACTTCAGTTCGAAGAAGAAAATAAAGATAGTCCTATACTAATTATCACATAGGTGTGAAAGAGTGAGAGAAAATGACGACATTTCCTCCATTAAAGTAAAACATAGAACTGAAAGAATGAGCTAGAATATATGAAACATGTCACAAGCGTGAAAGGGTGAGAGATATTCCTCATGAAACAACTTCACTTCACTCTCCAAAGGATCCCTAGGTTTCAATGAAAACCCCGTAAACGTCAACCTGCATGAAGTGCAAGGGATTTCCATGATGGCGGCCCGTCAATACCAATTTTATTTCCAAAACCCGAAAACTCCATTAACGTATCACTACATTCGAATTTTGAATATGCGATGGCCGTTTGTTGGACAAATCTCGCGCCATTATCTATCTACACTTGTCCTCTGCCTTAATAATATTGCCTTGATAATTCTCAATTAAATGTAAGGAACCCAGTAAAGGAAATTTAGTGGTACTTCGCGTTTTCAACTCAATGAATCCTAGTACTTCGCTTTTTTAAACTTAGTAAATTCAAACCATTCCTAATACTGCTGAAGTAGTTCTTCCTCCTTCCGCAAGATGTCGCCTATTGATTAGTTCCTTCTTTGCCCTATAGATGGCGTTATGATTTTCTTATTAATATTTATTTGATTAGTTGAAAATTTACAACGTAATTTCCAATTTCACAAACAGATGGCGCAATTATTTACATGATTAATTTCTCATTTTATTTATTTATTTGTGAATGTTGGGCGAATCGATTGGAAAATCAATCTGGTTCGTCTCACTCGACAGTGGCGTCAACTAGTGAGCACTAAAGCTAGACGTCCATTAGCGGCGGATCGGGTCGGGTCGGGCTGGGGCGGGCAGCAAAATAAAATCCGCCTGTCTGTATTTATATGAAACAGCGTCCACTAGCGGCGGATTATTGCGCTGCTGCGGCCCGCCCTGCCCCGATCCGCCGCTAGTGGACGCTGTCTCATGTCTCATGCAGGCGGATTTTTGCGTAGGAATCTTGCGATGCGGCCCGGCCCGATCCGCTGCTAATGGACGTCTAGCTTAAAACGCCCGCCCTCATTTAGGTAGTAATCACCATCTAGGCTCCTAGTTTACTTATAATAAAAATCCAGGTAGCTGTCCCTCTGTTGCACTTCCGCTGAGCCAAGCCAATAAGCGAGGGCAGCGCATTCCTCGAGCGCTGACTTGCAGCGCACACCTACGGAGGCACAACCTACAGCTATCCAATATCGTATTTCACAATTTGTCTGCGGCGCGCGCCTTCGCCCGCTACCGTCTGACACGAGGTGTGCAAAGGCTCATTTACATTGGTCAGGCAGGAGCCGCAGGAGTAAGTAAAGGCCTTTGCATCTACGTAATGAGATGATTTATACAGCGTCCAGTGGTACCTTCACTCACACTACAGGGTGAACTCTAAATCGATAGCGGAACTTTAAGTGGGCTATCTACTGATCAATACAAACAACTTGTACTAGGTGGCGAAAAAAATGGAGTGACCAATGTCCCAGGCACTGCAGCGCCGAGTGGTCTCTTCACACATCTACAGGGTGCACTCTAAGTCGATAGCGGAACTTTAAGTACCTAGGCTGTCTACTGATCAATACAAACAACTTGTACTAGGTGGCGAAAAAAATGGAGTGAAAAAAATATCAGCTGTTCCATACAAAATGTCGACTCAGTACTGCGCCAAATGTATGAAACAGCAGATATTTTTTTCTCTCCATTTTTGTCGCCACCTAGTACAAGTTGTTTGTATTGATCAGTAGACAGCCTAGGTACTTAAAGTTCCGCTATCGACTTAGAGTGCACCCTGTAGATGTGTGAAGAGACCACTCGGCGCTGCAGTGCCTGGGACATTGGTCAGGAGTAGAGCTCAGGAATTCGGAGGTTGTACAGCATCCTCGAACTCGGAGGAACACAGACTTTCGAGCCAAGCGTCACCGCATCTATAGTGTCAGTGACGCGGTCGCGGCTCTCGAATGCTGTTTGCCAGTACGATCCCTCGGTGGACCGTATCTTGAGCTTTGAACTAAATTAAAAACATTACTTCCTAAAACCGTAGCGCCTTTCTGAGCCGTCCTACTTGATACCCAAGTCTAGACATTACAACGCAAGCACGATCATTACTTTCGACTGCTACATAAAATTACATGGAGCGATTTATGAACGGGCCTGTTTATTGAAACGATTGACGAGACACGTGGCGTAATTGTATAGAGCAGCCATTATGGAGCTATTTCAGAAGCCAAATAACATAAAGTTTGATTTAAACCGTGCTACGCCAACAAAGCTTGATTATTCAACGGCCTTGAACGCCATTTGTGGTGCCGATTCATATTAGGTACTGCGATACACGCGAACGAAAATCCGTTGCGTTGCGAACGGAAATCCGTTGCCTTGCGAACAGAAATCCGTTCGCTGTGCGATTATAAACTGAAATATTTTTGATATTGCAACACGTCCTGGCACTAATTACCTACCCTAAGTTGCCTAAATTCGTATAACTAGTGGTTCGCCCCGAACTGTGAGCTCGCGACCCTATAGCTCGGAAACCCCTAGACCGATTTGGATCATGTTCGAACTAAAAAAATATTTTTGTCTCATTTATCCGCCTATCAAATTTCATGATGATCCGATCTACGATACTCAAGTTATCGTCGAATAAACATTCATACATACATACAAACAAACAAATATAAAAACATACAAATGCCGAATAGTTCCAGCCCAGTAGACTCGGAGAACTTCTCTCGCTTTGCTCGCTTAATTCAACTAAGCATAGAAGAGACAGGTTAGCTATTTAGATTCCACAAGCACAATGCAAGAAAGGAGACTGCCGAAGTTCTACCATACCATACGAGTTGTATTGCAGTCACAAAAGAGGAGTAAACTGTAATGCGTCGCACAATACCAATGGAGTGCGATTCCACCCAGTTTAACAATAGCCAGCTTGTGGAACCTCTGCTTTAGTTCAGAAGTTGAGAATAAGTTGAGCCATTCTGTCGCACGGTTGACAACCCCTGGCGAAGAGCGTTTACCGAGATATCAACTTGGCAAAGTAAGAGCGCACATTGTAAACGTCCCCTATAGGAATTTTCGGAACATTTCGTTGAGGAATAATACTCCGTATCAGACTTTACTATCTGAGTAAACCTGCGGGTTTAACATGCGCTCCACGTATTTACTACATGTAGGTTATAGAATATAGATGTAGGTAAGTTATACAGGGCATTTTTTTAAAGTTTAATTTCTCAAACTTTTGTTCCACGACTTCTTTCACGAAAATTGAAAAAATGGGAAAACGCATTTTTTCAATTTTTTTATTGGGACGGAGTAACAATAGGAGCAAGAGAAGCTGGAAAGTTGGTAGAGAGTGGAGGGGCACGAAAGCGCGCCGCGCAGGCAGCGCTGAAATAACACAAATTCCAACTTTTTAAGTATAAGAAACGTTCAGTAAATAAAAAGTATAGAGCTTTTAAGAAAGTCGTCGAAAAAAAGTTGTTAAAAATCACATTTTAAAGTTGATGTGTTTCCGGAATAAAACTATTAAAAATTGCCCTGTATAGATGTAGTTAATTGCTGCAGTTTCAGCCAGCTGCAGTTGATGTGTAATGAATGGTTATGGACATTAGCGGCTTAAAATAAACGAAATCAATTTTTGATGATTTGCAACTGTTAGACGCTCAGGTTTTCACAAAATTAAAGATCAATAGGTTAGGTTAGATCCTATAGTTTTTTAGTGTGCAATTCAGATTTTTTGGTGTGCGATCAAATACAACCCAATGGGAATCCCTAGGCATCACTATTTTCAAGACCAAAGGCCTAGATTCCAGATCCTAGAACCTACGACTAAATCCCGCACTAGTGAAAACTCAAAAGTGGCCCCTTGTTTTTTGAGTTGACTCTAGGATTGTTTTTATATTTTTTTTCATTGACAGCAGACAGACAGACAGGTAACAGGACAGGTACAGACAGACAGACAGGTCACAGGTTTTGTTTAGACATATTATTGTCTTTCTGAGGCCCTATCGGCGGCCCAAAAGCTCGGTCACCAGGGCCTTGGGTGGCCATTACCTTATACGATTACTTCCCTACCTGTATAATAAGTTTCACACAGTTTGTCACCATCACATGCAGGGTCCAGAGGTCTAAACACCAATCTCGTGGATACACTTGTGTCTATGATGATGTGTCTAAGCAGCGGTGACTCAGTCAGAGTCACCGCTGCAGAGGCTTATTGAGGTTTATTTGATAACAGTACCTATAACGTGTTACAAAAAATCCTAACTCTTTTTGCAGGGTGTAACCTACTGGTCAACAGATTACATTTATGTAAAAAAAGTTGAAAAAAAAAACAATTTTTATTTTAAACCTCAAATAAAATATGATTGTGTGCGTAGGTGCATTTGAATAGTTTTAAGTTGATAAAACATCGTGAAAATGTATCACAACCATATTTAAAAAAATCTTTTCTACCGCTTTAGCGCTTGGATTTTATCAATTTAAAAATCAATGGAACGTCACAGAGGAAACAAAATATTTGCGATGTGATCTTTATCACCGGGTGCCGCGTGACCCTGTAAAAAGGGATAGGACCTTTTGTAGCACCTTGTATAAAGTACAGAAGTTGGAAAACTAGGTACAGTCAACAACGTGAGTAAATACTGATGAGTCGAGTCAAAACCGCCGCGTCATACATTATGCATCAGTTTCGGGATGTTGGTTTTGATTTACTTGCTTGTCATGTTGACTTTACTTTCTAGCTTCTATCAATTTGATGAGGAAACAACGTTCGCTTGATAGAAAACTTGGAAAATACAGTTGGGGAATGTTGTCATCTAATAAAAGCGGTATGTTTTATCGTGACTAGTAACTTTACGATACGATGATAGAAGATGTGTTATGTGATGTGATGTCCCACCAAAATCGGGTAAATAAACCAATTTGGACTCGTAAACTTTTCTCGGTAATTACCAACAATCGTTGTTTAATTTAGTGTAGAGCATAGGATTTATCTATTGTATGGAAAATGTCGGTGGACAGATAGAACCCAAGAGTGTATGACAAAGCACGTCATATCTTTGATACAGACATTCAAATCCAACTTTAGCCTTCAAAATGACAACTATCCTCTCGCCATTACCCGATAGATTTACAACACTCGAATTAGTTATTCAAACACGATTCTCGTTCTGGCATGAAACCTCGCGGCCATAAACAATATTCAAAGTGTGAATTTCGAGATAAAAATTACCATTCATATCGCTATTGGCCCGGGTCGATACTCGTTTGATATCGATATTTTGCCTTGTTTGACTAATGGGCCTAATTTTATAGCGTCTCGGGTATGATTGCGGTGTCTTTTAAAGCTTTTTTTTTAACGCGAAACCGATACATAGCTCAAGCTTGTTTGTGTCGGGTTTGTAAAGTTTTAAATTGATTCAACGGCGAGTTAAACAAGCCGAACGAGAACAATCGTTAAATAAATAATTTAATTTATTTTGTTTCGAGTTAATAATGTCGTCTATAAATAAACAAAGTCGGACGCTCCAATTCGTAAAATCACTAAGTCCATTTTTTGCATTTTGAGCTACAGCCACAAAAAGGTTTTAAAAAAATCGTGAAATTTTATGTCTTATGTGAAAAAAAGAAAAGCTCTGTAATTATATGAAGGTTTTCAGTGTCTTTTATTACCATAAAGAAAAATAATTCAAAATCAACTGATATATAAAATAGATACAATCAAAAATGTTGGACTTAATTCAATTTGTTGGACTTAGGGGTTTCTTAGGCGTTTTCCGTGGACTAAGTTAGTTTTTTTCAGTATGCTTGTACATAACTACCTGTACTACTACACTGCCTATTACAGAATTCGTATTTTTCGTATTTTTCGTAATACTAACGTGGCACAAAAGTTACGTGGTTTCAAAGTTGCGTACATTTGTGAATTTGTAGTAGCAATACCACTCGCTAACGGTGAAGGAAAACATCGTGAGGAAACCCGCGGCTCAGTTGGCTCCACACGTATTGACCTGTCTTTCCTGTGGGCTAGGTCAACTAAGCTGTCAGGATGGTATAGGTGCTGGGCAAGCC
Organism: Zelleria hepariella; assembly: GCA_949319315.1. Classification (NCBI taxonomy): domain Eukaryota; kingdom Metazoa; phylum Arthropoda; class Insecta; order Lepidoptera; family Yponomeutidae; genus Zelleria; species Zelleria hepariella. Next base: position 7,669,093 of record OX439385.1, on the reverse strand, counting down.
TACTCCATCTAAATTTTAGTCCAACATTTTTAATTGTATCTATTTTATATATCAGTTGATTTTGAATTATTTTTCTTTATGGTAATAAAAGACACTGAAAACCTTCATATAATTACAGAGCTTTTATTTTTGTTTAAGACCACTCGGCGCTGCAGTGCCTGGGACATTGTTTAAGATTCTAAAACAATGTCTCAGGCACTGCAGCGCCGAGTGGTCTCTTCACCCATCTAGTGTGAGTGAAGGTGCCACTGGACGCTGTATAAATCGTCTCATTACGTAGATGCAAAGGCCTTAGTAGTTGAACGTGGCACAAAAAAAAAACTATAACTAACATAAATAATATACCTCTTAATAACAAAACTTTTCTTACAGTAACTTAAAGCATATGAGATCTCTATATTACAACTTTAACCATTGATTCACCATAACTAGTGGTTCGCCCCGAACTGTGAACTCGCGACCCCATATCTCAGCAACCCCTCGACCGATTTGGCTCATGTTCGAACTTAAAAATTCTCTTTGCCTCATTTACCCACCTACCAAATTTCATGTCGATCCGACTTCATTTACTCAAGTTATCGTCGAACGAACATTCATACATACAAACATACAAACATACATACATACATACATACATACATACATACAAACGCCGGATTGTTCAAGTAGACTCGGAGAACTTCGCTCGCTTCGCTCGCTCGTTCAAATATGTGAACATAGTTAAGATTAAGCTTAGCATAGTGATCTATATTTTTGTAACATTTTACTTTCATCAATCATCATCTATCAATCAACCATCATCAATCAATTAATCATCATCTATCAATCAAGTATCAACAACCTAAGTTAAAAACAAACATGGTGGCTGGACTTAGAGATTTGTAGCAATTGTTTTACAGACTTAGGGATATATTGGACTTAACGATTTTAAGAACTGAAAATGCACCATTAATTTTTTTTTATAGCTTCAAAAAATTGGTTTAGAGTTTTTTTAAAAAGTACTTCCAAAGACAAAATCATAGATAAAAATATGCTCTTTTCGATGGTGTAGCTAGTTGAAAAAATCACTAAGTGTGACTTCTCGCTTGCGCCCAGCGGGCGAGGCGACTCGATGCGGAGAGTAATCGATACGACGCGATACGACGATTATTTAGACGAATGTTTACGATTCGTATTCATTACTGCGATGTCACATCGGCTATAAACTTTACTGGCGTCTCGTATTTAATACTTCGGAGATTTATCGCGAGATTGTCAATATGATATTTTATGAAAGGTTGTTACGTGACACCTACGCGGGGGTATTTAAATTCTAAGTTAATGGCAAGTTTAGTATGAAGATTGTGCATAAGTTAGGAGGCCAGGGCCCGTTATGTCGCGGAATGGAATGCCGATAGGATCGGTAATGGCGAGCTCCGAACAGTTTCGACGTCGTCGGGCGACTGTAGAATGGGTGCATTCGATTGGAGATGCGGGCTCTTACGTTGGAGGTCCAGTCCGTTTCGCCCTGGTGAATTTTCTTTCGGTAAGGTGTAGACCAAGCAAAGAGAGCAAAAACGAAAGATGTACCAAATGGAGAACGTGGGTTTTTTGCTCGCTGAACTTGTGCAGTGTGTTCCTAGCCTAGCCAGTCGCCGACCATATTACCTATCTCCACTATCGTGAATTACGGCGGCTGTGTGTGTTCTGTATAAGAAACCTACATGGTACACAACTGCCATACTTCTACTTCAGAGTGTTGTAGAGTCAGGGTGAAATGCACCGGGTGAGCTCTGCTCCACGGAGCGATATCGGGTCCGTGAATATTCCGACGCATTGTTGCAGAGAATAAAATAGACTAACATAGCGACCGATACCGGGCCGGTACGATGGTCCAGTGCATTTTTGTACTGAATAAAATAGCTAAAACATTGAATGGAACGGTAACGTAAAATTAAGGTTGGAGGGGGCTTAGATACTTGTTTTATTCTCGTATTATTTTGATTATTTCTCGTAATAATTATCGCATCACTCAACCTACATCAGAATCTGTATCGAATCTGTATTAACATAGACCATTTCTCTATCTGTTGAAATACATAGAGCGCGATAGACTGCGGTGACGGTCGTAGCTAGATATGCAAGCGTAGTATAAGAATGGGTTAGAGCGTATCTATGGGTTTATGGAAATGTGGTGCTGGAGAAAAATGCTTGGAGTATCGTGGACGGAATTCAGAACCAACGAATCCATACTTTCGAGAACTCGGCATCAAGCAGCGTCTGACAAGTACTGTACAAAGTCGTATCTTGAGAGTTTTTGGCCATATATCCCGACAAGACAACAACTCCATTGAGCGCATTGTAATGCAGGGAAGGGTGGAAGGCACTAGAAATCGGAGAAAACCACCGATGCGATGGACTGATCAAATCAAGACCACTGTGGGGAAAACATTGTATGAATGCACCCGGGCAACCTATAACCGAGATAAATGACGTGGCATCGTAAGGCGCGCAACATCAGCCACTGATAATACTGCATGTGGACCACGACCGCTCTGACAAGAGCGTAACGACGAAGAAGAAGAAGAACTCTACCTATCCCAGTTTAAGTCAAACAAAGAGTGAGATGCATATAGTTATAACCCCCTTAGGTACTGCCTAACCCAGCCCTTATGCTATGCTTACGCTGGATGGTCGATCATGCTGTGATGCGAGCCAAGCATGAAAACCACATATTGCGGTCGACAAAATGCTCTCTCTCTCCTATTTTGTCGATCACAGAGCGGGGTGCTAGCCCAAAGCTCAATATGACCGGTGGTGCTAGGCTTACTGGGCCCTTAGCCTGTAACACAATGGTGCCAAAATGGGCTTCCGGTTGACGGTTTTAATTACGATTTATTGATGCTGTCGGTCCAGTGTCGGTCCTTTTAATGTTATTGTAGTACAGCAAATAATATTATGAGTCTAATCCTAGAGGATTAGTTCGCTGGTTGTAGGAGAATAACGAAAACATCCCGGTTTTGTCCTTCTACCTAGGACGCCATTGAGACGCCATTGTGTTAGAGGCTAAGGCTCCTGGTGGGATCGTGATAATTATGGTGATATTGCGCCAGCCAACTCGCGTCTCTCCACCTAAACTCTACTTTTCACAGAATTGTTAATTAGGCACGTTAACAGATATTCCATTAGACAGCATTAATAATGGAAAAGTAAACAGCTTAATAAAGAATGCCCGAAGCGAAACTTGTAGGTACTAAATAAGAGCGCGCGGCAGCTGGCAATAATTTCATGGGCCAAAATTGAGTTATAAATTCTGCTCTAAGTTTCATGCTAGCCTCGTTTCGCCCGAGTTCACGAAATTAGTTAGTTACTGGGCGCTAGGTGCTGGGCGCTAGGCTAACTAGCTCGCTTGTCATTTTTTCCCGGGACACAAATTGGGAGGTACAGAAGTGAAGCCCCATATATATTTATTCATAAAATTTTCATCTCTACAAAGAGTTACGACTCCTAAGATACAAATTAACCCTAGTTTAGGAGTTATCCCTAAGTGGCCCAAAATCATCATAACTCATAAATACAATGTTGACTATTAAATAAACACATATTGAAGACGCATTAAAGTCTTCAATATGTGTTTATTTAATTGTCAACATTGTATTTACCTATAAATATGTAATGAATTTGCGTTTTTGCTAAAATAAATATTTTTCATTTCATTTCAGAAACAATGTTTTTGAAACTGTAAGTACACACGACAACACGTAGACCAAATTAGATACACTTTCGTTGAAAAGTCGCCCGTCGTAACGTAAGTAAATACTGTGCACGCGTGTTATAGCGGCTACGTGCTGTCTTGTGTACTGCGTTTATTACTCGTAGTAGCTAGCCAAGGCAGTATTCTGATTTTTTTTTAATCGAAATGTTGCGGAAAGGGACTTGTCTTACAAGTCTTCAAAGTTATACAATTTTTGCTAAGAGAATAGAAAGTATTTTTGGCTTTGCAAAAAGTGCTGTTTTAGTGCGAGTGAGTGCATTAGTTAAAATTGCTGAGGTATACTAGCAACTTAACCTTTCGTAGATACTCGCTCTTATTGCCTCCCATAACTTATTCGTTCATCTTTCTGGCACTAATCGCATTTAACCGAATTAAAGCGCAGCCAAAGTGCACCTTCCGCGAGTGGCTATTTTTCCGCCCGGGGGGCTATTCCGGCGACAAATTATCGCGCGCTCTTGGCGCCCGGTAATAGGGGCCCGGTGATAATTTACAGCACAATTAAACTGGTTATTGCTCCTGTGCTAACGCCCCGCCTGCAGCGGTGCAAGAAACTAAAGTGTTACAGAAGGGCACGCAAAACAGCCGTAATGAGATCCATCAGCTGATGCCTTGCGTTTGACTAAACATCTAAACACGGGTTAAGACTCTAACTGCCGGTTTCTGAATTGAGAAATTCACTAAGCAAATACATAAATCTGGGGAGACAGGACGATACTTACCTATTTGCTTAGTGAATTTCTCAATTCAGAAACCGGCAGTAAACCAATGTATGACAACGAAAGAAATTAAGTAATTAAACATATTTTTGTACTAAATATAGGTTTTGAGTAATGCGATGTTGACGCTTAAAAAACTATCATATAACGCTGTAAGTAAATAAAAGTTTCATACAAAAGACATCAACGACAAACAAGACATTTTCGTCAACACAATATTTCTGCAAAACCATCGACACGATAAGGTTTTGGAGCCAGACAAGTTAAAAGTTTTTTGTTTTGAAATTAGTATCATCATTAATTACCACTCTTGGTGACGTCGACAATTTTAAACAGGCGGGTTATTCGAGACGTTGAAAGCGAAACAAATATTTCTAAAGCCTCTCCACTCCAGTGACCTTAAGAGCGCCAATTGTACAAACAAGCGAAGGTGAGAGCCACCCACAGCGACTGTTCCAACCCGAACCCACTGACTATGCTGAGATCCAACTTTATACAGTGGGTAAAATATAGAGCTCAATAAATTGAGATGGAAAATATAGTGAAGAAACCAGCTTATCTGAAAAATTTACCTATAGGACGGTCATATCAAAAACTAAAATAACAAACAAACGGCTTGTTCTGATTTTTGCATATATATTATTAAGTTGTTAGGATCGAGTGCTGCAAAGTTAGCACAGGTCTTTCGAAGCTGCAAACTTATACGTTACTGGTAGTGGTCCTAAGAACATATTAAAATTTCAGAACTAGGCGTTCGTTTGTGATTTTAGAGATTTCTAGTGTAAGATAATAATATTTATTCTTGAGAACTCGCTACGACACGACGCAAACCAATGACTTCTATTCAAAACAAATAAATAAGATATTTTTTTTACATTATTCTTCTATTAAATGTATGAGCTATGCTGCCCAGTATTTATTTTTTTGTCTCATTCTCATTACTTATTTAATGACCCTAGTAGACCAACCCTTTAAAGTTTGACACGACATCTTTGTAACACGTTGTATTATGTCATCCCGAATTTGGTAGGGACTGCTACAGTTTTTGTAACCATCTCGCGCTCCACATATTCCGTATGTATGTGGGTATGGAAATATTGGTTTAATCAGTTGATACTGTCGCTGTGCCAACAGACAAACAGACGGACAGCCCACAGGTTGCGTTTGTTCTGTGGACTGCGGGCAAACGGCTGTCGAGAGCACACGCTAGGGTTGGCTGCTACAATGAGATTCCTATAATGCAGAATTTTAAAATTCGAAAAAAAAACACAATCTAAATGCATTTCAAGAAAAAGTAAATCAAGTGAAAAATCAACGGAATGTCATAGAGCAGAAATAATATTTCAGACGTGATCCCCTATCACCGGGTGCTATTAACTTGTAAAAAGAGTTAGGACCTTTTGTAACACCTTGTAGTTTAGTGCGATACACGATACTATATTTAGTTACTAACTAGTATTTTATTAGTGTTTCGGCAGATAAATATACACAGTTTATACTATTTCTAGTAAGAGATGGGTACGGTGGATACGGCACCTAAATTCCACGGGTATAGTGCAAGTGACAACCCTGACGCACACAAACCCACCAGACACAAGTGGTGCTCAACCCGAGGGTAACGGGCCGGGCATTGAGAAACACTGCCGGTAAGTTTAGCTATCATTGTGAGAGTGCAACTCTGTGAAACGTTTTGGGACCATTAGTTTGTGGACAAGAGGATTTCATCTCTTTGGTTATAGTGTCGTCTTTGCAAATCTATTCGGTCAATAGGGATTTCTATGTGTCAAATTTGACAGCGATTATAACTAAATAGGTTAACTAAATCAGGAGCCTTAGCCTGTAACACAATGGCGTATCAATGGCGTCCCAGGTAGAAGGACAAAACCGGGATTTTTTTGTAGTTCTCCCCCAACCAGCGAACTAATCCTCTAGAATTAGACTCATAATATTCTTTGCTGTACTACAAATACATTAAAAGGACGTACACTGTCGACAGCATTAATAAATCGTAATTGAAACCGTCAACCGGGAGCCCATTTTGGCACCATTGCGTTACATGCTAAGGGCCTGTGGTTTATACGAAAACCACAGAATAATAGACTATTTTTGACAGTTATTATAACTATATCTTGATGCTTGGAAAAATCCTCATTACGGTTGTATACGGTAGACGATAGACCTTAAAAATTGAGAGCATTCTAATACATTACTAAAGAAAAATGCTCTCATTTAGCAAGTGGCTAAGCTAAATACACACGCTGAAAATACATACATGCTAGGTTTATTGTTTGATGTTACGCTAAATAATGTGCCTGGCATTGCAGCGTACGGATGGTCACTTGGGTTCATCCGTCTAGTGTGAGTGAAGGTGCCACTGGATGCGGTATAAATCATCTCATTACGTATACAGGGTGTTAAAAGACCGCCAACAGACCCGAAAGCCACGCATACTAGACACCAAAACAAAGTACTTTTTCGATAAATTATTGCTGGGAAATGATTTTGTTTTTTTAGGTTATAATTTTGAAAAATATTTTATCTCGCAATGGACGTGTAACGCACAGAACTCATATTGCGCAAGGGTAGGTATAAGTTTATGCTACTTAAGCTTGAAATGCCGATGTTTAGAATACATTGCGGGTTGCAATTTTGAAGTCGTTTTTTGTAAGAAATAGTCATAATTTTGATATGGCTTCTTGAGAAGATATGTTAAGAACTAGATACTGAATACATTTCTGCAAAAAAAAAGTTTTGAAAAGTCCGACTTTGAACCTCATTATCTCGGAAACCGTTGATTTCCCAGGCATAGTTCCTTGGGCAAAAATGCTCCTTATGATGAGGACAATACGTGGTTTCCCGCTTTGTTGGCGGTCTTTTAACACCCTGTATTATGCAAATGCAACGGCCTACTTTTTTAAGGTATTTCTTATAAATTATTCTTATGGTCTTAAATGTGCCTCTACTTCTGGAATATGGTTGATGTCATAGATGGGCTCGTCAAAGATGCTTGTGTAAGTTATTGCTTGTACCAATAATAATAAAATACTTATAACGATTAATTTTATATGAGGTACGGCAGAAGTAGCGGTAGGTATTAAATTGTCCATCTTCCCAAGAGCAACCTGTTATGCATACGATATGGATATGATCGCGTGTAAAACGTCTTTTATGGCTTCATAAATTATGATTCAGCGCGTCGGCGGTTTAGCAACAAATCCCTCTTCGATGGATGGAGAACCACAAAACTTAGTAACGTAGAGGGACCAGAACTTGGCTACAAGGCTTGAATTACGACAAAAAAGAGAAGATCATAATGAATTACCCAGAAATGACAAACTGTGCGTTTTCAAACCTTAAACTTGAATTCACATACATAAACACTCTCACATGCACCCTCATACACACACAAACATACACACCGAAACACCCTTAAATACAAACACATTACGGTTTAAGTATTAAATTTAAATATAAGTGAACTCTTTTTAATATGTTAATTAGGCAAATACCTAGTATTTAGGGAAGAGACTGCCCCCCCCTGACCCTTGAATCCTAGTGGGGGATACCTCCCTTTAAGGGCAGACGATAGCAAGGTGGCGGGAAATTCAAAATTATCACAGACTTTTACATTTTGTAGCTAAACTGAACTATTTTTGTTCAGCGATTTTTCGTTCGCAAGAATAAAACCGTATTCTTTTCATTATTGTAAACAACAGAACAACAATAATTCAGCCGTTCTGGTCTACGACAAGTTTTTTGGGCAGTACCACTGCTTCGTAGACCAGAACACATAATCGGCTGAATTATTGTTGTTCTGTTGTTTACAATAATGAAAAGAATACGGTTTTATTCTCGCGAACGAAAAATCGCTGAACAAAAATAGTTCAGTTTAGCTACAAAATGTAAAAGTCTGTGAAAATTTAGAATTTCCCGCCACCTTGCTATCGTCCACCCTTAACGAGAACTTTCTTGTATTGTAAAACTTGTGTTTTTTTGTTTAAAAAAAAATATTCTTATTCTATCAGTCTACGAAACGGTATTTTAATACAGGTCCGTTGCGTGGCGTTGCTTTTCGACAGTGTGTTTCCTGACGAATTTTTCGAATTTGATTATCTTTGTTGATGGAAGGTTGCAATAGTTATTCCAATTTGTATTTGAATATGGCAACCTTCAATAAGGAGGCCGTTTTAACTGAGTGATTCTGAGTTACGTATTATGCCATTGCTATGCTTCTGTTTTGTACTAAACCAATATACCTATTTATAGACGGGCGCCCTACCCGCTCATTATTCATCGTCCGTAGCTTTGACAAAACACACCTAATAATTATTCCACGAGTGGACGAGCGTAATTCATTCACTTTCGCGTTTTGTCAGATATAAATATAGTTAAACGCTCGCACGGCAGCTGTGGAGATTCGAATCCGTCCCAAAAACCAGCCTCCAAGACCCCCCCTACTCGCTACCAACTAAACTTATCTCCAGGTGAAGGTGCAACACCACGGGGTTCAAGTAACGCTGGTGATTATTTACGATGAACACAATTGAATGAATTATTCACTCGAAAAGGTGCTTAATATTCGACTGGTGCCCGTACGTGACGAGGTGTCAAATCGCAGCTTCGCATAGATCTCATTATTGTGTGTGCTGGGCATTTACACCCGTAATAACAGTAGCGCATACAATAGTGCCCGGTGAACTAACTACAGGGCCCATACGAATGTGTAAGTAATTAAGTATACATATTCATTGCACAAATAGATTTCCTGTTCCATTTAAATAATGAGGTGTCATATTCGCAATTTAGTTTGCAAAAGGTGTTACTCGCAATAGTCGCAATCTCCGACACCTTTCTAATAAAAACATCAGCCTTTATATGGCGGCAGTAAAATAACAAACAAAACATACTGGCACACAGCCACTCATGCGTAGGCAGTTTCCATTTCCAATTCTCTGAAAATAAAAACATTTAAATTCAAATATGGAAAGAGCTTCCATAATGCAAACAATTTTACTTTTAACGCTCGCATACGGGAGGCGTCGTGTTACCGAGTGGCCAGTTACACCAGTCCGAGCTTTGAAAACAAAAATAATAATATTAAAACTCAGTTTTATGGCACGATATGGTAATGCAGGCAGTAAAATGTGAACGGTTGTCGCGATATTAGACAATCTTTGCGAAAACACAGCTTTTTATTGACGTGTTTTATGTCCGGCCTTTAATTTGAAATATGGTCGTTGTGAACACAATCGTCCATGGGAAAATTATTCGCAGAAATGAAAGAATCCCAAATGTGCGTAGGCATTTTATCGAGGCATCCGTGGTGGCGTCTCTAAGGAGGTCCGCCCAAGTGTCTCCCGGCGGACAATTGTGTTGTCACAACAAAAGCACAGCGAGTGTTGTTGACTTAGGAAGTCCTTGGAGCGACCAGCGCGATACGGACCACCTACGCTCCTGACAGCTCGGAGCCACATCCAACAGCTTAGTCACTTCGCCAGAAACCACACACAAACACAGCAGCGTTTGTGTGAGTTCGTGCAGATAAGAAAATGTTGAGTGTTTTAGTTTTTTTCTCCATAGAACCCGCGTTTGTCAACAGCCAGTAATTCCTCAGTAGATGTGAAAGCCGTGTTATGAGTTGAGTTCTCGAGGGCTGTATAAAATACCTAGAGCTGTCAGAGGACTCAGAGGCGATCAGGCGACTAATGGCTGTCGCCGGGCGGAGGCCGGTGGGTCTCGGGTACATTAATCGGACATGGCGGGGTGTGGGTGCTATGAGCGCTTTATGACCCGCGCCAGCAATGCCAATATTGGCTGTCCTACATTAGATAACTGATTTATCAGAAACTATAGAATGCTCGTACAAAATAAAACAGAGTTGCTTAAAGCGAAATGAGAGTTTAAATCGAGTATCGATGTCTCGTTAGGACGCCGCTCGTGACAGATGCGTCAGATTGCGGCTCAGCAGCCGTGCGCCCGCGTTTTCGTAATTGGAATGAGTTCGTATCGATCGACAAATATCACGAGACATGCAGGTCCCCCCACCGTCCTTTGTTTTATTTCAACGGTCGGAATAAAAGCCTGAGTGGAAGCGATTCTCACAGCTCTCTCGAAGCAATTTGCATTTCGTGATGAAGTTTTCTTCTTATTTAAAGTGGCAAAGGGAGTGGCGCCGGTGGACTTGTAGAGTTGGCACTATCGGGGAATCTCCTCGTTAGCTGTGATGGATGGTTTCGGAGTCAAACGACACTATGGACTAAAAATAACGCCTCCTAAAAATGTTGTCCCTAGAGCAAGGCTATGTTTAAAGACAAAATTTGGATCTGAGAAAGAGAGAATAAGATAAGAAACATAATATAAGGCTAGCTAGCGACAACCTTCAAAATGTTACCTGAGAGAATACAAAATAAGAAACACAAGACGATATCTTACATCCACCTACAAAATATTAACTATAAGACTGTAATATTATACTTTAGCTAGCAGGTGGAAACTGGATGCCAGATGTAGAGATGTTACCGGCCAAACCCGATTTAAGGATAAACTAGTTTCGCCTAGGCCAAACCAGTTTATCCGAACGTCGTATGGATAAACCGGTATAGCCTAGGCCAAACTAGTTTATCCGAACGTCGTATGGATAAACCAGTTTAGCCTAGGCCAATCTAGTCTGGCCTAGCAAGAATATATAAGCTTCAGGATAAACTAGTACGGCCTAGCCTGAGCTGATATTGACGAATGATTAGGTATGAATGTTACCATATCTCGTAAACTAAGAGGTTTAGCGCAAAAATTACGAAATTTTCGAACCCCTTAATATCCCCGGAACCAAGCCTCTAACTTCTATACGTGTTCTAAAAACCGACATACAGGGTGTTAAACATACAGGGTATTCCTGAAAGACAGTCGAAAAAGATTTAAAACAAAGGTTAGGTCAGTAGGTTTGGTTGGCGACACACTGACATACCTCTTTTTGTTTACGAATGGTCCTTTAAACCGGACATACCGTAGACTTTTTGACTGTAGACTTTTTCAAATTCGGCCTCTAAATGCGTTCAGATAATTACGGCGGGTTTGTTAATTTTAAGAAAAAGTACTAGGCTAGCATAAATAAGTAGAATCTGTATTACCCCTACTTAAATAGGATGCTCGCATGGAGAAACCAGTTTAGCCAAACTAGTCTAGTCTATTCTATTTGAGTAGGAGTAATACAGATTCTACTTATTTATGCTAGCCTAGTACTTTTTCTTAAAATTAACAAACCCAACGTAATTATCTGAACAGTAGGGGACACACTTAGAGGCCGAATTTGAAAAAGTCTACATTCAAAGGTCTACGGTATGTCCGGTTTAAAGGACCATTCGTAAACAAAAAGAGGTATGTCAGTGTGTCGCCAACCAAACCTACAGACCTAACCTTTGTTTAAAATCTTTTTCGACTGTCTTTCACACTTTAAGGAATACCCTGTATGTTTAACACCCTGTATGTCGGTTTTTAGAACACGTATAGAAGTAAAAGGCTTGGTTCAGTGGATATTAAGGGGTTCGAAAATTTCATTATTTTTGCGCTAAACCTCTTAGTTTACGAGATATTGTAACATTCATACCTAATCATTCGTCAATATCAGCTCGGGCTAGGCCGTACTAGTTTATCCTGAAGCTTACATATTCTTGTTACGCCAGACTAGATTGGCCTAGGCTAAACTGGTTTATCCATACGACGTTCGGATAAACTAGTTTGGCCTAGGCTATACCGGTTTATCCATACGACGTTCGGATAAACTAGTTTGGCCTAGGCGAAACTAGTTTATCCTTAAATCGGGTTTGGCCGGTAACAGAGATAAAACCAACTGGGAGATGAAAAATGTACGGGCGGATAGAAATGACAGTTTTAGGGGTAAGGGAAAGGAAGGAATGGTGTGCGACAAAAAAACAAGTGTCGATTCGAAGAAGCGCCTAGCGAGACGTGAGATATTTGTCGTGATAATATTAGTATTAGTTTCGTCGCGTTTCCCCGAAGCTCTCTCGGGGCGCGGTGTCGCTGACATACTAATTAGCAATTGGCATCGACTTCCCGAGCCTCGTTGCAGGCGACACCCGTCTCGGAGTAATGTGAGATGAAGATGAAACTAAAGTCAGAAGGAGATGCCACCTCGGCTAGGCGATTTAGCTATACTGTTTATTACCACAAGAGCGCATCTGAGGGCTTTGATAATCAAGACCAGCACGGTGACTGGTTTCATCAAGGCGACGACCCCTAAAAATTAACATTGTTTTTTTTTACCTACCACTGAGGGCTGTTGTCGATAAAACGTATACCAAAAAAGTCAACACCACCGAGAATCGAACGTGCGATCTCCCGATTACGAAGACACTCTGGGCTAAAAGAAAAGTTTCTCTATTAATCATGACGACCGAGTCACTAGGCAAATAAGCATTTAGCAGTCACCGTCAGGTGTGCCACATCTCACAAAGCGCTCCCATTCAGGCAGCTCCAGGAAATTGAATTGTCCGCCGTGATGCAAGCAACAAATGAGCCAATAAATCACAATTGGCAGGTAAACTGTTTACTTAAGGACAATTTGAGATAAAAGCCATGCCAAATTCCATCACAAGGCAGGCAAGTGGCGGGCGTGCCGTATCTGCGCTCCGCTACACCAAATTGACTTTGTCACTGCCCATAAATCTTTCTGACAAACTGCCACAAAAAGCGAACCCTGCTGAGGCGTCCCACGAATGCTTTCCGATCCCGGCTCGGATGTTTACACAACAGGCCCGCGCTCACAATAATGATGACGTTTTTTTTTATCGCCCAGAGACTTTTTTTCTAAGAAACGCCAGTTTTTGGGACGCGGGCCGTCGCAAATATTGGCATTCGCGCGTTTTTGGCTACTTTGTCTGCGGGATGCACATTGTTTCTCCTCCCCACGCTCCGATGAAGCCGTCAAAACTTTTACTATTGAAATGAAACAGGCCTTTTGTCTCCGACAACAATTACATTTCAAACTTGGCGACCATAAATTCCGCAAACGGAATCACTTTAAAATGGAAATTTGCATTTAACCATTAAAGTATTCGCGTCCATCGCGATGGCCAATTTATGCATCAGATAAATCAATTTGCATCGGACTCTGGCAGCGACATCTGCCATTATCGAAGAAATATGATGTTTTTCAGCTGAGCAATGAATGAATTAATACGGTCGAGGAATGTGGACGTGGCGCACTTGCCTCCCTGGAGGGATGCCAATAAAGTCGTTCGGAGTTTCTGCGAGTGCTTTTCGACCATAACTCTTGGCCCCGGATGGCCATAAACGTCACGAAGACGCACTACCTCGCACTATCAATCCGGTTTTGCATACACTATCGAGTGTCTCCATCTAACGGCCGCCATCTTGGGTCCCGCCGTGCCGTGCGCGCCAAAAAGATAGTGTGTCCTGGAAAAAACGAAGACGAAGAAAAAATACAAGGGTGTCTCGCTGGCCAGTAACGTATACGGTGCCGTATGGCTGGGTGGGTACAGCGGTCTGTCAGTTTTATTCAAACTTGACTTGATCAAGCTTGCGTTACAAGCAGGGCATACATATAATCACACACCTGTGTGTGTGTCAATTACAGAGTTAAATATGTATTAAGGCTGCGCTCCTACTCAACTGACAAGTTGGAGGTCTTTCAAGAAATACCTTTCAAAGGTGTGAATAAAAAGCCAGTAACATAGTATTACGTGACATTGTTCTAGCATTCTATGGGGCTAAAGACTTCAATCCTAGCAATTACTGATCCTAAACGCATAGTTTAACTCCCAGTGTTACGTTCTTTACAGCTACATTCAGACGGGCGTTTTAAAATACAGACGCTTTGAGACGTCAAAAAACCTTTCTCCTTGATTTATTTAACACGATGTTTATGTTCATATGCGTTCAAGCAGGAATGGTAGTCGTTTAGTTTGGTTTATATCCTTTCGGGGCTCGTTCATTTTAATTTGGCTCTTACAATTTCAACGTTCTAGAGTTCCTTTTCCCGTGTTTGTCGTGTAGATGCATCTTGCTGGTGTGTCAGTTGGCTGGCGAGTGGGTGCAAGGCATTGTCTCGGGCATGCGCGTGGGCCAGCCCAGCAACCTTACCGACCAAAGAATATGAGGACACCGCAGTCACTATCTCAGATGATTCTCGTATTTCGAAGTAAGTTCCTACGCCTTTTGTATGTAGTGTAGAGTCAGATATTCTTTTTACAAATCCCTAAACCTAATTATAAAGAACGGAACTGAGAAGTACGGTCGGCCACAATCTCAGATACCCCATGGCAGCTCTTACCGCGCGCGGCATAAGGGCGCCAATCGAACAAAAAGGGGTATCTGAGACTGTGGCCGACTGTACCTATTTAACAAGCAATTAATTTCCAGGCTCAAAATAGTTACGATATGCAATGGAAAATTGAAGTTTGTGGGACTTTCACAGATAAACTACTTAGGGGGTGTTCATCTCACAGGCAAGCAGAACTTCTAAATCCTCTTATTCTGTCCGCAGCCTTCGGTCGCGCCTCCTGTGCGCTTTGCATGCGCATTTTATGCGCGAAAATTATACTTTATCGGTGTCAGGTTGCGTCAGCGCTTTGATTATATCGGCCTGATAGATCATACGGCGAGGGTTAGTGTTATATTATGCTCTTTAAATACTAGGTTGAACTAGTATTATCATCCCTTATCCCTAACCATATAACTAGTAGTTCGCCCCGAACTGCGAACTCGCAATGTGTAACTTCTTGCTAACACCATGCACGCAGGCACCATTTATATGCGCATTGCATATAAACTTTACGACCCCATATCTCGGCAACCCATTGAACGATTTGGCTCATGTTTGAACTTAAAAAATATTTTATGGCTAACAGCAATACAACCAACCAAATAAGTGTAAAGCACCAGAAATTTAAAAATCTGTCAGCATAGTCGATTCTTAAAATAAAAAGAGCTCTTTCAAACTCAGGAATGGAGCAAGTATGTGATTCTTGAACCACGTTAGTTAAGTTATCGGGTCTCGCTCGAAGCATGTTGTAGATTCAAGTACAAGTCAAGTTGCGCCAGTCACCCACTCGACCAAACTGTCGCGTCACCAGCTCCCCTCGAGAATGCGACACGAGTTTGGAGAGAACTCTACATTTGTAACGTTTAAAATTTTATTATTTCCACAACCCACATCCTTTAGTTGCACCGACCAAAATCACTTCTGCTGCTCATTGAAACTTTTTTTTTGTTTTCCACGTCCTTATTTCAAGACCGTAAGACATAGAGTGGTAAAACGTAGAGACCTACGAGAGACTCCTAGTTGGTTAATGTTAAAGGGTTTAGTTGAATGTTAAAAAAACTAGCGTCCCCGGCCACATGTTTGTTTTCGTTTGTCTAAAAATTCATTCGTCATGCCTGGCGACATGGAATAAAAAATCACGGAAGTCTCTATTATTGAGAGTGTAGAAATAAGCTTATACACTACATGTTATGTAATACCTACATTCTGAGGTGTACTCTAAAATTGTGGTACTCGTATATCTTAATCATAATAATGTATTACTTAAATGGGTAAACAATAAACATAGATGAATGCATCCTGCATACGTACTTCCTCTACCACCCCACCCGGATCCTATAGATTTTTGCGGATTTTTAATTGACAGTCCTATCTATCTATCATACAATAAACAACATTTTTTATATTTTTTTTGTTGTTTATCACGCCGGAGTTAGTTTGGTCATTAGAGTTTATGGTGCAACGGTGACTCTACCATTGCAACTTCTGCGGTGCTCTGTTGATTTTATGGGAAGACAACCCACCCCTTGTGGAGACGCGTTTACTTATTAAAAATAAACAAAGTGATTGTAAAAAAAGCGATGATGGACCGAATATAATGCGGTTTAGCTCTGGGATTATTGTTATGAGACTTTTATCCCTGTTGCGGCCGTTCTTACAAGCTTTTTTCGTCAGATCATCGCGGCGATACTCGAACTTCGCGCTAGATTTTTTGTATCATATGTTTGTTGACAACTTCCGGTCAAATATCGTACCTACACAAATCTATGATATTTTTGCGAAGTGTGGATTCATTTGTGTCAAAATGTGCACTATCAAGTAAATAAATATCATCTCTACAATACAGCATATAAATAACATAACGTCAAACAAAAGTATCTAGAGAATTGGCATACGTGTAGGTAATCACGCAAAAATACATACTAGCTAAACGATATTATTATTATGTCTAGATAGGAAAAGAATATCCCTGTATGCATGAAGGTTATAGATCACATAATCTAAGTAGTTTAATAAGAACCGGTATTGTAATCAATTAAGACCTAACTCAACCCAAGCATTGTTAATCCGCAAGACAAAGCTATTTATAGACAACTAATTTATGCTTTATTTATAAAGGTCCACACAGTCTTCTCTTTCGGAGGTCTCGCCAAGTGATTTATGTCGGTAAGGAGCACCATTAAGTTTACGGTTGTTTATTGTAAAGGCTTCTTCATCTTTACCTACCTTTGTTGTAAAACCACAGGGTAAAACTTGTGCTTTCTTGAAAATAAATCACTTTACTAGTAAAATATGCTATTTGTGTTCTCACAGGAGATACTTTAGAGAAGCTAATAACATTGTGTGGGGCCAGTTGTCTGCGAAAAAGAATGGAGAAAGCATTCACCGGGCAGTCCAAACGATGAAAGCGAGAACGTCATGGTCGCAATCTTCAACAATAAAGCACCAAATCATGTTTTGAGTGTCTTTGTATGCAATTTAATATGAAATTAACAAACACACGCGTTTTACGGCTTGTTAATAAAATTAGTGACATTAGTATAACTTTTTGTATTTTACTAAAGCACTAACCCGTGCTAGGTTAATGTAACTTGCTGGTAACATAATACGATTTGTATTTTATGCTCTTTGATACGATGTTGAAAATCATTCAATAATCCACACACATAGCGATAATGAGTGGTAAATTTGGTTGCATCTTAAATGGTATAGAGCATAAATTATTATTACTTATCTTTCCGGGGTTTCTTGTATCGGCTCACCCCCGCGATAACGGCAAGCTATCGCGAGCAAGTTATCGTCCGTCACAGTTTCGAGTCTACAGCACTGTCGTAAAGAATGCAATAAACCCAGTGCCAGTGCTCCGGATCCAGCTCTCTAGGTATTTGTTCGACGATAACACGCTGTAGACAGGCACAGAAGACTAGTCTAGCTTCAATGATCCACATTCCATATTCAACCATTACCATGCGCCTTTTGGTAATGGGTAAGGGAAAGATTCGTCGGGAAAACGGGTTGCTTATCGCTGGATTCGTCATCTCATCTTGCATCGGCGGTGATGCCCGTCAGTCTTTAGTTCTTTGACTATCGATTTAGAGAGTCAAATCGTAACCAATTCGATCGAAACGACGAGGTTCTCCAAATCGATCTTCAATGGCAAGTTGTCCGTCAACCTTGAATTGTATCCACCAATTTCGTGGTTTCGGAACCATTGTCTTGCAAGCAAGAATGATTTTATTTTACACTTTTAATCTGTAAAATTAAGTGGAATACTGTATGAAATGTAACGCGCAACAGATGAAAAATACTGTTAAAAAAATTGGGAGTTTAGGAACCTACAGTGTCTAACTGCACACTGTTAGACAAAGCAAATCCGACAAGTTTTTCACCACAATTAGTCACTTTTGGCCTGTCGAGTGAAATCATTTGTGCAACAGAAATATGTCAAAATATGATCGCGACAATTCGACTTTGTCAATTTTCCACCAAGCCAAATTTGTCGCTCGAAATCTTTGTGCAACAGAAACTTGTCGCTGTCAGGTTTATGCAACAGGGCCCTGCTGCCTGTTATCTGCATCTATAAACCCTACTCTGCGCCCTGTTGTTCTGTATAGTCCTATGACCGGCGTCGGTCGCCGGCGCGGCGGCGGCGGCGGCGGCGCCCACTGACCTCAGATAACTCCGACTTACTGCGACAATAAACATCGCGCCCCGCAGGACGCCTGACTTATAGCTGCGCAAGCCACTCCGCATGCCGCTGCTGCTGCTTAGCTTTTGCAGCCAAAGTATTCAGTGGACAACAAGGGGGGCGCAACAAGTGACGCTCATCAAACTGGCATCATTCGCCATTTGGCAACAGCGAATGATGCGCGACTGAAATAAACAGAAGTTTTTAGGTTTTTGTACCCGAAGGCGTACCCGGTGCCTTTAAAAAGATCCTATTATTCTGCCTGCTCTATCTGTCGGTCTGTCCTACCTTTAAAAGGCTGTATCTTTGGAACCGTAACAGGTAGCCATCTATGTATCTATCCAGCCCATGAGTTTCATCCACTGTTGGGCATAGGTCTCTTATTTGTCGCTCTAACTTCCCCGGTCCCTTTATAATCGTGTCCACTGCTTTCCAGCCGCCTTTTCAGAGCCTTCCTTCACAGGACGTGTAGCTGTTTTATGCCACTATTTAGGACATCTATAGCATAACATTCATTGATAATATATTTTGAGCTTTGATAGTTGAATAAACCGCCGATACCACTCCTAGGTAGAGTGAGAGAGATTAGCTACTGCAATGCACGCTATTGAGCTCGATATGGCGCTATATTTCTATTCTCGATATATGATTTTTTTTTTTTATTCCGTGTCGCCGCTCAGCATACTGGGCTATGTTGCGCGTCAAAGGTTGCCTAGTGAATACACGGCTTTACATTTCAGCTCTGCAGCTTTTTGCAGCGAGATCCCGGAAAAGAACGCGCTTCGAACGAATGTGTTAATTCAATTCACATCCCGTCGGCTGGTGTCGTTTGTACACAACTGCTCAACTCTAGGAATGAAAGGACAATGTAAATATGTAACGGAGATAAGCTCATACTCTAGTACCTAAACACAGAACAAAATCTGTTACAGTAAAATACATTTGCCCTGCAGTGGGACATTACATAACAAGCGCTCACAGTCAAGTTGGACTAACCGTTCTTAATCGATTGGCAAAGTTAAGCAATAACGGCCGCGGTCGGTCCATGGATGGGTGACCGCTAGTGGCAATAATATCTGAGCGCTTCCGTGCTTCGGAAGGCACGTTGGTCCCGGTTGTTGTCACAGGCCCTTTGGGCGGTCTAAAAACTCTGACACCAGGGGTGGCCACTACCTCATACGATTACCTACTTACCAACACAGGCTACATAAAAATTATTGTGTGTTGAAGGCTTTTAACATGCATGCGATACATAAGGCCTGAAACTAGCTTACCAGCTATTAGAAGATAAGGTAAATAGAGACCAATCTCTTTGTCATTTTTTAGTTTCACTATCATCTTTATCGTTGCAGATTGTTCTTGGCACGGCCGGCGGCCATCTTGGCGAGGAAGTGACACAAAATGGCTGCCCTATTGCGGCGCAGAACTTCGCAGAATTTCAGCAGTTGATTGAGTTAATAGTTAAAGTTAACGCTCAAACAGTTAAATGGGCAAGTTTGAACGAGCCGGCCGTCGCAGCCGCAGAGTAATGGCCGGAGCCAATGGTTCGACCATCATTTCCTATCGGCGGCTAACTTCTTGAAATTCGGTGCACTACAGGGTGCACTCTAACTCAATAGCGGAACTTTAAGTAGGCTGTCTACTGATCAATACAAACAACTTGTACTAGGTGGCAAAAAAAATGGAGCGAAAAAAATATCAGCTGTTTCATACATTTGGCGCAGTACTGAGTCGACCTTTTGTATGGAACAGCTGATATTTTTTTAGCTCAATTTTTTTCGCCACCTAGTACAAGTTGTTTGTATTGATCAGTAGATAGCCTACTTAAAGTTCCGCTATCGACTTAGAGTGCACCCTGTAGTTACTTATTGGGTAATTTTGTTCGAAATAAAGTTTACAAGCCATAACGTCTTTGCAGCCTGAAGTGGGTTTAACGATATTTTAATGGTAGAAGGTAGGTACTATTCAAAATTTGAAAAGTTGTAGGTATTCTGCTGATTCCATATATTGATGCGTCTCCTCATACTTACAACTCTGCTGGTAATATGGGATTTAAATAAATAAGATGAGGTGAAGTCTATATAAACGTTCCACTCCACAGCCGGGAAAAGGAAATAATAAATCCTCAATAAAGCATTCTTAAAACCTACAAACTTGACTGTGAGGAGCGACTCTCTTTTGAAAGTCGCGAAAACGTAAACCCAGCCACAATTCACGCGTCCCAATCCCAAGACCCGGGAGGTAAAGTGCCTAAATAAATACGAATGTTTTGGTTTAACGGCGAGGAATCGAGAATTATTGATATTTACGAGCGAAAAAACGGCTTCCCGCCGCGCCAGCTGCCTTCTGCCCTGCCTGCCCCGCTCCGGGTGAACAAAATAACTCCCAAACAAAACTCTACAAGAGTTGGCAAAAAATAAGGAACAACGTGTGACCCGCGCGGCCTTGCAAATATTTTACAGGTAAGGTTAAGTTTCTTAATTGTTTGTTAGTAAAATATATTTTCAGATAATGAGCATTTATCAAAGCACAAATTAAAATCAGTTCATAGATGGAGCTTACAGGTAGGCGTGGCCAAAGAAGAACCGGAACGCGACTGTCAAAATTAATCTGTGCTAAGCGAAATTTGACAGTCGCGTTCCGGTTCTTGTATCGACACGCCTATAAGGGGCTCATTGTTTCTCAAACCAACTGTTTAAAAATTAGGCAAACAGTTTGATTGTTTGTCTTCAAAACCTTTACCAATATGACATCTTGGAAACCGAATGCCAATGGCAACGCATGACATTGTGCGGTTGTACAAGATTTAAGTAGGCACCTAGCGTCATCTTTAAAATTAAATGTGTTGTGCAATTTTTGTATTTCTTGTTATACATACAAGATTCGAACAAGATTTTTTTTAATTTTTAGCTTCAGTCAACCCGTGGTCAACCCTCACCCTGTTAATCCTGTTATGATCGCACGACAAGTTTGTCAAATGTCTACAAACCCAAACCGAAGATTATTATTTTGTAAGACGGCATTCACAATAGTTTAACATAACCAATTCCAATTAAGTCAAGTGATACTAATTAGGCCACTAGGTTAAATAATTAACATACTAAGCATGCATAGTAGATATTTAAATAAACAAACAAATTAAATAGTGGTCTTATGTATTATTAAGACAATCGTAGTATCAGCATAGTTTCTCGGAAGCGCCTGTAAATTAATATTGTGTGGCCGAGTCACCCACAAAATACAGGACAGAAGATCAGCTCCATAAAATTACATTAAAATACAATAATGCATTGTCTATAAAGTTCGCACCACAAGCCCTGCAAAGGCCTCTAAACATTGACAAAATGAAAAGTTAATTAATAAACAACGAGTTATAAATCCGTTACACACAATTTTAATTTCGTTTTGCTTTAAAACATTGATTAATTATCTATCAGTGGGGAAATAACCTAACGCACAATTTCAAACAGACGAATATTTGTGAATTCGTAGGTACGTACTAGGGTTTTAAGGATTACCAAAAAAATTTACATCTCCAAGCACTTAATTATTTTAACTTTTTTTTCTTAGTAATTTTTATGTTTGTGTACTACATTGCACATAAGTTGCATCGTCAATAATATCTATGGAAGCTAGCGCGGGATGTGCAAAAAATCTTAGTATAAAGAACAATCGAAGTGGGGATTCTGTACATCTCTGCGTTAATAATAATATCGTGTCTGAGATTATAGTGGAATGGTCCAATTTGCATAGAGATTAGTTCTCGCGACAAAACAAAACTGGCACTGTTCTACAAACAACCTAGCACTAAAGTTAGTTTGAATATCGCGATGTAAACGGAGGCATTAGGAACGCAGACGATTCATAATTTGTCCAAATTAATTACTGTAGAGCTGATTAAGAATCTTACTTAGCACCTGGATACTATGGCCCGGTTTCTGAGTTGAGAATTTTGCTAAGCAAATGGGTAAGTATCGTCCTGTCTCTGCAGATTTCTCACAAAAGAGCGTGACAGAGCGATACGTAAGTAGGTATGTGCTTAGTAAAATTCTCAACTCAGAAACCGGGCCTATGAGTCTGTTAAGAAATCTTGACTTTCAGATCACCTACGAACGTGTGTGTGTGTGTGTTTCTTTATAAGCTTTCTTGTGTTCTCTTTCTATCTCTAACCCACAAAAAGCGCAATACCTAGATGGGCAGCAGCGGTGGGCATTCTTGTGCTAATTAGGCCAGCAGGAAGGAAAGAAAGTACCGCGTGCCTCTGTCCAGTAGATTGGACCTAGTGGGAAACCTATATGAATTATGATGATTGTAATGTAGAATCTAGTTTGCAAGAAGACTCCTTTAGCCTACTTATTACTACAGGGTGCACTCTAAGTCGATAGCGGAACTTTAAGTAGGCTGTCTACTGATCAATACAAACAACTTGTACTAGGTGGCGAAAAAAATTAAGCGAAAAAATAATCAGCTGTTTCATACATTTGGTGCAGTACTGAGTCGACCTTTTGTATAGAACAGCTGATATTTTTTTAGCTCCATTTTTTTCGCCACCTAGTACGGTCGGCCACAATCTCAGATACCCCATGGCAGCTCTTACCGCGCGCAGCATAAGGGTGCCAATCGAACAAAAAGGGGTATCTGAGACTGTGGCCGACTGTACAAGTTGTTTGTATTCATCAGTAGACAGCCTACTTAAAGTTTCGCTATCAACTTAGAGTGCACCCTGTAGACATAGACTTCTGGCAGTAAACTCCTCGTGCCCGGCAATCCACCGTCGAGCCTGGCGTGGCGGCGTGATTAAATCAACTGATTAGGAACTAATTCTGTCACCGAGAGCGCAGTACACACCCGCACACTGTACACTGCACTGTTAGATCCTCCACGCCATACTAAACCTTATTTCCATCTAGACCAATTGACAAAATGCAACGGCCCAGCCCGTTAGGAAATGAGTTTTTGCTGCCACGTGATATTGAGCTGAAAGTTCTAGCGGGTAAGGTGGTTGTTGAAGTGCAGCGAGTGGTCCGTTGTGATGTTTAAGGCAGGGAGTGCGAGGTGTGGAAAGCTCCAACATCCGTGTGGCGAGATACCTTCTGCTGCACAACATAGCAGGAGCATACCTATAGAATGTCTGAGGCAGAAAGTCAGCTCAGCGTAAACATATTCAATGCATACTGCACAGACACCTCCACATTATTTATTACTAGCTTTTGCCCGCGACTTCGTCCGCGCAGACTTTTTTTTCTCGTGAGTTTTTCCGTTGTTTTAATGGTTATTTTGCTATTCGGGGCGGAGAGAAATCCAACAAATCAAAAATCATAAAAATGGGTCCACCCGTTCCCGAGTTATAAATGGTGTAACTAACACGACTTTGTTTTATATATTAGCAGAAAAGCAGATAAAAGCGATTGCCACAAAACAAAACGAAAGTATAGCTGTAGCTCTACATGAGCTTTGCTTGCACTATCATAACAATCTTCACGGCCCTAATCAATCACTTATGAATTGATCATAATGATTATGTGTATGTGATACCACGACAGCATGACTATTAGCGGTCCCGCAGGTCGAACAGCCAAAACAAACTTTTTATATCCATGCAGCGGTAAAACGGCCTAATGCTCAGCATTTGCTGCAGGACAATATACAATAGTAGGCAGAAGTGGCATTATGAGAACGAAGCCGCAGAAAACCCTCTGTATGTTTCCGAGTTGTGTCTGCCACCACGTTCAGGTTTCCAATAAGCGATAAAAGTCTATCGTTGCCACGATACAGCACTTTGCATACTATACGAGGGAATTATAAAATTTTAGCGCACTCTCGGCCACTACGGTATAATGTGGAATCTAGCGATATTGGAGCTTGATACAACAACACGGCGAGGTTTCTCATGTAATAGTCCAAGCAACGAGTGGGGTGTAGAGTGCGCGAGTGAGGAGAGGACCTAAGCGATTTCTTCAGAAACCGTTTAAAGGTGCTTAGGATGTGAATATACTAAAAGTCCCCCCCTCTAGGACGTGAGCGCAAGTGGGGAGGGAAGGGCGGGCGTTTCAAATTTTTCGCGTTATTCGCTAGTATTTCCAAAGTATACTTTCCCGGAGCGTCAAGCTCGGAAACGGTTACGATGCCCCGTTTTGGATATATTGGCGAAAACCCCAAAAATTTAAACTTTAAACCCACCCTCCCCCACTCGCGCTCACCTTCTAGAAGAGGGGACTTTTAGTATGTTGACACCCTAACACCCTAAGCACCCTCACACCTTTCTGAAAAAATCGCTTAGGTCTTCGCACGCGCACTCTACAACCCATTTATTGAAACTCTACGTACATCCACCAGCCCTTATCACGTGTGGCAGAAGAGCGACTATCGAACCGAAAGAGATATTTAGTCTGTACCGATAGAACTTTTGCCGACAAGTGAAATTGGCATCTGTAAGCGCGAAGGCCCTATTTGAATGTCAACTGGGGTTTGTTCCGCTCAACACAAATGCTAAGTGCACTCTTTGCTTCAATGTATGGATTCCATGGAGGCTTAAGGCCATAATTATTTTAGCATACGGCTAATGGGGATCGCAGGCTAATCACTTCGCATTGACGACACGCCGACCATGGTATCTTATGACAAGCCGATTCGATGGTTGCATACACCAACATATCGATGTCAGTTTCATTGAAGACTCGTCCGCTAACGACAGAGGTACACAAATAATAACCGCTGTTGTATATTCTAGCTAGACAGCAGGGGCTTAAGTCTGTAACATGTAGCAATGGCGTTTCGATAGGTTCCCAATAGAAGAACAAAATCGGATTTTCCTCGTTTTTCTCCTACAAATACTGAACTTATCCTCTAGAATTACCATCAGAATATTCTTTGGTGTACTTAGAAAAACATTAAAAGGACAGACAGCATTACAATTATAGATCGTAATTGAAGCCTACAGCTGGAAGCCCATCGAGGCACCATTGCGTTACAGACTCACACCAGCCCCTCTACCCTTGGCGCATTTTTCCAATACGGCCGCAATATGGCGCATTTTACCAAATTTAGTATTTTACAAATTAAGACGCATTTTGTGTTTTTATTGAATAAAATAGCCTTACCTTTGAATAAACACTACAAAGTATTCAAAATCAAAGCATTACAGTGCGAATTCAAGAGAAATTAATTTTACAACTTTTTCAATTTGATCGCAATAGCGTCGAGGGTAACCCCCCTGTTTTCTAAACCAAGCACCCTGCTATTAGAAATTATTATTCATACTGCTGATACTTTAGTGGATGGTGGTTATATGACCAAAAGCTGTTATTCATAACTTTAAACTGTTAACAGCGCCGCCGGTAAGTTTAAGTTTCCATTTACGTGTTATGGCACTAGCTCCCACTCATGCTGAATTGAAGTACCACATGTGCAATTTAATCAGAAATAATTTGTAAACCGTGCGTATACGCATAGTGCATACGCACAAGCTGAAAAGCAGATGCTGTGTTAGTAATGGTGCTCGGAGTAATGCAATTAGGCGCAATATGCGGCAGTCAACTAGCTTGTAAAATAGATAACGGTCTATAAAGGGCCTCGTTAAAAATGTATAAACTGATTGTGCCCCGTTTTGTGTAACTAATAAATAAAATATTTTAAAAAAGATGACTTCAAGTTTGCACTAAAATATTAAAATATTAATTTGTTTTTTCTACGTAACTTAACTTTTTAAGTCGGTGCCAAGCCATTTCCTTGAATCCTCTACAACTAAATTCTCGTAGGTACATACTACATCGTACCTACCTTCTTTGCAACGCTATCTCAACCTAATTACTATGTATAATTTTCAAAATCGGTCCACAATTGACTGAGAAATCGGTGAACATACATATATACATATGTTTAAGGGAAAAAAATATACACAGCCAAAATAGGACCTCCTACTATTTTGAAGTCGGTTAAAAATAAAGCCTTATCCGAATTAAGATGTCACACAAAACGTTCTACGTGAACGGAGCCACGGGCAGAAGATAGTATTAATTAATAAGATTACTCAGCGATTTTGTCTGAAGGCTTTATAGAGCTTTCAGGATAAAAAAATGTCTAGACAGATAAGCCTCCCGCGTAGGCTTTCAGAGCAAACTTAAAGAGTTCTTATTCGTAGATTCGTTACGTCAAAGTAGGATCCTGCAAAGCCTTAATTGGTTTCTGTTGGGTGTGGGTATTTTACGTCTGTAAATGTTTACTAATGTCTATTTGGGATTGCGAGAGACCGCGAGATAGGAAGCTCATGTAATAAGGGAGAAATGGCATCTACTGACACATTAGAGATGACAAGGCTCTCCCGAAAATAAGGAGTCGTCGAATGGAAGAAAACCGTGAAAACGATCCTTTATTTGCCACCTTTTAACTAATTGTCCCAAAGAATGAAACCTCTAAGCAGGGCTAATAATAAGGTCTAATTCTCGGGAATCTCGCATTCGACACATCTCATGTCATTTCGGTCTCGACTGCTTCCGACCACTCGAATCATGTCAGATCTCGCAGAAATCTCGGGCCGTATGTCGAGGATGACTTCGTGAGAATAGGAGATGTGATATTTCTCTGACGTGGCAGACTCTGCAAAATTAGATTTTTCCTTCGAGATGTGAGAATTCACCCCCAGATCCTAAAACAGCATTATTAACCCAGTGGGTGCCAAATACATCACCTGTTTCTAGGAAATACCGCGTCTTGTGTGGGATCAGGTATTTTGTAATAAAATCACACCAATGAGCCGTTATTATCAAAATATTTTAGTCACCAAACCACAAACGAATACGTTTAAAACGCCCAATAACTTGGGAAGAAACCGATACCAGCGATTCATATCAGAGATCGATGCTCGTACCTTTTTGTGACTCTACATTGGTGCAGCATCCGAGATTATTGACGATTAATACATTTCCCTTGTTCCTCGTCCATTGCTGGTTTTCTTTTCAATGTGTTTGACCTCTTAAACGTTTGATAGCAGTGTAAAGGAAAGTGAGCGAAGGTTTGTTAGTATAAAGGTTGTGTGGTAAAGGCCGACAAGTTTTTTAGCGTCTCTCTACCGCATTAGTCAGTGGGCTGTCGCGATATATCACTCGATAGCATCGGGGGACGGTTTATTTGCTTATTAATATTTTTATGTTTAACGAATGAAGGGAATACACACTACAGAAGAGTAACTTTGCTTGCACAATGCACATGTTATCGTGTTACTACAAAAACTTGTTGAACACTGGTCTAACATGCGTTTAGCTAAATACTGTCTAATCTGCAAAGCACGGGTTTAAAAAGTGTTAAACAAATTTAAAACCAAGGTTTAAAATAATGTCTAAGATTCTGCAAAGACGTGTCTAAGTCTAAACTGTCATAAAACACAGTTTTGTGGTACCTACCAACATTGTTAAACGCGTGCTCAACAGATAATTAACTTTTTTATAGTAAGTAAGACCGGAAATGTCACAGTTTTGTTTTATTTGGAAGCCTCACATCTGTCGCATCGCATCAGAATACCATCATATTTTTTTTTTTAAATAAAATAAACTTGTCACAAAGTAAAAATCAAAAAACACAATCAGAAACGCACACACACACCCTCACACAATCAGAAACGCACACACACACCCTCACACAAACACACACCCTCACATACCTTAACCAAATAAACCACTCCGGGCCATCACCCAAAGGTCCCCATAACGCTCGCCGCGTTACCGCGTTGAACAGCTAAGGAGCATATTTCAAGTCGCACCATATTTACCAAGTTGTAATTCTGTTGTGTCCATTTTTTGTGACGAATGGTGTTTTGAAGGTGGTGTGTAGTGTTTCTGGTGCTTAAATATAAGTACATTCTGGCATAGTGATGCAGGTTGTTTATGCTCTTGTTGACCTTTGGAGGCATGTCGTAAATCAATATAGGCTCTACAATGACCGGTGATATTAACTCATTAATACCTGATAGGTATTTGAGGCGGAAAATAAACACTGTTTTACCAATATTCATTATGAATTATGCCCACAGAACACAACCTCTCTCGGTCAGAGAACTGCGTACCTGTAGCCTACAATCGTTAAACACTGCGGTTTGCGGCAACTTTAAAACAAATGGCGCGTTTACCCCAATGGAAACGAGGTGCAAAGAGTTATATTTTTCTTTTGTTTAATTACTAGGAATTAAATCCCGCGTTTAGTTTGAACCTTTAGTTTACGAGTTGAACCACCTCCGTCACTGATTAAAAATATGCAGTAGGACCGTTTCAAAGAGAACATGGTGCCTTAGCATGGTGGAGGCTTATTTGCCTGTATCTGTTTCGTATGCAAATAAGTATTTATTTATTATTATAAATATATACTTATTTGCATACGAAACAGATGGATTCTCAAGTTAAAAGTCAAGGATTCGATTCCCAGTAATGATATTCACATTGTTTTAAAGTTATGGTATGGGTTTGTAAAGAAATTCCGTAAAATCGAAGCCTGGATTAGATTTAAGTACCTAATGCTCTTTCTCCATTGAATAGAAAACAGAAGCAAATAGCCGAAATCTTACAATACAATGGAACAAAGTTCCAGTGCACTTTCTGTGTTCCATTTGGGCGGAGTGTCAGTACGGCACGCGATCTGATAATATCTCATTGTTCGCGTTACTGTACTGTTGGTAATAGTACAGACAGCCACACGCTAGGATACCCCTTTTTGTTCGATTGGCGCCCTTATGACGCGCGCGGTGAGAGCTGTCATCATGGGGTATCCTAGACTGTGGCGACTGTACCTAGTATAGGCAAAACACATTTTGCTGGCCGCTCTGTCGCGTGCCTAAGCCTACTGAAAGGGGTTATTTAACTGGATCAGATAGGTCTATCCTTTAGCGCTTCCTATTTAAGATGTTATATTTTTTCTTATCGAATGTAGAATAAATGTCCGAGGCTAAGGGTGGTATTCTAGAACGCTACTTAAACTCAGTTTAAACTGAGTTCAGACTGTCGATAAAGCAGTGCATGTTTTGGTATGAAGGGAGGGATATTCAAATCAAAACATGCACTGTTTTATCGACAGTCGACACTACTAAACTCTACTTAAACTGAGTTTAAACAGAGTTTAAGGAGCTTTCTAGTTTGAACTGAGTTTAAACAGAGTTTAAGTAGCGTTCTAGTTTGAACTGAGTTTAAGTAGCGTTCTAGAATACCACCCTAAGACGTGTCGGTACGGTAGAGTTTGAATGACCATTTAGTAGAGTATACGTGTCACATGAAGAGGCCTTTGCTCAGCAGTGGGTGTTATCAGGCTGATGATGATGATGAAACGTGTTACTAGATGTTGTCTTCATTTCATCTACAATTGATGTATTGGAGTGTTAGAATAATACGATCGTACCTATGTTGATTCGTTTTACCATGCGATTCCGTTTCGTTTGGAACTACATACTATACTTAGCTCATTTGGCAAAGGCAAGTGAGCGAGATACACAACTATTACTGACACCAATGAGCTCATGAACTGACAGGTTACGGACCTATTGAAAGTCAGAGTAAGCGTTCTGAAATGCTCGATGACGTCATCATTAACAGTGTGATTGTGTCACACATGAACCCCATTAAATTACTGGCAATTTATTCGAATAGGTACGTTTTAGCAGACTTGATGCATCTTATTCCCCAGTTAACACGGTCCAAATTCGTCGAGGAAAAAAAGAGTTGTGGCCCATCCCGAGAGCTGTCAAAGCGTTATTTATATCAATCTTGCGTGTAAGCGGACGCGCAATGAATATGTAATTAATAACAATCAGACAGGCGGACGGACTAACTCAATCGAGGTGTGTTGGGCGACGAACCCCGCGCAGGCAAACTAGGTGGTCGTTAGTTGACAGAAGAACATTTCTCTCAGTGAGAGAGAAAGGAGATAAAGAGAACAGAGATCAGGTAAGAACTTTAGGAAAAAATAAAGGAGCGTTATCGAGCTCTATAAAATTTTATATCAATTTCCTTCACTGACAGCATAACAATGTCCCAGGCACTGCAGCGCCGTGTGGTCTCTTCACCCATCTAGTGTGAGTGAAGGTGCCACTGGACGCTGTATAAATAATCTCATTACGTAGCAAAGGCCTTTTAAAGCATATCAACTAAATTATCAATAAAAAAAACCCTTGATTATTTATTAAATTCAGATTTTCATATGTTATAAACAGCTGAACCAATTTTGATGAAACGTGTCTAAAAAAAGTCGCTAGAAAACCTAAAAAAAAAAAACATCCAAATAGGTTCACCCGTTTAGGAGCTCAGATAGACACACAGACAGACAGACGCTCACGCGCACACGCGCATAGCGGTCAAACTTAGAACACCCCTCATTTAAAATCACCTAAAATGAATGTAAAGAAACGAGAAAGAATACTTACTGCGTGTAATGTAGGTAAAGAAAAAATACCTACACAGACTGCAGTAAAACGACACTCTGTTTCGAAACGTGGGTTTGGTGCGGAGTTTACCTAAATTACCCGAAATATCCTGAAGCAAACGCATCTGCTGATATCCCGCGTTGAGTTTCACACATTATCCGCTTCAAACAATACACATTTGGGGGTACAAAAGAATAGCTTCGGCCCTATCTAAGGTGCTTAGCGGCACGAATTAATATTAGTACTAGACGACAATTTCAAGAAATTTTAGGCCAACATGCATGCGAATTAAAGAACAAAAGTGTATTTTTCAGTGGGTCCTTTGGTTCAATGAGTTGCTCTGTTGATTTTTATCGCATTTTCATTTGTTTTTCTGACGTCAGCGAAAAGTAAGTAAATTAAAAAAGGATTAGCTATTGCTCTATATGCGCATCGCTAAGTCTCGCGCTGATCGATATTACTTCTTGCTGTAACCTTTCTGTACTACTGATTCTAGGTTATTTAGGTGCCCAAACCATGCACCTCATCCTCGACTAAATGCGGTGCAATTAGTCTACACAAATAAATGCTTTCACACCGAAAAAACCGACGAAAACAGAGTGAAGTCAGATCTATCACGGTTGCATGGGGTGCATGTGGACTGCGGTAATACGAGATAGAGTAAACGACTTTAAAAACAATGGTAAAAACTCGCAACGGCATGTACAGTACTAACTGTGCGGCTTGTTCCCGTTAAAACCAGAACTCAGCCAGTTTTTTCAGAATTTTGGTGTCACATCTAAAGAGGTTTTTTTATGTTATTATGATGCTGAAAGCAAAAACAATCGGTTTTCTATTAAGGTTTTCTTTGCATCTTGTAATTGTGATTTCGAATCATCAACCCAAAAGTAAAACCTTTTCGGCTGAAGGTGCATTTGCTTAGCTAATTTAATCATTTATTCATGCAACCACTCCCTGAAGGAAAACATCATGAGGAAAACCTGAGCGTATGAGGCAATACCCTCAACGCAAAAATCGCCAACCCGCATTGAACACGCGTGGTGATTAAGCTTGAACTCTCTCTCTGATAGAAGGCCTTTGCCCAGCTAGGGCAGCTAGTGGGACATGTACATTGTACAGGCTATACTTCTTACTCTTACTTACTCATGCAACCAAATGTCACAAAATCAATACAATCATAAAAATACACAATTGCTTCGTCCATAAAATAAAAATTGAATTAAATATAATCAAACCCAATACCTACTCAAATAAACCACCCCGGGCCACATCCGACCTAAAGGTTTCCACGCTGAACCGGGAGATCCTCTGCATCAGATATGCCCCGGAGCGGAAGTCAAACCCACAGTTCCTCAATCTACGACCTATCTCTTTCACAAATACCTTGCCCTGAATCCCCCAAACCCCAGTCGTTTCCAGAAATGAGCAAATCAGAATGAGGTTGGGCCAAGTTGGAATGGACCGAGTGTACATCTGGATGTCTGCATTGTTCGCGGCTAAAAATGGAAGCAACAGCCACGCTCCGCATCTACAATGTCTTTATTTTACAACATAGTCGTTTATTTGTACTTATACTGACTAAGGTGTTGTCTGAGGCTTTGCTCCTTGTTTTTGCGGAAAGCTCTCCATTTATACTTATCTTAAATGTACCACATGCCTCTTTAGCTAGGTAATTAGGTAGAATCTTTAATTGAAAGGTTAATTATTATGGTATTGATTAATAAAACTATAACAGTAGGTAATAATTATATCTACCTATTAGTAGAACCACTCACAATGTAAGTTAATACAATGACGGTGGTCTAACGCGACAAAAATTAAACGTTTTATTAATTTGGTCCTACTGTGTAGGTACACATTAATATTGTACAACAGAATTTTCGCGAGTTTAGGGTTAGTTATAACTTAAGGTAACTACTCTAAGAAATTAACATTTCTGTATTTGTATTTACGTACCTATATCCACTTTTTAGATAAGGGTCAAGCACATAATTTAACAATTATTAATCCACCACACATTAGCAGAGGGTTTGTGATGTCTTATCCCGAACAGCGCTAAATTTCCCACGACCCAACGCATCCCAAAGTTTAAACTGTCATCCGCACATCTCAAAGAGAGCTTAGCGTCCGCCATTTCGGGTTGGCGCGCGAAAACAATGGCTGAACAAAATGGCGTCCGTAGCATTGTCTGGAGTAGATAGAGGCTCTACCCTACACCGTGGATAAACAATACACTTTGCGTTGGCCTGCGTCCAAGTTTGTGTTCTTCATGACAATGTGGGTTAGTCCCTCATGAGAAAATGAACACATGTGCTCGCACCGCATGCAAATTTACTGAAACCTATTTCACTACACTGCGAAATTGTATTAATTATGATACGTAGTCGTTTTAATTTTTGCAACGTAAGAGGACGTGTGGATGAAAATAATAGATTGTTGGGAAATCTCGCACACAAGGTAAAAAATAATAAAGAGAAGTTACATACCACGTCACAAGCAAAATCCGTGCTTAGAGAGTTTAATGCGCGATCAGTTCAATTTGGAGCAAGCTGTAAGCAAACAGTTACGGAGCCATTAAAACTTCAAGTGATAAATGAAAGCGATAAGTGGAGCAACTCTCCGCCCCTTGCCACATAATAACAGCAAGAGAAGGACTGCTTAGCAACGCTCCAACGACACTATTCGAGGTAGAGACTGAATTTCAGAGACACGCTGAAAAACAGCGCTGATATATTCTTTATTACGATTGTGGCACTCAGCCTGCCCCTTTATTATCTAAACTATCCACCTTAAAAATAACCGTTTTTAAATGTAAAAAAAGATTGTTAATTTCAATAAGGGCTATTTTAGAGTGTTTTGACGCTCGGAGGTAGAGTGGATTTTTTTAGATAATAGAGGCGCTGCTCCCTTTACCAAAGCGTTCATGGTATCGGTTTGTAACTCCGCCCTCAATATTTTGCGATACCTATATGTCTGGCTGAATTTCGTAAGCACTGCACATTTCGAACTGCACCGGCATAAATAAAAGTAGGTAAGCGAAACCATTTACTAAATAAGAAATAACATTAGATAGAAATAAGTGGAGTTGTATTTTTTATCGTTGATCAGTGATCGTTGATGTAATTAGTGGCACCTTCACTAACACTAGATGCGTAAAGAGACTCGGACACTAAAGTACCATGGACATTGCATGAAAGTGTACCTTGGAACGGTCATCAATTCCAGATACTACAAGCTGAACTTCTGGTTCAAATCATTCCTTGCCCCAACTGCACTTAACCCGGGGTTAGAGTTGTAATCGTTTGAAACACTAGTTTCTTGCTGAAACTTCAAAGTTGCTCCCGGCGATAGTTTGCCCTCCCCACCGCCGACAACCGACTTAGCGTAAACTGAAAAACTTCAGCGAAATCCGCACAGGTACAAGCTGGGGAAGGATACAGTGCAATTTTATTTTTCGTAGTATTAACCGTACTTTCGACTAAGCCGAGTGGATGGACTCAAAGGGTTACGTACGAACGAGGAAATCCTAAGACATAGACCGCACCTGTAGATACAAAGACCTAATGAATAGAGGTTACATGAATAGGATACTTTTTTGTGTTATAAACAATTCTCTATACATCGATTCTATCACCAAAGATTCGAGATCTTTTATTTTCTGCATAAATAAGTTATCTTGTACACTTTTAGTTCCATTGTCCAAAAAAGCAATATGGCTAAGCCCATTTGGTTCAGTGGGATAGTGGCATATCCTATGTAAGCCTACTTCAGGAAATGAAAGATTTCCACATCGTTCTTTGAATGAATGTGTAAAGTCTCTGCTCACGATCTGTGGAGGCAATCACGTGTCGACTTGGCCACACTGGGACACACTGGGCCACAATATCCACCAATCGGCTTAGCGCCAGATTACATCGGCCCAACGACATCGTGGCTTTATCCGCCATCTTAATTATATGTATTGCTTTCAATAAATACGTCGCATAAATATGTATGTAATACAATGATAGATAGACAGAGAAGAACTATTATTGCACAACAGAAAGAATATTACAGATAACTTCTTACTACAAAATATAGTACGTTGTATGTAGTAAGTTGCAGCCTTATCGCTAAAATCTCTTCCAGACAACCTTGGGATGGACAGCACTGGATGCGGAAATAAAGTAGCAAGTAGATGCACAATAAGTTTTGTTTTCGTTCTCGATTGGAAATTCCTCTTTGGCTTTGGCTCGTCCTTATAATAAGAAAGTGACAAAGTGTTTAATGCCCAACGGAAGAAAATATAGAAAGCCATTGTTGAATTTCGAAATTACCTCATCTAAATCTCAAAATTTCTTGTTAACAATAAATTTTACCGGTGAAGCGACAGTACGTACAATAAATAAAACAGAAGTACGGTTCGAATGTCAACACGGAGAAAAATCAAGAACTTTCCTACTTAGGTTGAGTTATATTTTCTGAAAAAAAAAAGAAAAATTAAGTTGCCCGTCAGTTGCCGTGAAGGAATGGGTTTTGCAACGATGGCTTCTTGGGGGCCAGCTATTATTTTCTTAAGAAGCAATAGGAAGCACCGCTAGCGCCGGAAATGAAAAAAA
Organism: Zelleria hepariella; assembly: GCA_949319315.1. NCBI lineage: Eukaryota > Metazoa > Arthropoda > Insecta > Lepidoptera > Yponomeutidae > Zelleria > Zelleria hepariella. The sequence goes on along the minus strand of OX439385.1, from coordinate 7,633,640 downwards.
AAAAAAAAACATATTTTCTTTTTGGATGCGTTTTTAGCAAAAAACACTCCTGCGATTTCTCAATCTCGATTTCTCTACGATTTCTCTATGATTTCTCTACGAATGGTCCTAGAAATCGCCTCGCGTTGAGAAATTGCAGGAGGTTTTTTTTTGCTAAATACGCATCCAAAAAGAAGATATGATTTTTTTTTTATTGGCGGCTCTAGTTGTGCTTCCTACTGGGCCTTAAAATATTATTGAACGAGCGAGCGAAGCGAGCGAAGTTCTCCGAGTCTACTGGAACAATCCGGCGTTTGTATGTATGTATGTATGTATGTATGTATGTATGTATGTATGTATGTTTGTATGTTTGTATGTTTGTATGTATGAATGTTCGTTCGACGATAACTTGAGTAAATTTAGTCGGATCGTTATGAAATTTGGTAGGCAGGTAAATGAGGCCAAGAGAATTTTTAAGTTCGAACATGAGCCAAATCGGTCGAGGGGTTGCCGAGATATGGGGTTGTATAGTTTATATGCAAAGCGCGCGCGCGCCTGCGCGAATGGCGTAAGCAAAGTTACACATCTGTAACTGGGGTCGCGAGTTCATAGTTCGGAGCGAACCACTAGTTTAAAATCAAATGAGTGCTAAGGCTGTTCTTCTGCCCTATAAAGTGTATAACATTTTGTGGCGACAGCGTCAAAATCTCCATATTTCCTTGACAAATGCCCTGTCAATGTGTCAAAGCGTAATTATATGTAAACGAGGCATTGACGAGCCTCGACCGAGGATTACTGAGGGACGGCCATTGTTGTTGTTTGTGACTACCTACATTCAACAATAGGAGTGTCTCTTTTGTGCCTGATATAAATAAAAGGGCCGGAAAAGAAAATATTGCAGCTCTGCTTCCCTCAACTCCATACGCAAATAGTATTTGCGTTTTTTCTGTAACTTGGCAACAATCTGGTAATGAGCGATAATAATTTTATAGATTTTGTGACAGAGTGGCGGCCAAGAACTGGGCCCTTAGCCTGTAACACAATGGTGCCAAAATGGGCTCTCGGTTAATGGTTTCAATTACGATTTATTAATGCTGTCGGTCCAGTAGAATATTATGAGTCTAATTCTAGAGGATTAGTTCGCTGGTTGTAGGAGAGCAACGAAAAAATCCCGGTTTTGTCCTTCTACCTAGGACGCCATTGATACGCCATTGTGTTACAGGCTAAGGCCCCTGGACGACGATCGGTCGAAAGACCAGCAGCCCGATGGTCGGACAATATTGTCACAGCGGCGGAGGGTCCATGGATGCGGATGGCTAGGGACCGTGAGAGGTGGCGCGAGGGGAAAAAGGCCTATACCCAACAGTGGGTCCAGGTGGGCTGATGATGATGATGATGATGAGGATGTGGTGGGTCTTAATCAGACCGGAACTTAACGATTGATAAACTTCGTGATGCGGAGACGGAGTTAGGAAGTATGTTTGGCCTTACAATAGGCCAGTGTGCTTATGATAGCACTTGCTATCAAGCAAGATAGCGCTCGATAAAACGAAGAGAGCATTGTATCGACTCTACATCTACATAGAACGGTATAAATGGAAGCTGGAGAACTAGTGACCATTCGACTTATTTTATCGTACAAGGCTGGGAGTTGGTAGGCTGACTTCGCTGAGTCTGAAAAATATTGTTTTTGGCCGGTCGCGGTTGAAAGTTCTATTTTTTTGACTTTGAAAGTTTAAATTTTTGGATTGAGTATCTTTTCTTTTCGCAGTTTAAGGCTGGGAGCTTCTAATCTAAACCATTTGTTGTTTACACTCCGCTGATCACGAAATCACTATTGTTATATTGGCCTACCAACTCCCAGCCTTGTACGATAAAATAGGTCGAATGGTCACCAGCTCTCCAGCTATAGTAGGTATGGTAAGAGCGCAGGTTATACATTTCGCAACAGCTGGATTCAAGTGAAGCTACACTTACTTGCTGATGTAGACTTCAACGAACTGAGTACTTTAGGAGGTTATCTGTAACAATAACAAAAAATCTCAAGTAAGTAAATACATAAAGTTTTTTCGGGCCGTTTTTACAGGACCTTACTGAAGCGCCGAACTAAACGCTTATTGAGTACTCTGTATAATACAGAATTTCAAGAGTACCTACCGTAGGGGTGGTAGGTATTACAGAACACTCATAAATGATTGTTTAAACTCTACCCGCCCAGTCATTCATCAATCTGTGATAGTTTAAACCATGTTTATACTGTACGACTTAGTGATTGTGATTGTTCTGTAATACCACCCTAAGGCTCAGTTTCTGAGTTGAAAATTTTAATAAGCACATACTTACGTATCGCTCTGTCACGCTCTACAGAGACAGGACGATACTTACCCATTTGCTTAGCAAAATTCTCAACTCAGAAACCGGGCCTAAAAGTAGTTTACCTGATACGACTAATAACTACAATTGTATAGTCAGCGCGCGATGACAATGGGATGGAACCTTGTCATAGTCAATCGAACACATACTTTATTTTACTTTGACAAGGTTGCATCGACGCGAGTTTGCTTACCGCGCGCGTCTCATTTTCAAAAGGTCGCATCCCATTATCATCCCGCGCGTATTATACCCTAATAGGCCCATCCACATCAGAGCCCGCAATAAATCTATCTCCAACGACCCCACAGAGGCAAACGGCAGCTTCACCCAACTCCTTCTGTACCTCCATCCAAAATCAATAAGCACCTCCCTAATCACCAGTGCGGGATCACAATTATTGGACTGTTCGCAACAACACAACAAACGCAGTGTTGCTGTTTGAAAAGACGTTCTTGTTAAGGCGATAGGGGTCAATTTTGTGCGGCAAAGGAGGGTTGTAGTGGTCGGATTGTGCCCACATATTTATCGTAAAGAGGTAGTCTCGCCACGCCTGCAGCCCCGAGGATGGTGCCGAAGGCTCACTCAACTCATTTTTATCGGTACGCCGACTCATAAGCGTCCTATACAGTGCTCATTCTCTTTTGAATCGACTTGAATATACGTAATTTAAATTAAATTGTTTTCTCATCCTATCATATATTTCTTATTGTGCATCTGCTGCTACTGTGTTTTCGCTCTCAGTCCTGTCCATACAAAGGTTGTCTGGAAGAAATCGCTTTTAGCGATAAGACCGCCATTTGTACTGTTATTTTTAAATGTTTATTTGTAAAATGTTTTCGTTTGTGCAATAAAGAGTTACTTACTTACTTACTTAGAATGGGATAGACAGCCGTGTACCGTGTACCTGTCAAAGTATGAAATAAAGCCTCTAGACCAGTGGTTCTTAACCTATGGTCCGCGGACCACCAGTGGTCCGCGGAGGCACCCGAAGTGGTCCGCGAAGCCACCCGAAAAATGTCTTAGTCATTTAGTGGTTTTGAAAGGCATAATTTAATGTTAAAACACCGCAAAATTTTCAATCAGTGAATTTCCGAGCCCGCGCGCGCATTTATCTTAATTACATAGTCTCAAATTTAAAGGCAGGTAAAAAAGTCAGTACATTTTCGCGTGCGCTACGCGCGAATTTCTCCAGAATCAATCAGTATATTATACTTTAACTTTCTTTGAGTTTACCCAAACTCAAAGAAAGTTAAAGCATAATCTACTTATACATTTTCTGGCACACTAGGCGCGTTTGTCCAATTTACAATCAAGTAAATCTTTATTATAAAAAAGGGTAGATGCAATCGGTGCATATATCCTATAATAAAGCCGATGAATTTATAATAATAGAATAATAAAGCGCATTTATTACATGTTAAGGATAAACTGAAAGAAGGTTTTAGGATAATCGATAAATTTTCGGACACACTAGGCGTGATTTGCATATTTATAAACAAGCAAATCTCAAGGGTAAAATCGGTGATTTTCGGGCGCGCTGCGCGCACATTTGTGCCAATAAACGTACTTGTCTTGTCACGCAAGAATATAAGTACAGTATAATGACGATTAGAAAGAAATTTATTTAAAAAAATATATATGTTAAGCTTTGAATAATTTAATTTAAAGATAAAACAACCCCTTAATAATTTAGATTTACATGTATTACCCCCAAACAGGTTGGTGGTCCGTGGCAAAACGGAAATATTGTCAAATGGTCCGCCATCACGAAAAGGTTAAGAACCACTGCTCTAGACAATGAAAAAAGAAATCTATGGTTTCCGTATAAACCTCAGATTAATAGACTGAGTTTAACAGCGAATGCAGCAAAATTTTACACTAAAATGTCCATTCTATTTACGAATATTAACAATGGCCCGTTTTCAACTGACAGGTGAAAGCTACATTCAAAGCACTTGATAGATGGCGCTCATAGGCATAGAAAAACAATGATATCACAGTCAAATTTCCTTTACACAGATTAATAATATCTTCAAAAAAGCGTAATTTGACAGCCGTGAAACGACTCATCGACAGTAATGTCACAGATTAGCTAGTCTTGTGACTATCAAAGGCAAAATAGATGTAGACAAGGAAAAATAGAGAAACAAAAGTTCTGCGACTTTCCTAAAGAGAGTCGAACCGACCCTCTGTGTTGCCTGTGCCCGGGCGTGAAGTGTTAAATAGAGCTAAATTACCGACCAGAGACCCGGAGCTCGGGATATTACGCCTTTTATTAAATAACATGTTATGCGCAGACAAACAGCCGTAAATTAATTATCGAATTCCTATACAATACACTGTGTATTTTAGCGGTTTTACAACCGAATGGTTTTTATCCTACTGAGAATTCTAAACCAATTTTGTTGTCACTGATTACGATTGAAAATATGTTGGGTAAAGGTCACAACGATGCATAAAACCATTAATAATACCGAGCTTTACTATACAAACAAGAAATTAATTACTGTTTTTTATCGAAATAGATAAACTCATCAGTATCTATCGCGATTCTGAGAAACAGATAAGACTAAATCAAATTCTCAAGACACAATTAAATTCTCGCAACATAATAAAAGCAATAAACACCTACGCAATACCCATACTCACATACTCATTCGGAATAATAACGTGGTCACAAACCGATCTTAAAAAATTACAGACGACAATAAACACAACTTTAACTAAACACCGCAAACATCACCCTAAATCCTGTGTGCAAAGACTCACACTGCCACGCGAAGAAGGAGGAAGAGGGCTCATCGATATACAAAACCTCCACAATAAACAGGTAAAAACTCTCAGACACTTCTTCCACCAACGGGCACAAAACTCACAACTGCATAAAGCCACAGTCCACGCAGACACGCACTTTACCCCACTCAACTTACATACAACTGACACTCAACCTAACGAGACTACTACTGATATGAGACAGAAAATAACCACTTGGCAACAAAAGTCTCTACATGGAAGGCACCGCAACGATCTGACTCAGCCACATGTCGACATTACTGCATCGAACGCATGGCTGAAACGAGGAGAGTTGTTCCCTGAAACAGAGGCTTTCATGACTGCAATCCAAGATCAGGTTATAGCCACCAGGAACTACCAGAAGCATATAATGAGGCTACCTAACATCACAGACGTCTGCAGACATTGCCACAGTGCTTCCGAGACGATACAACACATTACCGGTGCTTGCAAGTCTATCGTCCAAACAGATTATAAGCACAGACATGATCAGGTAGCTTCTATAATTCACCAACGCCTCGCCCATAAACACAAATTTATCTCTAATCAAATACCGTACTACAAATATAAACCAATCACCATATTAGAAAACAATAACTTAAAAATGTACTGGGACAGAACAATAATAACAGACAAAACAATTCATTACAATAGACCAGATATAACCATCCACGACAAAGCCAGGAAAACCGCGTACCTAATAGATATTGCTATACCAAACACCCATAACATTCAATCCACCATTAACGACAAACTTAGCAAATACACGGACCTGGCAATAGAACTGAAAACACAATGGCGAGTGAATACAGTCAAAATAGTTCCAATAGTCTTGTCCACTACAGGAGTCATCCCCAAGACACTTCACAACAGTCTCAAATCAATTAACATTCCCTCCACTATCATCCCATATCTACAGAAAGCCACAATTCTTAATACTTGCCGGATTGTAAGAAAATTTCTTTCTACTGACATAATACAGTAGGTAGGTACATAAATAGCACTTGGCTTAGGCCCGTGCTATTTATTAGAAACCTTTTTATCAAATAAAAAGAGAAAAACAAATGTAAAAACAAATAATAATAATAATAATAAAGGTTTATTGCCATAAAATACAGTATCATTTTACATGCTGACCCCCACACTAGGCAATGCCTGTCCCGTGGGGGAGAGAAATATTATAACAGGTTTTAGAAATACTTACGGCTAATAGTAAACTTAAACTTAAACATAAGTAAGAGATCGTTTCAATAATTAAGTAGGTGTGAAGTGTGATGAGGGTGTGTATGTATTTGTGTGTGTGTGTGTGTGTGTGTGTGTGTGTGTGTGTGTGTGTATGAAAGTGTGTATGTGAGGATGTGTGTGTGTAATGTGTGTTTTATTTAGATGGATGTAGGAAGGAATGGAGAACCAAAAAAGTCCATTACATCCTTGGAAAACGGTAGGAACTTCGTAGGAAAGACACCTACCTACATAAAATACAAGGCTATGCTAGGGGAGCACAATTTCACGATAAAAGTTTTATCCCACTATCGGCTATCGCCATCTTGCTTTATTTCGCCGCGTGAAGCGAGATGCTGCTACCTGATAGTGGGATAAAACTTTTATCTTGAAGTTGTGCTCCCCTGCATAGATTTCCACCCACGAGATAGATAGACAACCAAGCTCAGTTAAACATCTTCTGTACCGTTAACATCTATGTTATGGGTATTATATGTCTTATCGCCTTGGAATCTATCGTCAAAATGTCAAGCCTAATCCGGATGAGAAAAAAGTTACTCAAATAAAGAACAGATGTGTTTTTAGAACGAAGCACATATTATTCTCTTCGCCAAAGGCGCTTAAAAGGTGAGGCAAATTGTCGCACTTTTTCTAGCTAGCTAGGTAGAAAAGTGGCATGAAGCTTTAGCTTTTAATATTTTAAAGCGCAGTATGTAGTCTAATCTTGGTCTAAAGATCTACAGTGAACTCGTGTTGCACTTGAAAAGTAGCAGATATTAAACTAAATAGAAACCCGAACATGAGTGAGCTGACAGTGAGAATAAGCTTTCAACGAGTGCCCCAATTTACAATCTTCGGGACGGGTGCTGTTGTTTTTATTATTTTTAATCCTTAGATTGAGATAGAAGATTTATGTCCTTAGATTAATGTTAATTCGTACGTGTAAGCATTGTACAGTATAGTTGGAGAGCTGGTGACCAATCGAGATATTTTTTCGTACAAGGCTGGGAGTTAGTAGGCTGATAGAGTAGACTTCGCTGAGTCTGGGAAAAATATTTTTTTGGTCCGGTCGCGGTTGAAAGTTAGATTTTTTCGACTTTGAAAGTTTAAATGTATGGGTTGAGTTATTTCTTTTTTGTCTACAAGGCTGGGAGTTTTTAAGCTGCCTTTTTAATCTCCGCTGATCACGAAATCACTATTTATTACTAGCCAAACGCGGTAGAAATATTGTTTTTTATAACCTAGAAAGTGTGAATTTTTGGGTTATAAAAATCAAACTTTCAACCACGCTCGGCCAAAAAAACAAATATTTTCTTGTTCAACGGAGTCTCAACAACTAACCTAGAAGTTTCTAGCCTTTTACGACAAAAAAAAATACTGAACCCATACATTTAAACTTTCAAAGTCGAAAAAATTTAACTTTCAACCGCGACCGTGCCAAAAAAATATTTTTCCCAGATTCAGCGAAGTCTACTCTATCAGCCTACCAACTCCTAGCCTTGTACGAAAAAATATCTCGATTGGTCACCAGCTCTCTAACTAGTAGTAGGACTCAATAGCTCAATCGGTAGCCAAAGATAAAGCGCCCGGTTTGCCTCACGTTGCGGGTTCAAGACCTATCCCAAGTAATCTCAACCGATTATTATTTTTATTGCATCTCTATAGTTCAACAAGTCGTTTGCTTCAGAGAGCCCACTTTAATATACAAGCAAAAACATTACTTGAATACATTATTTATTTTCCGATCTGCAAAGATGATGGAGTGCTTCGTAATTGAAAAAGGTTCATTGGTAAGGTCAAGGCAAGATGTTACCATACGATATGAGATGCGAGACTGGGATGTGATTTTGACATCACCACCGCAGTTTATAACTACTGCAATAATTATTTTTACTCAAAAAAGCTCGTAATGTGGTCATTAATTCGACAACCTTCTTTGAGCAAAGGAGGACTTGCGGGCTACTTTGATTAGGCGCCAGAAAAGTTGTATGGAATTTCATTAATGTCGTGTTTTGCGGCCAGAAAAACTGTATGAAAATCCATTAATGTCGAGTTTTGTATCAAAATTAGAACTCAAAAGTCAGGCACAAAAAGTATTTATTTAGAATTTGGCTGTTTGGGTGCTGGCAGTCTACAAATTGCATAGAAAAAAAAAGCGCGGCCATATTGTTTTCGCCGCTTCGCGCGTTGTTCGAAGTGATTTTTTCTGTGCGTGCTGTTTTTGTTGTAAATAAAAGTGAACTCTTCAATCAACGAATCCTCTGATGCAATGTGTTTAACAACGCCGAACATAAAAAGGAAGCGAAAAAATATATTTAAAGGTACCGATTGCCACCGAAGTCAAAGGAAAAATACAAGTTTATCTACGAAAAGTTTGCGGAATGAAAAATCAACAGAAAGTAAACTAAGACAAAAGGTAAGCTGGTTCTATTTAAATTACTCGCATTGTTTGAGTAAAGCACTATACAAGCCTTGGTCTGCAATGAGTGCGCTTCTGGCCTCGCTATGACGGCCTCGAGCTTAGCTTAGCTACGCTCTCGGCCGTCAAGCTTGGTCATCATTGCAGCCCTTGCTGTCCGCGCTATAAAGGCCTCGACCTTCGGTCTCGGCCTTCATTCCAGCTTGTCCATCAAGGGCTGCAATGCTGACCACGCTGCGAAGGCCTTGAGCTGCGCTACGCTGCGCTCTGTCGGCCATCAAAAGCGCGCCAGAAACGCACCCATTAAAGACCGCGGCAGTAATGTACTATTATATTTAAACTTTTGTAAGCACTTGTGTTTTGTCGTTGTAGCCGGCTAGTTTCGGTTCTCATTCGGAGACCTTAATCATGGAGAACTGCAATTATGATGAAGGTTACTTCTTTATGATGAACTCTTAGGGTGGTAATCATGAACGATACTTAAACTGAGATCAAAATTGAACTCTGTTTAAACTCAGTTCAAACTAGAAAGCTCCTTGAACTCTGTTTAAACTCACTTTAAGTAGAGTTTAGTAGTGTCGACTGTCGATAAAACAGTGCATGTTTTGATTTGAATATCCCTCGCTTCTTATCAAAACATGCACTGCTTTATCGACAGTCTAAACTCTGTTTAAACTGAGTTTAAGTAGCGTCCTAGAATACCACCCTTAGTGTTTGTGTAGACATAACGCAATATAAGCGCGCTAAACTTTTGGCCGCATCTCCGTAATGCCCATATTATACTTATTTTGCTATAAATAGCGGGTGTTAACAGGAGATCGTTAAACCCATGTTCTTACTAAAAATATAGTTCTAATCAGACCCCGGCTAAGATTACTGACTTAATTCTGGAGTATGATCCATGGAGCTGCCGAAGCTAAGCACTGTAGCAGACATGGAGCAAGTGTCGCGCACGTGTCGTCGCCGAGACAATATGTCGCGCGGCTGTAAATCTGTCTGCGCGCAGCTTTAGGCCCTTCCTCGATGATCTAAATAAGCGAGAGTGTTTTCTGCAGAATCAACAGGGGGCTTATACTCGGGAATCTCGCATTCGACACATTTCGAATTTTGAATTTTGCGGCAAATGTCACATCTCTTATTCTCACGAAGACACGAAGTCATTCTCGACATAAGGCACGAGATTTCTGTGAGATGTTTGCCTTCTTCGCACATGATTCGAGTGATCGAGAGCAGTGGAGATCGAAATGACATGAGATTTTTCCTTCGAGATGTGTCGAATGTGACTTGTTACTAAGGTTTTCTTCGTAGAATCTCGAATGTGACTTACCCGAGAATTGCCCCCCAGGTAGCAGCATGACTACATCGCTAAATCGCCACATCGCTTTTTGTGTAAATTTCAAAAGTCTTTCAAGTCGCGTTGCACTGTGCGTAAAACGTACAAGACGTAGGTAGAGTCCACGTCACGAAAGACTCCCATTCATATTATCTTATTTGTCCAAGGAAATTCTTTGTGAAACTGCGTAGTCTACGTCTTCTCTTTCACTTCTGATGTCTGAATGGCTTCCTTGCCATCTGATTTAGCCAATGTATTTAATAAAATTCACCATGACTAGTGTGGAGCAGACCGAATTGCGGCTGCGCAATTAAATCCATCAACACTGTGTCTGGATAACTCGGTGGTAAGTAGTCGTTTGAATTTGTAAATGTCACCGTTGAATTACGTCGATAAACTTGCCGACATGTTTTCTGCGCATAATAAAACGTTTGTGTGTCTGTTGTTTCGCTTGCAACTGTAGCGGTTGATATAACATTTGGATGGAAGGTAGTTCTCGGGAGTGTTCGGCTCTTCGATCAAGTGGTTCGGCTGGTTCAGAAGTTTAAAATATTCAGTGGCAGAAAAATAAAATTGTGGGATGAACGTGGCATAGTTCGATGGTGAGGAGTGGATATTATAATATGGCTAGCGGAAACATTTTCCAACACCATTTTCCAACGATTGTAAGAGTGAATTATATGCGTGAATACAGTGAATTCTTGGGCATACAGATAACTTGCACATCTTGCTAATTAGTTGTTTTCATTAGTGAACACGCATTAACAGTCAGCCAAAGGGAGTTAGCTCAACCTAAAATTGTTAATTGAATGCTGATGCGTAAGCAGTAAGGCACACAGGTTATGCTAAGCTCATCACTTGACGATCAAGCGCTAACTCCCGCGCAGGCAAACTGTTCTCTAATTAGCTACACACACCTATTACGACATAGACAGGTACGGAAGCTCCACCCAAAACTTTACTCCGTTGCCAGTGGCGGATGAAGGAAGATATCCCAGCCCGTCTATGATCCGCACCGCGACTTCTTGCGAAAATAATTCGACGTGAAATATGTCGCAAAAGCTAACAGCAGCGGCAGCGCAATGTCACGATAAAAGTTTTATCCCATTATCGGCTATCGCCATCTTGCTTTATTTCACCGCGTGAAGCGAGATGCCGCTACCCGATAGTGGGATAAAACTCATATCTTGTAGTTGTGCTCCCCTAACTGGCTACCCTCCGCAAATGATAAGATTTTTAAGAGTAGGATGATAAGATATCAATATCAGTCACTGCGTTCAGATGAAATTACAATAAGTATTATTAATTTTGCATATCCCAACAGTTGGAAAGCTGTTTTGAGAGCCCTGTTCCTGATTAGGGATAAAAGGAACTGAAGATGATGATATCCCAACAGTTATCACGGGTATTCTGCACCGTATCCTCCCGCTTACCTCAATCGCTGGGTGTGGGGTAATGCGTATGCGCCGTTATGTTTGCGCTGCGGTTAGAACAATGCGCCGGTGTGTGGACATGCGCCCGCGCACGCTGAGTCAATATGGCGGACCCAACGTGACTCATTAACAGTCTCCTTGTCTTATGGCTTGCGAGATTTGCAATTAAAATCAACCTTTCACGGAAAGGAGAAAGTGTCAGTGATTCTTTTGTTGAAAGCTTTGTGTTTATAATGATATACAGGTCTTTGCCAGTTGCGGTGCTTTTCCTCACTCTACAATCACGGTTCAGTGTCAGTATTCTGTAAAAAAAAAAAGTTTTGTGGACTAGCAATATGGGATTTTCTGACAGCTCATAAGTTGTAGTTCCAAATCTGTAACTAGATGTCGCTGACGAGACATGTTATTTTTTTATGCCAGTTCGCGCTCGTTGGCCTTCGTATATACGTCCAAACACATTTAGGTATTAGTTGTGGAGCAAAATAAAGTGTTTCCGGATTTACCATTCACTCAACAAGAACATTAACAAAGTCGTGCACTTTTTCATGTACTGTAAAATGGAATGACAGGTACGACAATGAAAGATGAAGTCACAGAGCAATGAAGTGAAGAAATATTTTCGCTGTAGTAAGCACTAATTTACTTTGTGATAAAAAACATGTCGTATCAACGCCATCTGTCACAGCTTATAGAACTATTTTTTTATTTTTTTTAGCTGTCAGAAAATCCCTTATTGTGCGGTTTTTTTTTACAGAAGCACACAGTGCGGTGTAAAAGCTTTAAACCGTGTTTTAAAGCTCGACAGTATAATACATCATGCTGGCGACTTCAGACCGTGTAATCTTATGCTACAAATATCAGCGATTATTCGTCGTCATGCATACCAACTCCATTTTTTTTATTTTCAGGGTCTTACGACATAATTCACAGGTCTATTGTTTCTTCCTCCCATTACAATGTAATGTTTAACTGCCCAACTAAGCCTACAGTTTATAGGTGTAGAAAATAGCCGTTTATTGCGAGCATTAACTGCGCGGGCGCACGATTCGTTCGTGTCATCGCTTGACAGGTGACAGTTGACAGTTTAGCAGGAAATACAGGCGGTGCGCGCCGCGGGAATGCGATGACTAGGCGCGCCAGAGCTTAATTCACTGAGCTGCAGTGATAGGCATTTAATCACTCAAGTTGGTATTTAATTACATGTATAATAGCTCTACAAGAAAGATGAAAGGGGAAGACATCGGTTGGGAGACCACCAGCTAGATGGTCCGATGACATAGCCCAAGTACCTTGACGGAAATCAGTGGTTGCGTCTGGCACAGGATAGTGAAAGGTGGCGTGAGCATGAAGAGAGGCCTTTTCTCAACAGTGGGTGTCAACAGGCTGATAATGATGATAATAGCTTTAGACCTCCCCCGCGATTTGGTCTCCATGAACATTTTTCAGACAAAGTTACAAAGTATTAGAGGATTTTCAGGACCTTTCGTATTGCATTTCTACACCACCCCAAAAGGAACCTAGGTTACGAACACGTTTCTATCTTTAATTTTTCAGGGGTTTTGGCTGCATCTTTGTCTTCCAGTCAGTGTGTCATGGTTAATAGTTATTTGTTATACGAGGATGCAAAACTATTGTTTGCTTCAAGTTCTGGTACTTATTAAATGCCGAGCAAGCGAAGACTTCTAAGATTGAGCCACAAGCATAGCGGGTGGTAAAAAAAAAAAAAAATTAACGTTGCGAGGCTTTCATAGGCACGATAAGCAAATAGGTATAATTATTGTGGATGGTTTATGAAGCATTCATACGTATTTTTCTTACACGGCGAAGTGACAAGTCAACTAAGCTATTCACTCTATGAATTAAACGTCCGGAGTAGTTGGATAGAAAGTTCCGCGATATGATCAAAAAAGCAAGAACTAAACCGAGATTCTGGAAGACAGCGGAAATACTGCAAGGGAAAACCATCACCAAGCGACTAAAATGTCTTATAATGTGCTACTATACCCACGTTCTAAGGCGAGAAAGCCCCCACTTGTTACACGCCGCCTTGAAGTACAAAGCAGGGCCAAAAAAAAGTAGGCAGACCCATCCACACATGGAAAAACTCACTGAGGCAAGACATGCGATACTACCGAAGAACCAAAGAAGAATGGCACAACCTAGCTCCATTCAAAGACAAGGTTAAAGCGGCTGCAAACGAAATATACGACCACCCAGAGACAGACAGTGACAACGATCCACCAAGCGACATCGAGCAGCATCCGAATGAAGCGGCAACGCAAGCAAGACAGCTAGCAGACCACTCCAAGTGAAACTAGAATGTGCAAGACGCCCACAGGGCTAAGCACCATTACACTCTCCGAAAATCCTTTTTCCTAACCTTCCACTACTCCTATATTGGGTTATAAGGCTGCATAGCCGCTTGATTATTTTCCCTCCTAACCCTTCCTTGAGTGTGTGTTCCTAATCCGTAAATCCAAAATTACCGCATCCCCTGGTACAAGTACTGAGTCGGTGCTAGCGAGCCTAGCATACAGTCGTTCTCAATAATCGGTGCGTGGATTAATCCTACCTTAGGGTGATTCATCTACGAACTGATTGAGGAAAGCGGCAGTAACCAACCGACTCGGTATATACGGCCTGGCCGTGTCAGGGTAACCTGGCTGGGTGGATTGCAATCGTATCGTATCGTATCGTATCGGAGTAGTTGGATAGAAAGCTGATCGGAAAGCTCCGACAAGCAGACGAAGGTAGATATTTATATAGCGTAGAGATTACTGGATCTCGATTGTTTCTCAGTGTTTCAGCACTTTGCGCCCAGATATGCCGCAATGACTTTGCACAGCTGTTGGAGATTGATCGCGGAGGGTTCAGGGTTCATGGCTCTCCATTATTTCATGATAGAAACCAAAACCATTAACATAGCTCTCACAGTGTTTCAGCACTTTGCGCCCCGATATGCCGCAATGACTTTGCACAGCTGTTAGCGGTTGATCGAGGAGGGTTCACGCTGTCAGTGCGCATCACCGTCTCGGCTGTTGATCTATTGTGGCGCGACAGCCCCGCGGGTACAGTTACAGGCCCTTAGTGAGCTAGGGCTGCCACACGAGTTGGATTGAGGAAAAAAATATTATGAAAAGGGCCCAATGATTGTCTAACTCAGGATTTGATAGTAAGTTTCTGCTTTTAAAGATGTTCAAAATTGTGTGTGAAATGCGTCAGTCATTCATATTGTAATGTAAATGTCTTATTTAAATGTATGTCGACCTATGAGACAATAAGTTAATTGAAAAGCGGTGCATCAACCTTCCCTCCGCTTCTTTGTTTTGCTATATTAAATGCATTTCATAGATGGCGCCTTCAGGCATGGCCATAGAAGAACCGGAATACGGCTGTCAAATTTCGCTTAACACAGATTAATTTTGACAGCCGTATTGCGGTTCTTCTATGGCCACGCCTGTAGGCGCCATCTATCAAATGCTTTGTAAATTTGTGCTGAAAACGGCTCATTTTGGAACCTAGGTAGAGACAATAATATTTTGCCGCAAAAATGTAGTTAGACCACTAGAAGTAACAAGAAATGACAAAAAAGTTGTAGTAGTGACAAGTTGGCACAACCCTGCAGCAGTCGCGAAGGCGTCGATCATACAATATTGCCTGAAACATGATCACTCAGAATTGGCAGCACTTTGCCCCGCGCCCGCTCCCCCCATGTCATCTCACGCGGTAGTAGAGTTGACAACTTGACACAGAAAGCCGACACGACTGTCTTCTTCTTTGCCTGTCTCGTTGCGTCCACCCACATCTTCTTCTTCAACCTATAGCCACCCAACGCTGAGTGTAGGTCTCTTCCATTGCGCTCTATTATTTACGGTCTTGGGCTTTTCTCATTCAGTCTTTTCTCCTGTCACTTTGACTAGGTTGACGATCCATCTCATTCTCGACCGACATCTGCCTTTGTTGAACGTTTGGAATACTCTGAACTCTGTTGGTTCTTCTTCTTATTCATGTGAGAGTGTCAAAACATAGGCATGTAGCCAGTGCTTCACGACTGCTATGGCGTTGGGTGTTGCAGGTCTTCTGTGGTGCAAGTTTATGGAGAGTCTGGGCACTGTTGGGTGCTAAGGGTCCGGCCGCAAGCGCAGTTGTTGCTGTCGTCTGTCCCTTCATTTGTTGTTCTGTTAACTGAATTGGAAGACAAGTTTCTCCATCTCTACACCGGGCCTGAGCCTCCACAGTGCTGTTAAAGTGGTGAGTTTTTGAACGCGTGACGCGTAAATGTGGAATTTTTGAAAGTCCACCTTAAGAAGATGATGCTTTCGACACGATTTAAGGACAAAACTTCCGCGCTTGTACTTACTCCGTCGCGAAAAAGCCTTTCCCGAGCATGTATGCTGAGGGAGCAAGTTAGGCATATTAAATTCGGTTGAAGGATTGGATTTTCAAAACGGTTGGGCCACTTACTACGTCACGAAAAATGTATAATTAACATACTTGAAGGAAAGATAGAGGGAAAGAGAGTTAGAGGAAGGCCTCGCAGAAGCTACTTCGGCCAAATTAAAGAGAAGGTGGATGTCGGGACGTACTAGGAGGTGAGGAACTGGCCTGTGACCGGAAGGCATGGAGAGTGCTGCACCGACAAGAGCCCAACTCTTAAATACTAGTGGTTCGCCCCGAACTATGAACTCGCGACCCAATATCTAAGCAACCCTTCGACCGATTTGGCTCATGTTCTAACTTAAAAAATATCTTTGCCTCATTTACCTGCCTACCAAATTTCATGACGATCCGACCAAATTTACTCAAGTTATCGTCGAACGAACATTCATACATACAAACATACATACATACAAACGCCGGATTGTTCCAGTAGATTCGGAGAACTTCGCTCGCTTCGCTCGCTCGTTCAATAACTAGTGTTTCGCCCCGAACTATGAACTCGCGACCCCATATCTCAGCAACCCCTCGACCGATTTGGCTCATGTTCGAACTTAAAAATTCTCTTTACGTCATTTACCCGCCTAAATTTCATGACGATCCGACTAAATTTACTCAAGTTATCGTCGAACGAACATTCATACATACATACAAACATACAAACGCCGGATTGTTCCAGTAGACTCGGAGAACTTCGCTCGTTTCGCTCGCTCGTTCAATAATGATGATGGCTGCCAATTGTGGCAATGTCGGAGCGTCGCTTCCGTGTGCATCTACCGGGCCAGCACAGCGCCTTGTTGACTCGTTCATTATCGTCACACTTGTCACTTGACGGGAGGGGTAGGTAGAACGAGGAAATGAACACACTATTAGAGGTAATTGCTTTTTAGCCTAATGGCATTGTAATAAGGAGTTGACCCCTGGCTGGTTAGGGGAGTTCTTTAGCTATTCTAGACAGTTCAAAGTAGTCTGTCACTGAGATCAATACCGCGCACATTGTATCAATAATCCATTTCTAACCGACTTCAAAAAAGGAGGAGGTACTCAATTCGACACGTATTTTTACTTTTATGTTTGTTACCTCAGATTTATTTTTCTACGTAAACTGATTTCGATTATTTAATTTTTTAACTTAAAGTTTCATCAGAACTGCACTTCTTTTTTGTTTGGAAAAGTATACTTCCCGTATGGACCCGTAAAAAAATGGTGAAGATCTGATGAAGAATTTCGGAGATGGAGAACGGAACTCCTCAACGCATATCACTCGGAATTAGTATACATTTTCACCAGTGAAGTCAGTTTTTTAATTTTTGTTATTTGTATAGTTAAGTATTTATTATTTTTAACGATACTTTATGTCATCTTACGGCATCTTGTAGAGATTTCAGCATCAAATTTGCTTTTTTTGGTAGCTTACAATATACATAGTTTGATTCAGAGATTATCATCATTATATTTATGAGCTGAACTCTTGTCAGTGCAGCACTCTCCATTCAGAGATTACTAGATAAGACACAATAAAGCTGGGAACGACAGAGGCAAGAAAAACTTTTTCATGCCTTTTTCATTGTGATGTGTAGAAGCAGTACAAAATTACACCAGTCGCACGCAGTAGGTTCCTACTAACTAATAAAAGTGTGAAATGAGTCAATCTGTCCGTCCGAGTAACGACTTGAACAATTTGCATTTACGACGTTTCCAACGTTTTTTTTACGATTTAATTTGGCTATACTGTTTCTGCGCGAGTGAGATAGATCGTCTTCGTTAATTTACTGACGTTTTATGAGTTGACGAGAATTTTATAGTGCATACTTAGTTCTACAGGCTGCGAAAATGTCGCGTTTTCTATAGATATCTCTACATTGTACAGGGCGTCCTACGGATATGCCACATGGAGGGAAAGCTTGAATTTTTATATCGATTTAACGGTTTCACTTGCTTTTAAATGCAGTGCTTACGAAAGTTTAAGTACCTTGAATAGTGGATGTGAAAAGTAAATGTAGCTGGAACATTTTACTGAAATAAGACATTATTAGAATTTAAAAAACTATTTAAACTGCATTCATAGATATTTAAATAATTACATGGTTGAACCGGGAATCGAAAAAGAAAAAGAATAAGAAAAAGAATTACCCTATAGCTTCTTTATACCGATCGAAAGGCTTCATCATAAGGATTATTTTTTGCTTAATAAAATAAAAGGAAGACCATGAATTTTAAGGAATCAGAGTAATAATTTCTTGACTTGGCATACCGACAAATGCTTTTATCGCCTATTGGTTAATATTTACTTGGCCTGTATCACTCAATTTGACCTGTGTTCAACTCAATGTCGAGTATGGTGTAGGGATAGTCATGAAGTCTAAAATCAAGGATTCATCTAAAAGTAAATAAATATGCAAGACCCTGAGATTCAATAGCGGCTACATACCTACCCAGTCGATTGGACCAATAACAGCTCCTGTACAAGTGTACAAGGTGAGTAAAACAACCTGTGTCACACCAAAACGGGGTTTATCGATCTGTTAAACTTAAAAAAACTCAAATCAAACATTCCTGCCTGATTTCGCGCGGTTTTTAGGGTTCCGTATCCGAACGAAGGGTGCCAAACGAAACCCTATTACTAAAACTCCTTTGTCCGTCTGTCTCTCTGTCCGTCTGTCACCAGGCTGTATCTCATGAACCGTGATAGTTAGACAGTTGAAATTTTCATAGATGATGTATTTCTATTGCAGCTATAATAACAAAATTACTTAAAACAGAATAAAATTAATATTTAAGGGGATTCCCATACAACAGACATGATATTTTTGCCGTTTTTATAAATAATGGTACGGAACCCTTCGCACGCTACGAGTCCGACTCGCACTTGACCGGTTTTTTCCCTTCTAATTCGCATGCCCCGGCGGTGTCAACTCAGGCTGCGTATGCGCAGCACGTCGCGCGCCGATATGTCCCACGCTCGCGGATCGCAATGCGATAAATATTACCAATAACATGCGGTGGTGGGCTGGACAGGAGAACTTGACATCGTAAAATCCTTTGTAATTCTGATACGTATTGTGAGAAGTAAACTGGTCCGTAGAATGGTTGTATCGTGTGCAAAACCAATAAGACACTGGATTATTTCGTAGGGAAACATGCCCAACAACACTATATTATATACTAGCTTTTCGCCCGCGACTTCGTCCGCGAAGACTTATAAGAAGTTGCCTGGGTACATCTTTCACCATTATCAAATTAGCATGAATAGAGTCATGGGTGTGTATTTGTGTAAGCTATCTCTATTCCAAATGTCATAGAAATCCGAAGTGTATGTATTGTGTGTGTGTGACCAAATTAGTAAAGATAAAAAAAATCCAACAATAAAAAATACATATTTAACCTTTTTGGCCGTTTTAGGTTTATCATTATTACTGTTTTCTTCATGCTTAGTAGTTTTGCTATAAAACGCAACTGTAGTTAAATGTTCATTGAATAGTTGTAGCTTTAATGGTTCCGGCATTGTTACTGATACTACATCAGGAAAACACTTAAAATGTTTCCACCCTTTTTGATGCTGAAACATGTGTTTAATTATTATTTCTGATTTAATATAGGACTACTTAGTTTGAAGTTAATCTGACCCAATAAAATGATTATTTCATACAAACTTTGAACCCCGGTTTGGGCATTTGAAGGGTTAAAATTATATATTTTTTCTTCAAGGTGGGTAGTTTTGCTATGAAATGCAACTGCACATTCAATTTCAAAGTTGTATCTTTAATGGTTTAGGCCTGGCATTGATACTACATCAGGAAAAATGTTCAAACTTTTCTACCCCTTTTAACCCTTTAGTGGGCAGAAATTTGAAAAACGCTAAAACACGTGTTCAATTTTTTCTTATTTCATGTACAAATACTAAGTTTCAAGTAAATCGGACCAAAAAAATTTTTTAATTCATACAAACTTTGAATACCGGATTGGGCATTTGAAGGGTTAAAATTATATTTTTTCTTCATAGTGGGTAGTTTTGCTATGAAATGCAACTGCACATTCAATTTCAAAGTTTTGAAAATTTGGGTAGTTTTGCTATGAAATGCAACTGCACATTCAATTTCAAAGTTGTAGCTTCAATGGTTTAGGCCTGGCATTGATACTACATCAGGAAAAATCTTCATACTTTTCCACCCCTTTTAACCCTTTAGTAGGCAAAAATTTGAAAAATGCTGAAACACGTATTGTTTCTTATTTAATTTACACATACTAAGTTTCAACTAAATCCGACCAAAAAAAAAATTTAATTTCATACAAACTTTGAACCCCGGTTTGGGCATTCGAAGGGTTAAAATTATATTTTTTTCTTCATGGTAGGTAGTTTTGCCACAAAACACTACTGCAGTTTAAATTTCATAATTGTAGCTTTAATGGTTTAGGCCTGGCATTGATACTAAATCAGGAAAAATCTTCAAACTTTTCTACCCCTTTTAACCCTTTAGTGGGCATATTTTTGAAAAACGCTGAAACACGTGTTTAATTGTTTCTTATTTAATATACAAATACTAAATTTCAAGTTAACCGGACCAAAAAAAAATTTTATTTCATACAAACTTTGAACCCCGGTTTGGGCATTTGAAGGCTTAAAATTATATATTTTTTTTAATGGTGGGTAGTAATGCTATGAAATGCAACTGCACATTCAATTTGAAAGTAGTAGCTTCAATGGTTTGGGCACAGCATTGCTACTACATCAGGAAAAAAACTTCAACGTTTCCACCCATTTTAACCCTTCATTGGCTGAAATGAGAAAAACGCTGAAACACGTGTTTAATTGTTTCTTATTTAATATACAAATACTAAGTTTCAAGTTAATAGGACCAAAAAAAAATTTTATTTCATACAAACTTTGAACCCCGGTTTGGGCATTTGAAGGCTTAAAATTATATATTTTTTTAATGGTGGGTAGTAATGCTATGAAATGCAACTGCACATTGAATTTGAAAGTTGTAGCTTCAATGGTTTGGGCCCAGCATTGCTACTACATCAGGAAAAAAACTTCAACTTTTCCACCCATTTTAACCCTTCATTGGCTGAAATGAGAAAAACGCTGAAACACGTGTTTATTTTTTTCTGATTTAGTATACTAATACTTAATTTCAAGTAAATCGGACCAAAAAAAAAATTTATTTCATACAAACTTTGAACCCTGGTTTGGGCATTTGAAGGGTTAAAATTATATTTTTTTCTTCATGGTATGTAGTTTTGCCACAAAACACTACTGCAGTTTCAATTTCATAATTGTAGCTTTAATGGGTTAGGCCTGGCATTGATACTAAATCAGGAAAAATCTTCAAACTTTTCTACCCCTTTTAACCCTTTAGTGGGCAGAATTTTGAAAAACGCTGAAACATGTGTTTAATTGTTTCTTATTTAATATACAAATACTAAGTTTCAAGTTAATCAGACCAAAAAAAAATTTTATTTCATACAAACTTTGAACCCCGGTTTGGGCATTTGAAGGGTTAAAATTATATTTTTTTCTTCTTGGTGGGTAGTTTTGCTACAAAACGCTACTGCAGTTTCAATTTCATAGTTGTAGCTTAAACGGTTTGGGCCCGACGTTGACACTACATCACGAAAAATATTCATACATTTCAACCTCGTTTAACCCTTAAACTGCTAAAATTACAAAAAAGCTAAAACAGGTGTTAAATTATTTTTGATTTAATATACGAATTCTTAATTGCAAGTAAATCCGGACAAAAAAAATTTTTTTTTCATACAAACTTTGGACCCCATTTTTACCGCCTTAAGGGTTAAACTTGAAGTAAATCTGTCTTAACCCGTAGCGTGTCCACAAATTACAACTATTGTCAAATTTTCATTGTTTTGGCATTAGCGGTTTTGTTCCAGCATCGATCGTAACTGGTGAAAAAAATCGAAAAACTTTGGCACCCATTTTAACCCTTAAGAACATAGAAATGAGAAAAAATCTGAAATAGGTGTCAAGTCATTTAAAAAAAAAAGTACAAAAAATCAAGATTTAAGAACAAAAGACCAAAAAAAAATTTTTTCCCATACACACTTTCAGCCCTATTTTGACCCACTTAAGGGTTAAATAAAAAAAAATCGCGTCTTAAATGAACCCTCCACCATATAACGCAACTTTTGTCCAAATTTCATACTTATAGGTTCAGCCGTTTGGGCTGTAGCGTGATGAGTCAGTCAACCTAAGCCTTTTATATACAGGTGGCCCAAACATAGACGTCAAGCGAGAAAATCTAGATAGCTGACACCGAGGGCTACCCGAATCACCCCCATGTATGTTCAGCCATTTTTTGTCGTTTAGAAGTTATGAGGCTTTTAAGGTTTTTTTGAAAAATAATACCTACCATTGGATTTTATTTTTTAACTTTTTTTCCTTTCGACTTTTTAGAGATATTTTTTATTCTTTAGAATCTAAGATAAATTATCTATCACCAAAAAAATAATGATCAGCTGTGGACTTTTAAAAGATACCGGAATTTTTATCCAAAGTCCAAAAATTTTGTTTTCAAGAAAACATCACTGAAATAGTTAGTATGGGGAAAAAAATAAGTAGGGGTCTGAAGGACTTTTTATTGATTTCAAAAACTTTCCCAAAGCCTCATTCTTCAGAATAATACAAAAAATCTGTCACTTTATAGGACTTTTATTCAAGTAATTTGCGATCAAAGTCGAAAAACTGGAGTTGGAAGAAATTTTATTTCAAACGATTTTCATTTATTTTGGTTGATGCGGACAAAAAACATTGCAGGTATGCTTAATATTGCCTGTCAGCACGGTCTGCATAGGAAATTCACGAAAAAATAAAAAAGTACCATAAATTTTTTTGTTTTTTTTTTTCATTATTTGAATTTTAAATTATTTTATAATCGACTTTACTTACAAAGCATGAAGACAAAAATAAATTTAAAGAAAAAAAAGTCTGAAAATTAAATGATTTGATTTTTTAATTTTTTCGTGAATTTCTAATGCAGATCCTACTGACAGATGATTTTAAGCCGATCCGCAATGTTTTTTGTCCGAATCAAACAAAATAAATGAAAATCGATTGAAATAAAATTTCTTCCAACTCCAGTTTTTCGACTTTGATCGCAAATTACTTGAATAAAAGTCCTATAAAGTGACAGATTTTTTGTATTTTTCTGAAGAATGAGGCTTTGGAAAAGTTTTTGAAATCAATAAAAAGTTCTTCAGCCCTCTACTTATTTTTTTCCCCATACTAACTATTTCAGTGATGTTTTCTTGAAAACAACATTTTTGGTCTTTGGATCAAAATTCCGGTATCTTCTAAAAGTCCACAGCTGATTATTATTTTTTTGGTGATAGATAATTTATCTGAGACTCTAAAGAATAAAAAATATATCTGAAAAGTCGAAAGAAAAAAAAGTTAGAAAATAAAATCCAATGGTAGGTATTTTTTTCAAAAAAACCTTAAAATCCTCATAACTTCTAAACGACTAAAAATGGCTGAACATACATGGGGGGTGATTCGGGTAGCCCTCGGTGTCAGCTATCTATATTTTCTCGCTTGACGTCTATGTTTGGGCCACCCTGTATATAGATTTCAGCGTAGGGATGGGAAATTAAAATAACAAGACAAGAAACATGAGACACTAACAAACCGTGGGTTGGTTAAATTAAACAGACAATAATTAAAAAAAAACAAAACAAAAAAAACGTCTTTTCACTGGTATAAAGTGAAAAGGATTTACGCTTGGATTATTGCTTCGGATGAACCGCAATGATAGACGATGCACTTTTAACACTTTTAATGAGCCACTGAACAATAGATTGTATTTTTAGGAATAAAATTATGCGGAGCGCGTGGTGCTAGTTTCACAGACAGATCGGAAGAGGAAGAGCAGAAAAGAGGTTGAGAATAGGTTGAACAAACTATTCTAAACATAAAGGTACCTACACTGTTATCCGAGTGTTTTGCTGCAGTCCGTAGAGGAGTTCCGTTCTCCATCTCCGAAGTTCTTCATCAGACCTTCACCAGTTTTTTTACGGGAAGTATAACATATCAAAAAAAAAAAATTCTGAAAAAAAATAAACATTCTGTGGTAACAAATATTGAGTTTGAATTGAGGAGGTACCTCCTCATTTTTTTAAGTCGGTTAAAAACTGCACGCACGTCCGTAAGCGGGTGATAGTGAAGGTGACAGCTTCGTCTCTCCACAATAACTATGACTTTCGGATGAGGTCGAAACTAGTCTGCTATCCCAACCATAGAGCGCCCTGAGGGATTTGCGCGGTTAAATGATTAAGTCATCTAATAAAAGCTACACAAAGAGGCCCGAAGTTTTGGGAAAATGTGGTGACATGAGCCCTTTGTCTCGAAGATGTTTTCATCCCTTTCTGAAGCATTAATGCATGAAGGGAAGTGTCCTGTAGACAACATAAAATCCACTGGAGTGTAGCGCTATTGACGCTTCGGAAGGGCCACAAGGAGGTATCGACTCCTATTACTTTTTATAGAAGGAAAACGGTTTAGTAACAAAACCGGTTGCGTAGTTAGGGGCAAAAGACTAGCTTTAAGGGTAGCTTTAAGGAGGGTTAGTACTTAAACGTACCGCACAGTTTTTGTGGTTCATGACAGAAAATATTAGTATTATGACCATTAAATAATTACACAAGTTTTTGAAGAGTTGTATTACACCCCATTACAATTGATTTTGGCATATAATTGATAGCAAGCTAGAAAAAAATATCTAAAGTTTCTAAAAAACGCGTAAAACTGCTCTTAAAGTTTGTGTCGTTGACGAATCCACAGATAATTTTGGTAGTTGAATATTTATCCTGTAAGTTATGAGTATATATAGAATGGTGTGAACCTAGTATTTTTGCAAAAAACAAAAGGTATTTGGAGCATTAATTCGTCAAACATAACCAAATTTTGCGTGCGATTTCTCCATACGAATTAGTATGGAGTACGGAATTGTTTTCACGCAAGCGTCGACCCCGTCTCGGAGTTCAGATCGCTGCGTGCCATCGAGGAGAGAGCACGTCGCTCGGCTCCATGAGGCCCCGATGTGTAGGAATATAGCTCGCACCACGAAAAAAGACCGATGAGTTAAAGCATTTTGGTTCTTAATACAATGAATTTAAGATTCCACCGAGAGACTTGATTGGTGGCGCGACCTCGCCCCACTGTAGTGTGGGGACAAATTGTATCAAAAGTGGACTAATAAATGAAGGACTGCCGGCACGTAGGTTTACATACTATGTAAGGTTCAACGTAAGCTGGTTTGCTTGCGCGCGGGATTCGATTTTCAAAAATGGAATGCTGTCGCTTGACTCAAGAGTTGCTTCGTGGTATAGTTATTGCAATGCGCGAAGGCGTGTTCATAAGTAAATGAAAAAATGCAGACTCGTAGGACTAACTGGTCCACGCGTTTTCGTGAACTACTACACATCAAAGTTGCAAACTGATTTTTCTACGCAAGTAAAGGAGGGTAATTAATGTCACGTAATGTTCTTCGCGTGTATGTATGGAAGTATTAATTACGAAGTATTTTTTTTATGACCCTGTCGAAAGAAAATAATCGGCAAGATTTAGGGCCGAAACGCGGTAGAACGTTTTTTTTTATTGAACGAGCGAGCGAAGCGAGCGAAGTTCTCCGAGTCTACTGGAACAATCCGGCGTTTGTATGTTTGTATGTATGTATGTTTGTATGTATGTATGTATGAATGTTCGTTCGACGATTACTTGAGTTAATTTAGTCGGATCGGCATTGAATTTTGTAGACAGGTAAATGACCGGTGTGAAGTTAGCTGACAAAACTTGGCTGACAATATAATTATAATACTGCTAAATAAGATTGTATTTTTTTTAATGCATTTTTCAGGCCTTCAAAGTATCCTGAAAGCCTGTAACTGTTAAAAATATTGTTCGAACCGGAATCAAATAGTATTTTTTTTTATATGACTGTTTAAGAACAGTTTTTTGAACTAAGGTTCAACCTTTTTTAGGCGAACCGATCAAGATTCCAGGCTAGATTCGTTTTTTACCATTCTAGACGCTATCCTTTTCGTTAGCACATACTATAAGCTATCCAACAACACCAAAATCAAGCTTGTCCATTCAGAAGTACTCAAAAAAGTTATCTGACAAAAATAATTTCTCGATTTTACCAACTATTTTCAGTTTGGTCACAATTAATAGCCGCCAGAGGTTTTTACCACTCTAGACGCTACTGTTTTCTTTAGCACATACTATAAGCTATCCAAAAACACCAAAATCAGGCTTGGATTTCATTCAGAAGTATCCAAAAAAGTTAGCTGACAAAAATAATTACACTATTTTTCCAAAACTATTTTCAGTTCTTTCAAAATTAAAAGCCACCAGAGTTTTTTACCACTCTAGACGCTATGGTTTCCTTGAGCAAATACTAAAAGCTATCCAACAACACCAAAATCAGACTTGGATTCCATTCAGAAGTACCCAAAAAAGTTAGCTGACAAATATAATTTTACGATTTTTCCAACTATTTTCAGTTTAGTCATAATTAAAAGCCGCCAGAGTTTTTAAAAAAGTTAGCTGACAAATATAATTTTACTATTTTTCCAATTATGTTCAGTTTAGTCATAATTAAAAGCCGCCAGAGTTTATTGCCACTCTAGACGCTATGATTTCCTTTAGCACATACTATAAGCTATACAACAACACCAAAATCAGGCTTGGATTCCATTCAAAAGTACCCAAAAAATTTATTGTCAAAAATAATTTCACAATTTTACCAACTATTTTCAGTTTGGTCAAAATTAATAGCCGCCAGAGGTTTATACCACTCTAGACGCTGCTGTTTTCTTTAGCACATACTATAAGCTATCCAACAACACCAAAATCAGGCTTGGATTTCATTCAGAAGTATCCAAAAAAGTTAGCTGACAAAAATAATTACACTATTTTTCCAAAACTATTTTCAGTTCTTTCAAAATTAAAAGCCACCAGAGGATTTTACCACTCCAGACGCTATGGTTTCCTTTAGCAAATACTAAAAGCTATCCAACAACACCAAAATCAGACTTGGATTTCATTCAGAAATACCCAAAAAAGTTAGCTGACAAATATAATTTTACGATTTTTCCAACTATTTTCAGTTTAGTCACAATTAAAAGCCGCCAGAGTTTATTGCCACTCTAGACGCTATGATTTCCTTTAGCACATACTATAAGCTATACAACAACACCAAAATCAGGCTTGGATTCCATTCAGAAGTACCCAAAAAAATTAATGTCAAAAATAATTTCACAATTTTACCAACTATTTTCAGTTTGGTCAAAATTAAAAGCCGTCAGAGTTTTTACAACTCTAGACACAATTCTGAATGGAATCCAAGCCTGATATTGGTGTTGTTGGATAGCTTATAGTATGTGCTAAAGAAAACCATAGCGTCTAGAGTGGTAAAAAACTCTGGCGGCTTTTAATTTTGACCAAACTGAAAATAGTTGAAAAAACCGTGAAATTATTTTTGTCAGCTAATTTTTTTGAGTACTTCTGAATGGAATCCAAGCCTGAGTTTGGTGTTGTTGGACAGATTGTAGTATGTGCTAAAGAAAATCATAGCGTCAAGAGTGGTAAAAAACTAATCTTGCCTGGAATCTTAATCGGTTTGCATAAAATTAAGATTGAACTGAGAACATATTTAAGAAAAACTATTTGATTCCGGCTCGAACTTGACCGTTTTGATCTGAGCAATCATTTTTTACAGTTACTGACTTTCAGGATACTTACAAGGCCTGAAAAATGCATTTAAAAAATTACCATCTTAATTTAGCAGTATTATAATTATTATTGTCAGCCAAGTTTTGTCAGCTAACTTCACACCGGTAGGTAAATGAGGCAAAGAGAATTTTTAAGTGTGAACATGAGCCAAATCGATCGAGGGGTTGCTGAGATATGGGGTCGCGAGTTCATAGTTCGGGGCGAACAACTAGTTATTTTTGTTTCTTTCATCAGGTAGAGGTAGAGCTTAGACTTATCTAGCATTAGCCATTTAGGAGATATGGGCGGTTAAAGTTTTGATACTTGAATCGGGTAGATTTTGTCGAGTCCTTTTCTTAGGGTATGTACCATGAACGAACATGGGTTTAGCATTAGCCGTTTAGGAGATATGGGTTATTCATAGAATTGGTAACCGGAATACAGTGGCTACGTCTGGCACAGGATCGTGAGAGGTGGAGGTGGTTCATAATTCCCATAATTTCCAGAACGTGAAAAACATAACCCTCCTTTGGACAGTCGGGTAAACAACGTGCGCAAATGCTAGTTTGAAATAAAAAGTACATTTTCGATTCTTCAATTTTACATCACTATTCGCGCAGTCGACCGTGCAAGAGTGTGCGTGAGCGGTCGGCCGCGCGTCGATTGCTGTGTGCGTGCGAATTCGAGAAAGGTGCCGGCAAGACAGGGCCCTTAAGGGCGATTTTTCGTTCGCGGAAATAACAAAGTATTCTTTTTATTATTGTAAACAATAGAACAACAATAATTCAGCCGATTATGTGTTCTGGTCTACGACAAGTTTTTTGGGCAATGCCACTGCTTCGTAGACCAGAACACATAATCGGCTGAATTATTGTTGTTCTATTTTTTACAATAATAAAAATAATACTTTGTTATTTCCGCGAACGAAAAATCGCTGAACAAAAATAGCTCAGTTTAGCTACAAAATGTAAAAAACTGTGAAAATTTTGAATTTCCCGCCACGTTGCTATCATCCCACCTTAATGAGGACTATGTTTGCCATTACCTATTTCGTTGTCCAGCAAAACCACTTTTAGGGTGGCATTAATAGTCGTCAGAGATCACCTACTTGAGCTCGATCAAAAGTAGGTGATATCTCAGAAAAGTAAAATGCTAATGTCAAGCCTTGGCTAATGTCAAACTTGAGTAGCAGTCAGCATATTAATAGACACTATATTGAGATTGATATTGACATTAGCCAAGGCTTGACATTAGCATTTGACTTTTCTGTGATCACCTACTTGAGTTCGATCTTGACTATAATACCACCCTTAATATCAGCGAAGAAATGCAATGAAAAACGGTAAATCGTTCTACTGCGATGATAGTGGCAGAGAAACCTACTGACTATGGTGTTTCGTCAACATACCTACAGTTATGCCTTCTGTACGTTTGATTTCATGATAGTATCTCAGAAGAAAGGTTTAATCGAAATAAGGTGTTCACACGGGACAAAGGAGACAATCTGCACGACACGGGTCACTGCGTTTATGTTAACGCGCCGTGTGAACACGGCCTTACCACGCGTTTGTTTGTTAAAAGCTTTCTTTATTTTCTTCTTACAAGTAAAAATAAGGTGGTTTTCTCGGGTTATGAAGCCAAAAAGATTATTTAATTATGACAAAATTAAATATGTATGATTCGTATTCGTTTTCTGAAAGAAAGCTTCCGTTCAATCATCCGTTCGAGCATAGGTCACACCGCACACTGCACTGTCACACCCATAGGTTCCAAGAGTACCTATGTACTTTTTGATTCACTAAGCGAGGTCTGGTCTTGGTGCGTACGTTTGTTGATCAGCACCGAACGTCCTCACCTCAGAAACAACTTTATTTCTTCAGAACTAAAAAAATAGCTCCAACATCGGTAGGTCACCCTACAAAAGAACAGTTAGCTAGTAAATCCTACATCAATAAACTCCGGTTAATTTCACCTAATAACTAATCGGATTAACATCTCCCACAATGGCGCATAAAGCCGCGACTAATTACCGAGTCGCTGGCTTTGTTTGTCCGTTTGTTTGTGCATAAGGACAATCCTTCACCGTCGATAACGGTCCATTCTGGTGACCTGCGGTGTCATAGTGTTAGCTCGAAGGGCGAACCACCAGAGGCGTCAGGGAGTGCCAGGGCGTGCGTGGGCGCAGGCAGGCGCCAACCGTGGGCGATAACCGGCGCGAAATGCATAAGACAGCTGGTAAAATCAGAAGGTTGCCCGCTAGGGACTAAAATTATACCTACTAAGTCTAGGTTTGATAGATCATTTATACAGGGTGTTTAAGAAAGGTCATGTGACACTGAAAGGGGTCGTCAAATTCATCAATACAAGCAACTTTTACTATGGAGCAAAGTGCGAAACCTCGAAAAAATATCAGCTGCTCCAAACATTTGGGAACAGTGGGTATCGAATTTAGTATGGAATAGCTCATATTTTTTTCTTGGTCCCATTGTGAGGGTTTCCTTTAGTTTGAGTGATGGTATTGGCCACCAGGCTCAATTTGTAATTAAGAATGCACCTAAGAAGTCTGAATGTTCACTTCATCCATGTGGTGAGTGCAGAGACTCGGTATAAATAATCCAAACGATCTAAAAGTTTTTACCACAACCTACTCTTAAGAGTTACTGAAAAAAAGTTCCTTGAAACTACCTTTTGTCGTTAACCCTTCTATACCACCTCCACAGGCCACCGCAAAATGCATAATACATCTGAGCTGAGATATTAGGACTAGTTTGCGAATAACCCTGTCATTACGGTGGAAAGCCCGCTCCACTATGTTAAAATGTGGCCGCACTTAGTGACACCAACAGGCTTTACTTGTTCTCGTAGGAAAACGAGATTTAATACGGGCATTTTATAGAGTAAAGAAAAAAAATGAATAAATTATAAAATGAGGTAAATACTGCCACAGTCTAGGATACCCCGTGGTAGCTCTTACCACGCGCGGCGTTAGGGCGCCAATCGATCAAAAAGGGGTTTCCTAGCATGTGGCTGACTGTACCTATTACAATTTTCTAGCAGGCGCCATACAAGGTTTTCAGCTTCGATATAACGTGTATGATTTCAGATAATTAAGCCCAAGTTATTGTACGGTCGGCCACAGTCCAGGATACCCGATGGTAGCTCTTTCCGCGCGCGGTTTAAGGGCGTCAATCGAACAAAAAAGGGTATCTTAGCGTGTGGCTGACTGTCCCTAAAAGTTGTTTATTAACCATTCAATCAATTTTACTCCCGTTTCAATACGATCAGGGCGTCTATGAGCTGAACTGAGGGGTTAATCAGATAATTGTTTTGTACATAACAGATGGAGTATCTGGTAATTTGAAACTTACCCAGAATGGTAGAGTACCTAGAGTCTGCGACTCGGCACTAGGCGGCTCAATCTGCAACAAGAGAAGTAGGAGTAAATAAACGTCGAAGTTGTCGATCAACTGGATTTCGTCATATTTCTTTCGTCGTAGTCGTGGAAAAAGCCGTGTACAGCGCATCAAAAATAAAAGTAATAGCCAGATTTTTTGAGCGAAATATACAGGGTGTTAAAAGACCGCCAACAGACCCGAAAGCCACGCATACTAGACACCAAAACAAAGTACTTTTTCGATAAATTATTGCTGGGAAATTATTTTGGTTTGTTAGGTTATAATTTTGAAAAATATTTAATTACGCAATGGACGTGTAACGCACAGAAGTCATAATGCGCCAGCGTAGGTATAAGTTTATGTTACTTAAGCTTGAAGTGCCGATGTTTAGAATACATTGCGGGTTGCAATTTTAACGTCGTTTTTTGTAAGAAATATTCATAATTTTGATATGGCTTCTTGAGAAGGTATGTTAAGAACTAGATACTGAATAAATTTCTGCAAAAAAAAATTTTTTAACCTCATTATCTCGGAAACCGTTGATTTCCCAGGCATAGTTCCTTGGGCAAAAATGTTCCCGTGCAATACGTGGTTTCCCGCTTTGTTGGCGGTCTTTTAACACCCTGTATATATTTTTTATGTTGCCTGTTTTGTGTCTCACTGCTGGGTAAAGGCCTCCCCTTGTGTCCTCCACTCTTTTCTATCAGGGGGGTTACCCTTGACACTATTGCGATCAAATTGAAAAAGATTTAAAATTAATTTCTCTTTGAATTCGCATAGTAATGCTTTGATTTTAAATACTTTGTGATGTTTATTCAAAGGTAAGGCTGTTTTACTAAATAAAAACACAAAATGCGTCTTAATTTGTAAATTATTAAATTTTGTAAATTGCGCCATATTGCGGCCGAATTGGAAAAATGCTTCAAGGGTAGAGGGGCTTGGGCCACCTCTTGCCTCCCCGGTAAAAAGGCTTCGAGATCGTCCCGTCATCTCCGCCTTAGCCTGCCACGTACGGCGCCCGTGTCCAGTGTGAGGCAACTACATAGTCAGTGGCAATTTTCGCCCATCTGTCTGGACCCATGCGGCTTATGTGGCCAGCTCAGTTCCCCTTTAGCTTGGCAGTCACAACTCGGCGATCGGCGATTTTGGCCCAGTAGCAAGCACAACTAGCGCCGCCAGTGAAAAAAAAATCATAGGTATATTCTTTTTGGATGCGTTTTTTGCTAAAAACTCTCCTGCGATTTCTCAACGCGAGGCTTAACTATTTTTAGGACCTAAGGTTTCGATTCCAGATCCTTCGAATGCAATCTATTCTCGCCAAAAGTGGCCACTTTTTGCGAGAATCGATTGCATTATTTTCATTGGCGGTTTTTTGCTAAAAACTCTCCTGCGATTTCTCAACGCGAGGCTTAACTATTTTTAGGACCTAAGGTTTCGATTCCAGATCCTACGAATGCAATCTTTTCTCGCCTGAAGTGGCCACTTTTGGCGAGAATCGATTACTTATTTTCATTGGCGGCGCTAGTTGGGCGTCCTACTGGGCCTTAATAATAGCTAGTAAACGTAAAAAATTGTAGAGTCACTTTTCTTCATCCACTTTGTACTTTACAGTGAGAAAAAGCTCTAAGTAATATCATACCGTCTCGGGCAATAAACATTCCGGAAAGTATTCCATTCGATGCGATGTTTTCATTAGAAGCCATCAGCAAAGCCATCGAGACACGTAATTCGTCAAATGACGTGTGTTTAATCGACACGCGCATCGTAATGAACTCATTACGGAACTTTTATTATAGCAGGATGTTGTAACTACAGCCTTTATAGCCTCGAGTTGTGGGAGCGTAAAGCTCACGTGTTTGTAAATACGCTACCTACGGGGAACAATAGCTTCGAAACATCTACCTACCTACCTACCTACCAGGGGAGAGGATGTGGTCACACGTCCGCTGCTGCATTATATGGTCTGAATTTCACTGACCGCAACTAAATAATGTATCGCCTTTCCAAGAACAAAATATGGACCTGACTACAGCTTCTTTTACTATATGTATATCCCATTCCACTAAATATAAAGGGGAAAGTTTGTGAGTGAGTGTGTTTGTTACTCTCTCACGCTAAAACGGCTGTACGGATTTGGTTGAAATTTGGAATAGATATAGCTTCGATACAATACAAGAATAACACGTAGGCTACACATTATCGCGCTTCTACACTGAGGAACAAATTAAAACACGTATCCTTTTTCTGTAGTCCACGCGGACGAAGTCACGGGCAAAAGCTAGCTAGTGCTTTGTGAAGTATAGATCCTGAAGACCTTAAGAGTGATCTATTACCTGCTGACAGTACCATAACAGAGTGTGATTGTGTCGCCCACTATGGCAGCAGGAAGCGATCCATCTCCCGGCTTCCCTTGCACAAGCTGCCCATCGGTCACTCCCTAACGACATGACGACTTTTAACAATATTCCAATTGAAGACACTGGGACAAGGAGTCAAAACGAAGATAAAGGCTTCTAACTAAAAAAAAATGCAAAAAAAAAAAAATAACGACTTTACATTCCGAGTGATCTGCTGCTGTCGGTTGAGGGGTTCCGTTCTTAATCTCCGAAGTTCTTCATCAGATCTTCACTTTGTTTATGGGATTACATGGGAAGTATAAGGGAAGGGATTTTCTGACAGCTCATAAGTGGTAGTTCCAAATTTGTAACTAGATGTCGCTAACGAGACATGTTCTTTTTTTATGCCAGATCGCGCTCGTTGGCCTTCGTACATACGTCCAAACACATTCAGGTATTATTTGTGGAGCAAAATGAAGTGTTTCCGGATTTACCATTGACTCATACAAGAACATTAACAAAGTCGTGCACTTTTTCATGTACTGTATAATGGAATGACGGCTACGACGATGAAAGATGAAGTCACAGAGCAATGAAGTGAAGAAGTGTTTGCGCTCTATTAAGCACTAATTTACTTTGTGATAGAAAACATGTCGTATCAACGCCATCTGTCACAGCTTTTAGAACTATTTTTTATTTTTTTAGTTGTCAGAAAATCCCTGAGTAAGTATGTCCTTCTTTTTGAAATCGTTTAAAAATTAAGATGTAGTCAGTACAAGTGAGAGGGTTTTTAGGTACACACGACAGCAAGTCAGAGTGTACACTTTTGTTGTATAGTCGCCCGAATCTTAACCGAGTAGACTGCTAGCGTGTAAGCCTCGAAGTGCTGTCGTGTGTACATAGATAATCCTCGATATGGCCGCTTGTGCTAAGCAGGGTTTATATCCCGCTCTACGTCAAACAAAAGAGTGAGATGCATATAGTTATAAGAAGCCCCTTATAACCCAGCCTTATGCTACGCTTGCTGGGGCCTTAGCCTGTAACACAATGGCGTATCAATGGCGTCCCAGGTAGAAGGACAAAACCGCGATTTTATCGTTGTTCTCCTACAACCAGCGAACTAATCCTCTAGAATTAGACTCTTAATATTCTTTACTGTACTACAAAAACATTAAAAGGACCGTCACTGGACCGACAGCATTAATAAATCGTAATTGAAACCGTCAACCGGGAGCCCATTTTGGCACCATTGCGTTAAAGGCTAAGGGCCCAGTATGCTTAGCACGGTTGTTTTGACACTCTGTCGAACTCGAGTGAGATACTTGCCATCTCTATTGTGGGGGCATGGCAGGCGGGATTCGAGATGGCAATAGATTAGGGTCATGTCGAGCAAAAAGTAGTTATTGCCATTTTAATAAAAATATTGTATTTTTGTCTTCATCGCCATGTTGGCGTAGAGCCAACTCGAGCCCGACCGACAAGTTGACAGTATTGCATAGAGAAGGGCCTATCTCGGGCTTACCATGCTGCCCGTACTGGGCCCTTAGCCTGTAACACAATGGTGCCAAAATGGGCTTCCAGTTGACGGTTTTAATTACGATTTATTGATGCTGTCGGTCCAGTGTCGGTCCTTTGAATGTTATTGTAGTACAGCAAAGAATATTATGAGTCTAATCCTAGAGGATTAGTTCGCTGGTTGTAGGAGAACAACGAAAAAATCCCGATTTTGTCCTTCTACCTAGGACGCCATTGATACGCCATTGTCTTACAGGCTAAGGCCCCTGTCCCCGTAGCATGACTTTTATCGAGGCGGATTTATCCAACAAAATGGCGGTATATCAGCATTTTTGACGTCTATAGTGGGTTATATATCGTCGAGAGCATGACTTTTATCAAGGCGGATTTATCCAACAAAATGGCGGTTTATCAGCATTTTTGACGTCTATAGTGGGTTATATATCGCTCTCGACGATATATAACCCACTATAGACGTCAAAAATGCTGATAAACCGCCATTTTGTTGGATAAATCCGCCTTGATAAAAGTCATGCTACCTCCGCTGGTGTCTAAACCGCTGCGCCTGCGCAGACTGGTGGCTCCCACCATTACCCAATAAGAGCGGGCTGTCAGCGGAGCCAATCAGCGCGTGATGGATGGGCCAATGCAACGCGCGGGAGCGGAACACGCCCGCCCGAATTGGGGCTGCTGAAACTGTTAGCGATACGATACGATACGATTGCATTGCAATTCATCCAGCCAGGGGCCTTAGCCTGTAACGCAATTGTGCCAAAATGGGCTCCCAGTTGACGGCTTCAATTACGATTTATTAATGCTATAAAAAACGAGGAAACCCCGGTTTTATCCTTCTGCTGGGACGTCATCGATACGCCATTGCTATACAGGCTAAAGTCCCAGGTTTCCCTGTGTCGATGGCTTCTAAATAGAAGGACAAAACCGGGGTTTACTCGTTTTTCTCCTACAAACATCGAATCCTCTAGAATTAGAATATTCTTTGCTGTAAGTACTACAAAAATATTAAAAGGACCGACAGCATTAATTTAAACCGTAATTGAAGCCGTCAACTCAGAGCCCATATTGGCACCATTCTGCCAAATAGCATAGTATCTAAGACTGGCCACGGCGTCGCGAGGGCCGTCTCAGCTCCATGATTAAGGTCTCCGAATGAGAACCGAAACTAGTCGGCTACACCGACATAATACAAGTAAGTTTAACCGTTTACGAAATACAGAATCTTGTATCTCTACTAGAGTCATAGTACTCCACTCAAAGGTAGGTAATTCGGTAGCAAATATAATTTCCCAACATCACACATCGTAGTACAATCGGCCACAGTCTCAGATACCCCTTTTTATTCGATTGGCGCCCTTATTCCGCGCGCTTTAAGAGCTGCCATTGGGTATCTGAGATTGTGGCCGACCGTACATGCCATTAACAGAATTAGGATGAGCATTAATATATGCTAAGTAGACGGCGAAATCGTTTACAGTGCGTCCGACCCGTTCATCCTAGAGTCACTAAGCACGAAAGCGCCGAAACAGTTTGCAAAGGTTTCGTACCGGGTGATCCGTAAATAAATATCATGTTAGTCTGATCATTGAACAGTGGCCTCAGCCTGCACGGGAGTACAGCATGTAAAATTTTAGATTTTTTATTATTTTGCTTATAAATAAAGTTATTTTTATTTATTTATTTTTAGGGTTCCGTACCGGAATGTTCATAGTTGTAAGGTGAAAGCAACTTTGAACCCATCGCAAAACCACTGCCTTACAGACTTAGTGACTTAGTTAGACGGCAGCGTAGTTAAAAGTTGAAGTCTAGTCCTTGACTCCTACTACAATAAAATGAAAATATTACGCCCATCGCCTGCACTTCGCATTGCCATTTTCATCTGTTCTGTGAAGCTGTACTTTTGTTGTACTTATTTCGTAGGGGGGCATATCACCCCCCCTTAGACCCCGGGGCTTCGCTAATCGCATCACATGCGAGTTAACTGCCGCTAATTTATGCCTCCACGCAATGCGCGGGTGTCTACTATATCCACTCGAGAATGCACGTAGAAATCATTCGACTAATTCGAACTGAAACGCTTCTTTGGTCCTGAAAAGTGGTGGATGATTGGATGGACTTAGTCCATCGTAATATAAATACCTACCAGACGCACAATATCAAATATTTAAGGTGGCTTGAGGATGAAGAGGCCTTTACTCAGAAGTGGGTGTTAACAGGCTGATGATGATGATGAAGCTAGTAGATACTGGTCGTGGAAACAAAGGATTTTCTGTGAGGTTCCGCGCTAGAAGCACTGTTCTGTAGAGCTAAGACACCTTCTAGACTTCCATATAAATTAAACTACCACTGGAAGGACACTAGCGCGTCAAAGGGCACCTTTAAGCTTATTTCCCCTGGCAAATGCTGGCTGGTAACGAGGTTAAGTCGCTAAATACTGCACGCGCCGGCCCGAGAGCATTCTGATGAAATAATTAACTTCATCTGCCGAGACAATGAGCGTTTTAAATATGGATAATGTGATTTGCTAAAGGAATACTTCGTTCCGGAATTTCCACGCTGAAATATTCATATAATTTTACCAGAACAAGGACCGGTGGGCTTATAGTTTGGTCTGCATTTGACTGATAATTTCGCATCGATTTGTACACACGACAGCACGTAGACGCTTACACTTTCGTTGCAAAGTCGCCCGTAACAGTTGGAGAGCTGGTGACCAATCGAGATATTTTTTCGTACAAGGCTGGGAGTTAGTAGGCTGATAGAGTAGACTTCGCTGAGTCTGGGAAAAATATTTTTTTGGTCCGATCGCGGTTGAAAGTTAGATTTTTTCGACTTTGAAAGTTTAAATGTATGGGTTGAGTCATTTCTTTTTTGTCTACAAGGCTGGGAGTTTTTTGGCTGCCTTTTTAGTCTCCGCTGATCACGAAATCACTATTTATTACTAGCCAAACGCTGTAGAAATATTGTTTTTTATAACCTAGAAAGTGTGAATTTTTGGGTTATAAAAATCAAACTTTCAACCACGCTCGGCCAAAAAAACAAATATTTTCTTGTTCAACGGAGTCTCAACAACTAACCTAGAAGTTTCTAGCCTTGTACGAC
The DNA here is from genome assembly GCA_949319315.1 of Zelleria hepariella. Classification (NCBI taxonomy): domain Eukaryota; kingdom Metazoa; phylum Arthropoda; class Insecta; order Lepidoptera; family Yponomeutidae; genus Zelleria; species Zelleria hepariella. The sequence goes on along the minus strand of OX439385.1, from coordinate 7,595,558 downwards.
AAAAAAAATATACTGAACCCATACATTTAAACTTTCAAAGTCGAAAAAATCTAACTTTCAACCGCGACCGTGCCAAAAAAATATTTTTCCCAGACTCAGCGAAGTCTACTCTATCAGCCTACCAACTCCTAGCCTTGTACGAAAAAATATCTCGATTGGTCACCAGCTCTCTAACTATAACGTAAGTGAATAGAGTGCACGCGTGTAAGCGTCTACGTGCTGAATTGTGTATTTGCTCTACTCATAGCTCAGATATGTGATATGACAGACTTCGATGGTTTAAGTCCCGACTAGAACGTTTTTTTTTTATCTCTTGATTCACCTTTGTATGTAAATTGGTGTTGACATGGTAATTCGTGGAAGTACCAAGTTCATCATCATCATCATCAGCTTTATTCTACCGACTATTTGGAAAAGGCCTTTTATTCCTCGCGCCATTTCTCCCGATCTCTCCCCATCCGCATCCATCGACCATTCGGTACTCGATCCACTAGTATTTGAGGGGCGCATCAGGCAGAACGCGTTGCAAGAAAAGGGGATGAAGGAACATCGCGACGCCCGGAGGAAAGTGACGGGGATGGCCTGCTCCTGCCACGCTTACCACGATCTCGCCCTAGTTGACACTTGCATCAGTGTGTGAACAAGGCATTACTCCAGTCTCTGAATGAGTCCTCATCTCGGCCGGAAGCGCAGACGCAGCTAGCAGCGTCAATTATCCGGCAGCGAGCGGCGGCGGCTGTGAATCTGGTTAATCAGAGCTTGTAAACAGTCGCTTCGGATGGGCTTGCACTGCCGCTTTACGTCACGTACTGATTTCAGCATAGAGACGGTACAGTTACAGTTGGTCTGTTCACATGCTAGGGAAACATTAGTTTCGAGGTGTTGGCGACATCTTCATTTGAAATTCTGAAGGCTCTTTTTGTAGGTCTTTTTTGGAATACATGTTCCCCGCATGTTCCCTAACTGTATGTACCTATAACTCTGAAAATTATCGTAAGATTTTTATTCATTTTTTACTTGTATTGGGTTAAACGGCATCGGCAACCAGAAATCGTTGTCGGCAGGTTGTCGGCAACCGATGGATGAAAAATATTGAATACTAGCTTTTGCCCGCGACTTCGTCCGCGTGGACGAAAAAGGATATGTGCTCCTAAGTGTAAAAGCGTGATAATATGTCTATGTGTTATTCTGATGTCTAAGCTATCTCTATTCCAAATTTCATCCAAATCTGTTCAGCCGGTTCTGTTTCAGCGTGAAAGAGTAACAAACATCCATCCATCCATATATACTTACAAACTTTCGCGTTTATTAAATAGTAGTACGAAGTACGATTGCACGGACTGCACGTTGGAAAAGTGTTGAAAAGTGTTGTAGTTTGAAAAAGTTGTCCAAGATATAAATCAAATACTCTGGGAGAGTCATATCGAGCTCCTAGTTGACTGGTTCTAACACCGAACTAAATCCCATAAAATCCGCATCACGTTTTATACGTAATGCGGATTTTATGGGATTTAGTTCGGTGTTAGAATCCGCATTACGTATAAAATCACAATAAAAACTTGTCCCCACAGAAACAAAAGATATCAGCAATAGAACAATACGAAACATCATTTCGACCATACGTCTAATATTCGAATGTTAACCTTATCGCATTAGTGTACAGTTTTACTTTAATTGCATGGACTACGAGCAAATAAGCTCCCAAAGGCAATTTGGGCATCTATTTTTCCAGTCATATTTCAGAGTTCTATGTTGTATCTAGTTTTATCCTTGATCGAAGGGTTCTAATGACTGCACCTCCAGCATAGCTTGTAATGTTGTCTGCAATGGTGCCAAAGCTTGATTGCCGTAGCCGCAGCAATCAATACAATCACCTAGGTATACATCGGGGCCATACGTTTAGTAAACATTCTAATTCTGTTTGAGCGTAAAGACCGACGCTATTACCTGTTTCAATGGCCTAACTCATGTATTGGATTTGTAAAGCTGTGGGGAGTAGATTTTCCGAACACATAATTTTATATGTATTTTTTCAGGAGTTACACAAAAAATCTAAAGCTTTCTACACAGATGGCTGAAATGGTTATCCTCTTTTTGTTTTTTCTAAAGCACTAACCCGTATTTATAATAAGTTGAAAAAACTTATTATAAATGTTTAAAATGGTTATCCTGTTAAAATATTTGATTCATAATGCCCTTCTTAAATATATGATTGAAACCGCCTCTCCACTGCGAGTAGCTCATATTCACGCGCAGGGTGTGCGTGAAGGCAGAATCGTTGGAGTCAATAAAGCTGTCAAATATAACTGGCCGGTTGGTTGACCGCCGAGTAAAATAAACATACGCTTTCTTGGATTCTCGTTCACTCGACATTGCACTTTTACATCCAACCTTTAGGGTCACATCTTGAATGTAAAAGCTGCAGTTCAGAGCTGTGCATTGCAACAGGAGATTTAAATGAATGTACAGAAGATGCATTGACTTACGTACGCCATTCCTGCAGCCCACACTATCATCTTAAAAGAATTGCAACACTTGCTTTCCACAATGTCTACCCAACACTGAATGACATCTACAAGATATCTCGTACCAAGACAAAAGAAGAACAATTTATAGAGCATGTGATTTTAAGCATTAAATGAGTCGTTTGATCAGAATAGTTCTATCTCTCTTACATAATTAAGTAATCCAAATGAAGAACCGAAACTAGTCAGCTAGGCTATCCCGCCATCGATGTCCAATTATAGGTACCTACAAAAGCATTTTAAAGTAAATTTGATTAGACTTTCGAAATCAAAATAGTGATTGAATGAATCTTCTTCTTCTCTCATGTCGAACGACAGCGTCACACGTCGCGCTCCCAGAAACGTGCCAAGTTGATCGCACTGAGGGTCGCCTCCAGGAGATCCTGCCAGCTGCACTGTGGAGTATCGAGGCAGGTATGACGTTGTCTGCGCGGCTCCACATCGACACGAAACGTCTGCATCTTCCGGCAGTATTCCCCACTTTCTCACGTGATTGAATGAGTGAGATATTCCCTTTAGACCGAAGCAGTCGTTTCCTCAGTTCCCAGTCTGTATCGAGCAATAACACGCTCACGAGCGCGGAGCGAGTGGCGAACGTAAACAGTGGACTCAATCAAAATGTACATTTCGAACGGGAGCGTTTCGTGCCCCGACATAACCGGGGCACGGCACCTATAGACATGGCACGAGCTAAATGTAAACAAATGTACAGATGGAAGATTAGGCTGCCTTCGAAACGACAGAAGTTACGAGTAACAGAATGGTTCAATCGAACTTTGTCGTTTTTGGAGAACTTTGGTCAATCAATTTACTTATCGACACAAAGAACTTTATACTGAAAAAAATATATTATTCGCGCAAATAATGGAGCCGCTGATATCTGGAAATCGTAGTTTGTAACACCCCTGGCTATTCTACCAGTTTCCCTGTGCTCAAGTGTCGTTGCTGAGGTGTCCGGTGAAAAATGTGTATTTGTGTCTGAGGACGCGTGCTGCGGTGGGCGCGCCGCATAAATACATATCCGAACTCGGGTGGGCGAACTCTCAGGTCTTTACCCTGCTTTTGCACTTACCCATGCTAGAAAAAGATGTAACGTGAGATTACCCTGCTTCTTTTTGTCAGCGATTTTCAAACAGAAAATATGATTTGCTATAAGTAAACAATTTCAATCTGCGCGCCGAACAAAGAATATTACACGAGATCTGATTGCTTTTTGAAAATGCTAGGTGTATGGTCTCGTCTTGGCAACATTTTACATGAAAGTGTTTTTGGTGGGATATAATTATAATTATCTCGACTGGAAAGCTCACTGTATGGATTTTTGTTGAAAATCTTGTCCCGAAATGAAAATAAATAATTTTGCCGTTTGGTCAGGCAGGACAGCTTGTCTGAAGTTTGACAACCGGATTTCCAGCGCAGAAATCATTGGCAGGCGGTTAAATGATTGGTCCTCGATTGGGTCTCACTTAACCAATCAGCCCTTTTGTTTGTAAGCTACACAGTCATGTCCTATGCAAGTAATCTCTTATTTATCTTAACTGATATTAAACTCAATTGCCGATGACGGATGACGCCGCCTGTCACGAAACGGCGATCCATCATCTGCCGTTTGCACCAGTTTTCTGGTGACCCCTGGCTTAGTGCCAATGGTTCTGCAGGTAAGGGACCAGATATGTCATTGAGTAAAGCAGTCGCGTGCTCCCACGAGAGGAGCGTTAGTTGCAACATTCTCTAAGTGTTTCCTAATTACACCCAAATGATGGATCTGCCTTCAATTGCCTCGAATTTGGACCAGCCCGCAGTGTCGGCCGGACTAATTTAAGGAAGCTGTGCGTTTTCGTACTGGTTCAGCACTTACTGGTTTGACTAATGTAGCAGCGTGTTACATTAGTCAAAAACAGTTGAAAATGTTTTTTTTTGTAGTGCCGTCTCCTATCGGAGTTTGGCAATCATCTTGGCTATTTCTTCCTTTGAGCCCGCCTAACGGAACAAGGAGTTCGTGGATTGTTGGTAGGTACCAATGGCGTAAGTTCTCAAGCCATGATATATTGGGTCTTCCAAGTCTCCTCCTGCCTGGTATCTTCCCTTGGATGATTAGTTGAAGGAGTCCATATTGAAAATATTTATAAACTGAAAATGTAAGAGCTCGCTAGAGTAGCAGGGAAATTACAGACTCTTTAATCTTTAATTACTATTGCATAGTCTTATTAATCAAACTCAGACTCTACTTATTCAGAACACCGTGACTTGTACAAATAATAAAAGACTTCTCAAAATGATGCCATTTTTGAGCCAATGAAATGATCCGAAATTTTGATGAACGTAATGATCCAACGCAGAATCAGTAGGTAGAGTGTTCCCGCTTTTTATTCCAGAAACCGAAAATTCGTCCTGTTTTCTTTGAGAAAATAATACTGACTCTATTCGCAATAATAAGCTCGGTAAATACGAGGATATTGGACGGTCCACGAGGCACGTTCAGAAATAAAAGTAAAACGTTGCGAGGTGCAACAGTACACCTCGGGCACCGCATCCGCTGCGGCTAAATATACCCGCGAGCGGGGACTTGCTACGCCTTGGGCCCACAGTTCGATGCCATTCGCTTTACAGCAAAGAAAACAGCAGAGTACCATAACTCAAAGAATATTATCGCTTTATTTAAAGACGCGAATAAACGATGGCAAGAAACGGGTGGCCATACATCGATTCAGACATCAGACATCATGTCTCTACATAAAAATATAGAGAGCACCTTAGCTTTAAAATCGTTAAAAATGTGACTGAATGATGTATAGTGTTACTGCAAACCTAAGAAAATATTGCGTTAGGTAAGTTTTGTACACGCACAATTATTGATGTACGCTTGGAAACATTCCCACTCCCGGCAATGTTTCCACTGGCAATGTTCCCGGAAAGTTTCCGAAAGTTTCCCAATGTTTCCATAAATTCCCAGTGATATTTTTTTGTTAATTCATGCTAATTCTTAAATTATCGCGTTGGTTAGTCAAGTGTCATGCATATTTCCATAAGTGTCTTGTCCTTGCAGTGTTGCCACATGGAGACTGCATGAAAACGGTGTTTCATAAAAAAAACCATCTTAAATCCGTACTACCTATGAAATTCGTATGAATTATGTGTTTAGTAACTTATTATTTGGTGTATAAAGAATCCAAAACCATTTACAAGTCATTAAACAAATATTGAAATATCCAAAGTTTAGAGCAAAGTTCCCGTTAAATTCCCAGTTGGGGGAACATTGCCGGCAATGTTTCCGGCAATGTTTCCAGAGATTGGCAATGTTTCCGGGAATGGAACATCAATACGCACAATTAAATGGGTTGAATTTAAATTCAACAAAACCCGTTTTCAGAATTTTGAAGACAAAGTTCAACCGTTTTCAAAATATTTACCTAATTAGTATTCGAAGTTCAATTCCATCTGTAAATGGGATAAAAATATGAGATCGAACGACAATACCCTGTCCTATGCAATGAGAGACCTATAACCCATACGAGTTACAGTAGTCCATAGTCGACCTTATTCACTTAAGTTTAGGTCGAAATTAACGTGCTGACGAGGCTTTATGAAGTGATTCCAGAAGCAGAACATTATGATTACAAATAAAAAAACACCGTTCGAAATTTAAATATCATTGAGATAATCGTTACTACGAGTATTCTAGATATTGCAGCAATGCAAACTGAGCTTTAAGCCCTGGGTATTAGAGTATTTTTAAGGAGCTAAAATCTGGATCTGTTTGTTTAGAGTGGTTCGGAAACGGACGTCGATGAACGTATTTATCTGTTTGTATGTAAATGTGTGCGCGAGCTGACAGGCTGACGGATCTTGTAAATAAGATCCCACCAAAAACATTCTGTAAAAAACTAGCCAGGTCTTGATGGAGCTGCTTGTTTATCTCTAAAAAGTAATGAAATCTAGACAAAGTCGTGCCAAGTCTAAGGTTCCTTACTGCGATTTCTTTAGTATTATAGTTAATGTTGTGTGACTTGGCCGTTGAAGGGTACACAAGTGGTTCTGGCGTCAGATTGGTGCAATGGTGTCATGGAGCACCTGGTTTTGTACCCTTGTATACCCTTCAACGGCCAAGTTACACAACATTAACTATAATACTAAAGAAATCGCAGTAAGGAACCTTAGACTTGGCACGACTTTGTCTAGATTTCATTACTTTTTAGAGATAAACAAGCAGCTCCATCAAGACCTGGCTAGTTTTTTACAGAATGTTTTTGGTGGGATTTCACTTCTTTTTGTAGAAACGTGGGCATATTGATTTATTTCATTAGATTTTCTTATTGGAAACAGTTTTTTAACTTGTGTAATGTTCGAGTATAATAAAGTTAATCGTTCGACTATTTCTTCTTGTTAAATTGTAAGTTTAGGTATAAAAGCCAGTCTAGTCTTATCCAGAGATTTCCTTTAATTTTATTTATATGCGTATTAAAAGCAGAAGGGGAGGCATTCGCCTATCTGTAGGACGCTATAGGCTAGATTAAAGCAATGACAGTCGATATTTTTATGTACCAATAGTAGAAGGGGGCATTACCATAATCTCTTATATAGCTGAGACCAGCTGAGGGCTCTTCATCAGATACTTCAGACTTTCGATTTTTGACATCAAATGAAGCGGCCCACCAAGTTGAATATTTTTTGTAAGGGCGGTATATGTCGGTCTATAATAATTTGGTTGGGCTCTTGTGTTTTCTCATCAGGGTCACCAGGTACTCCAGATCTTCGATTATCCTAGTTTTTATAGTTTTCCCTTTATGTGGCCATTAAACCCTAACTCTGTACCAAATTTCAGCTCTCTGAGTTTATGGGAAGTACTAGTTCTATTAGGGCTCTTGTGTTTTCTAATCAGGGTCACCAGGTACTCCATATCTTCGATTATCCTAGTTTTTATAGTTTTCCATTTATGTGGCCATTAAAGCCTAACTCTGTACCAAATTTCAGCTCTCTGAATTTATGGGAAGTACTAGTTCTATTAGGGCTCTTGTGTTTTCTAATCAGGGTCACCAGGTACTACAGATCTTCGATTATCCTAGTTTTTTATATTTTTCCCTTTTTGTGGCCATTAAACCCTAACTCTGTACCAAATTTCAGCTCTCTGAGTTTATGGGAAGTACTAGTTCTATTAGGGCTCTTGTGTTTTCAAATCAGGGTCACCAGGTACTCCAGATCTTCGATTATCCTATTTTTTATAGTTTTCCCTTTATGTGACCATTAAACTCTAACTCTATACCAAATTTCAGCTCTCTGAGTTTATGGGAAGTACTAGTTCTATTAGGGCTCTTGTGTTTTCTAATCAGGGTCACCAGGTACTCCAGATCTTCGATTATCCTAGTTTTTATAGTTTTCCCTTTATGTGGCCATTAAGCCCTAACTCTGTACCAAATTTCAGCTCTCTGAGTTTATGGGAAGTACTAGTTCTATTATGATGATCATGAGTGAGTGAGTGAGTGAGTGAGTGTGGGTCATAAATGCGAAACTTTGCTTTCGCTTAACTTCGGAACTAAATGACCTACAGACTTGACATTTTGGATTTTAAGTATGTGATTATAGCTTACTAGATGACGAAAATTTCTGCGTTCTGGTCTTATCCAGAGGTTCTCAAATAGGGGCCTGAAAATGCGGCGAAATGGTTCCAGTAAAGGATGGTACGGCAGTGTTTGCTTCGCGCTCGACCTGGCGGGGGCACTGCCGTGCCCCCAGATAACGGGGGTTCCCTCCGAGTGAGCTCGGATGTGCATATTTAGGGAACAACGAAACATTGCGACGAGTTAAACAAACACACACAATACGTTCGAACAATCCCGTGCTGGGTGGATTTAAGCAATAAAAAGACACGTCATGTGAAAGGGAGGCAACTTCTGTACAAAGGAAGTGCGATTTAATTGAGACCGAAATAGGTATCAAGTTAGACGTCCTTAGGAACAGCTGTACCGTCGGCCACAGTCTAGGATACCCCATGGTAGCTTTTTGGCGCGCGGCATAAGGGCGCCAATCGAACAAATAGGGGTATACAAACAGGGAACACTGTACGTTCTTCAATTTATTTTAAACAAAAAATGTTCTACTAAGTATTGATAACTGGTTATTACACTTTATTGCACAACATAAAAACTTAAATAACAATGGTGAGAAATTACATACAAGGGCGGACTTATTTCAATAGAAATTTCTTCCAGCCAGCCAAATAAATTGTGAGTTATTGTTTTGAATGACGGCGGGAGACGGCCAATAAAGTAGACGTACATGAACAAACAACACATAAATAATTTATAACATACAAATACATGCTAATATACACACAAATACTTACATTAAAGAAAAACCTAGGTATGATATAATAAACTAATGCAATATAAAAAAAATTATAAACTTACTTATACGGGATATTACTTAAACTACATAAACTTACGCTAAAATATTGAATTATTATAATGAAAGGAAGTGCTCTTTGAGTTTGAATTTAAACGATGCCACAGAGGGAGAGTCTCTGATCGACTTTGGAAGAGAGTTCCACAGTCGGGCAGCACTCACCGTGAAAGAGTTCAAGTAGAATTCGGTGTTCCAACGTGGAACTTGTAAGGTTCTGGTATCACACGTTCTCTGTGGTCTCTCACGCGGGGGAAGTAACGAGAATCTCTCACGAAGGTAGCTCGGTGCACTTGGGTTCTTTAAAATATTATATAAGAGAGTGAGCATGTGCAAGTTCCGACGCAATCTGATAGGAAGCCACTTAAGTTGAAGTCTGTACTCGGATACATGATGATCGTACTTTCTCAAGCCGAAGATGTACCTTATGGCCAGGTTTTGGAGTCGCTCAAGCTTGTTGACCAGAACCTCAGTCGCGTCCAAAAAACAAGTGTCAGCGTAATCAAGAAGAGGCAGGAGTAAGGCCTGGGCCAACATTACTTTAGTCTTAAAAGGCAAGAAATTCTGCAACCGTTTTAGAGAATGGAAAGTGAAATGCATACGTTTGCTAATGTCGTTCACCTGAACCTGCCAGGACAAGTTGCAATTCATGATCAAACCAAGATTCTTCACTTTGTCAGTGAAGGGGATTGCTACGTTATTATAGGTTATAGGAGGCAACCACGGTAGCGGCAGGAGCAGGGCATCGCGCAACCTCTTGCTGCCAACAATCATAACCTGTGACTTCAGAGGGTTGACGAGAAGACCAAAGTCTTGAGCCCAATCCTGAATTGCCATCAGGTCACTATTCATGGCAACAAACGCCCTACGCGCATTCTCAATCTGAGCATTTGCATTATCCGGGTCGGTACCTGCATCAAAATGTACGTAGAGCTGGAGATCATCAGCATAGAGATGGAAGTTTGAGGCTAACGAGTGAGTAATCTATACTTATAATAAAACTCTAGCGAAGTCAATTCTGTACATTGAATATTTTTAGAAAAAAACTAGCAGGGGTTACTAAGTAAACTATACTGAATACAAAAATGCAAAAAAATCGGTCTATGTCTGTCTGTCTGTCTGTCTGTCTGTCTGTCTGTCTGTCTGTCTGTCTGTGTGTTACCTCATCACGCGAATACCGCTGAATAGTTTTCAGTCAAATTTAGGACCGTGATAAGTCCTGGTTCTGGGAACAATCTAGGCTATCCGATGTTCAGAATACATTGCGGGTTGCAATTTTAACTTCGTTTTTTGTAAGAAATATTCATAATTTTGATGTAGCTTCTTGAGAAGATATGTTAATAACGTGATACTAAACACATTTCCGAAAAAAAAAAATTGAATTTCCGGAAAAAAAAAATCCGACTTGGAACCTCATTATCTCGGAAACCGTTGATTTCCTAGGCATAGTTTCTTGGGCAAAAATGTTCGTTATGATGAGGACTATACAGGGTGTTAAAAGACCGCCAACAGACCCGAAAGCCACTAGACACCAAAACAAAGTACTTTTTCGATAAATTATTGTTGGGAAATGATTTTGGTTTTTTAGGTTATAATTTTGAAAAATATTTTTTTACGCAATGGACGTGTAACGCACAGAAGTCATATTGCGCAAGCGTAGGTATCAGATTATGTTACTTAAGCTTGAAGTGCCGATGTTTAGAATACATTGCGGGTTGCAACTTTAACGTCGTTTTTTGTAAGAAATATTCATAATTTTGATATGGCTTCTTGAAAATGTATGTTAAGAATCCCCTGAAGCTCTGCAGCCCTCTCGCTCGCACTTTTCAACATTTTAATTTATTGTAAGATAATGATTCAACTTTGGACGATAAAATATAGTTGCAGACATAGATAATAAAGCTATCGACATGTAGACATACCTACTTTAAATTTCACATTTATAGTTTAAAAAATAAAAATTACTGAACTACTTCTTTTAACCGAAGTTCTGTGATATTTTTTTATTAGTAGGAATACGAAATCAAAAGTGTGTCCACATGTCGATAGCTTTATTATCTATGTCTGCAACTATATTTTATCGTCCAAAGTTTAATCATTCTCTTACAATCAATTAAAATGTTGAAAAGTGCGAGCGAAAGGGCTGCAGAGCTTCAGGGGATTCTTAAGAACTAGAATAATTTTCTGCAAATAAAAAGTTTTGAAAAATCCAACTTTGAACCTCATTATCTCGGAAACCGTTGATTTCCCAGGCATAGTTCCTTGGGCGAAAATGTTCCTTATGATGAGGACACTACGTGGTTTTCCACTTTGTTGGCGGTCTTTTATCACCCTGTATGTGGTCTCCCACTTTGTTGGCGGTCTTTTAACACCGCTCGGTATTCAATACAAGCACTCGCCGCAAACAATAATTTTGCATTCTTGCATAGCAAATAACTATTGTTTACCGTTGAGCTGGATAGACAGAGTTATTAGCCGTATGCTTTGCTTGCTGGCTTAGCATGAGAATGAGTAAGACCTTATCTATGGGCTTATAACTTTATCTATCCCACTCTACGTCGAGGGAGATACATATAAACCCTTTTACTTCCTAAGCAATTCTTATGCTAAGCTTCCTGGTATATTATCACGGGCGATACCTTAATGTAAACAATACATATTTATTATTAAATTTATAAATTTAGATTAAGGTTTTTATTCTATTTTATTCTATTGCTTTCTTTTGAGCCCTGCTACCGCAAGTTAAGAAATAATAACTATTAAAATACCCCCGACATTTTAGCTTCGAATAAGCATATTTAATAAATGGCTGAACCAATTTTGACAAAACATAACTAAGAACATTCGCTAGAAAACCTGCTTTCAAATTAAAAAAAAAACCTAAAGCTTCCAAATCGTTCACCCATTTAAGAGCTACGGTGCCACAGACAGACACACCCTCATAAACACTTATACAGACACACTCACAAAGCTGTCAAACTTATAACACCCCTCTTTTTTGGTCGGGGGTTAAAAAAAACCTTCCTTTTGAGTTTTCCTCCACAGTCGAATTAAAATTAAATGTCAAGTGTGTAAAAACGCATACGAAGTCGCGGGCACAACTAGTCTTTAATCTAATCGTCGACCCGCAGTGGGTCTTTTGGTTGCGCTCTCCTGTCCTGTGTTACGTACCTCCATCTTCTACCTCGACGTCTAGTGGAAAACTAGCACAAATCCTACGAAAAAAATTGAAATTTCGAACTGTTAAACAAACTCATTTGGGGATTACACAAATCCCTTTTTTAGATTTCGTTTTATTGTATAATATAGAAAAACAAAGTCGGGTTAGTTAAACCATTTATAAGTCAAGAACGGGTGGACCATTTTTTATGATCTTTGATTTGTTGGATTTTCTTTGCCACGAATACCAGAATAACTATTAAAACAATGGAAAAAATCACGAGAATAAAATAAGGCTGCGCGGACGACGTCGCGGGCAAAAGCTAGTCTCATTAATAAAAATCGAGAAAAGTAGAGGGGAAAGAACTCCCCCTTGAGGTACACCCGCTCTCAACTCGCACCAGTCCGAGCACGTGTCATTGACGCGAACACACTGCGTTCGACCTCGCAGGTAAGACTCAAACCACTCCACCGCAGGTGAGGATAAGTTATGAGAACGAAGAATGCCGAGCAAGATGTCGAAGTCCACGGAGTTGAACGCACTGCTAAAATCAAGGAGGGTCAGTATGGTCAACTGTTTGTTGTCCATGGCAAGACGTATATCGTCTGTCACCTTTAGCAAAGCACTTACAGTGCTGTGAAAGGGACGGAAACCGGACTGAAATGGACTTAGAAGGTCATTTTTATAAAAAAAAGAGTATAATTGTAATTGCACCTCGTGCTCAATAATTTTAGAAAGGATGGGTAAAATTGAAATAGGGCGGAATTGTGAAAAATTAACAGGGTTCGAGATTTTAGGCAGGGGTATAACCTGAGCCTTTTTCCACGCTGAGGGAAAAACTTTAGAGGCGAGAGAAAAATTACAGATGTGAGAAATTACAGGAACGACGTCATTCAAGATTGGTAGTAGCATACCTCGGCTTAGTCCATCACTACCCACGGCTTTAGTGGTAATTGAAAGTAACCCTTTTTTGACACTACCCTCAGTGATTTCCTGAAAGACGAAGGCGCCACAATCCGGCAAGTGTTTTTGTGCAAGTCTACTAAGGGAGGAAGATTTTGTGAGTGGGTCAAGAAGTACCGGAGGAGTAGAAAAGTGTGCGTTCAAGGCATCAATGTCAGTGGTGTTTAGCAGTGGTTCCGAAGACTTGCCTATACCCAGTGACCTCAAGAACTTCCACACCTGCGGAGGAGGTAGTTGTTCTACCGAGGAATGGATATGCTGTCGCTTCGCATCCCTACACAATCGATTACACCGATTGCGGAGAGACTTGTAAGTTACCATAGCCTCCTCATTACGGCACTTTTTAAGACGCTGCTTAGCACGATCGCGTTTAGCCATCAGGTTCTTACTGGATAACTGGTCTATTTCCTCGACGTAGGTATGTTTGCCTAAGCCTAGCCCTTAGGTAAGATCCCGTTTAGGACCCTTGGTACGGAACCCTAAAAATATAATATGACAATAGCTAGCTCATTCGAGCTTGCGTTTTTGACTAAATATATTTAGCTATATTCGGAAATCGCCACCAAAATTAACCGCGATAACTTCGAATGCAATTTTGCGTTTGCCCGTTCTTTTACAGGACGTCCGTTTTCAAAATGGCGTCTAGAGACCGTTAAGCTTTTAAAGACTCGATCACAAGTCGGAGCAAAAAGGCGAGTAATTTGTCGCACGTGCGACGCAAATTGAGCGCGAACATCGTAACTCAGGGACGGTGGACGTTGGATGGGACAATGTGGGTTTTAATTCGCAATTAAGTAAATGGTGTTACTTTTTATTTTTTCTAAAGCACTAACCCGTGCTAGGGAATAATTTAAACATTTAAAATAAGTGAATTTTTTCAACTTATTTTAAATGTTTAAATGGTGTTATTTAAGCACTTATTGGAACGCTGCGCTCTAAAACTCATCCAAAAAAAACTGTTAAATAACAATAAAACCCGACTCCATCTCAGTCTAAGTAGGCTACTTATGCTGATGCAGTCGGGTTTTTTGTTATTTAACAGGTTTTTTTTATTTATTTCTTTTTAGTTTTTTTCATTACAAACTATATATTTTTGCAATATTTGATACCCATAATGTCGGGGTACCAAAATATTTTTTTATTTCGACCCAGCAATATGGAGCCCAGTAGAGCCCTCATTCAAACGATATGTAGACCAATCGTCTCTTTCCGAAGATTAATCGGCAATAAAGTGAGAGAAGCACTGCACTTGCCGTCGCGCTGCAGAATGCGGCTCGGCGCTCGGAATTAAGATATTAAACTCGTTAACGGCGCTCGAATGACTTTGTTTTCTCGACGGCACTTTCTAGAATAACATAGAAGTTTCTCTCAATAGTAGTCGTCGAGGAGGGTGCATCTCAAGGTACCAACTCGAAGAATACACATAAAAATGATATCACCTTCATTTTAAAATGCGACGATAAATAGCAACTCTGTGTAACCGTGTGTATCGGATATAGGTTACCCACAGCAATGTTTGCAGAAGTTGTGTTCAACCAAACTCAAGTTCTCAGACGATCCTCTCTTCTCACTTCTTCCTCAAATGCCCTTATACGGTCAAAGTAATAGGGGTCTATTCTTTCTGAGAATTCTGATTACTCCTCTGTCATCCATCACTCAACGCAGCTAGGTGCGTTAAGTGAGAATTTTTGAGTCGAACGTCAAGTCTCTACTCCTCTGCGGTTGCGAAACCTGGTTTGTCAGAAAAGACTTATCGAGCCAACTTCAAGTGTTTGTCAACCAGTGTTTGAGGCAAATTCTAAGGATATTCTGGCCAAAGAAAATTACCAACACAGAACTTTGGAGGACTAGCTAAAAACGAATAGACGAAGAAATAAAGTTGCAAAAGTGGCGTTGGATAGGTCATACTATGCGAAGACCCGAAAACCACCCCTCCAAGATAGCACTAAAATGGTGTGCAACGGAACATGGAAGAGAGGTCGCCCTAAAACTACTAATGACAATATCCAAACTTGAGATGAAGGCGCAAAATCGGCCAGATTGGAAAACTGTTTTGAGAGCCCTATGTCCCAGATTAGGGATAACAGGAACTGATGATGATGATGATTTTTTCTGAGGCAAAGTAAAATATACCAAGTCAACCAGAGAATAACTCTGTGCGGGGGAGTAAATTGAATGAAAAGAGAGGAATAGAAATGGCCAGAGCTGGAGTGGACCTTCGGCATTTCCAATGCTGTGTGTCAGAGCGCGTAAAATAAGTGTGAAGTGTTAATGTCTCGCGGCGCTTAGCGAGTCTGAGTCACCGGGCAGTAATCTGCGGATTAACTGGTTAAAAATACTGTCGGACTTCGCCGCCGCTTCACCCGCGAATTGAAAAGTCTTTTTGAAACAGCTCTTCTTCTTCTTATTTGTAGTCGGTCCTTCATTAATGCTCGTCAAATTTCGGGAATGGATGAATCTTCTTAATTGAATTATATCAGAGGCCACTCTCGCCACCGTCTGGAATTTTGTGGGTTTGTCCTCTTTAAGCTGGTCGGTCCATCTAGTCGGTATTCTGCCTCGTGATCTCTTCTCTTCAACATTTCCGACGCTTACTTTTGAAACAGCTGGCAACTTTTTGTGACTTTTATTAAAATTCTGAAAAAGTGTCATCATCTTAGATCGAAGACTTACCCAAGTCGATAAGTGCTGATTGAGATCCAACGGTTGAGGTCTTTCATGTTTCGATTGACTCCATCTCAAAATAGATTGTAAGGAACTGTGTCTCCAAGTAGGTACCGCGGCATCCATGTGTGTACCTTATCACTTTTTAACAATATTTTACCAGCTTCATACATTCTTCCACCCAGTTCCTATAATTTGATTGCTTCCGAGTGAATTACAATTGAAATTGAAAGATGTGGGCGTTCGTCTCGTATTACCCCATCTAGAGGGCGGACCCTTATTGTTAGTTTGTTAAAGACCATTTACGAGCCTGAGACTGGAGCTTCTGATACAAAACAGTAAAATACCGATGGTCGGTTTTGAGTATTGTGCACAACTACACTGAGTTCCACGTCGTAGAAAATCGTCACTTTCAATACCCGCATTTGAATGGACATTATAGTATGAGAGGTGATGTCACAGTAGCTGTATCTACCTGTATCTTGTGGAGATACAAATAACTTAGGTCGCAAAAGCCTCAGCCATGTTGTGGCACTGTGAAATAAAGTTGGAAGTGGGAGTCGCTGGTCGTTCCTGTAATTTTGTGAACCTCATTAGCTGCTAGCCTTCTATACCTTCCTCTGTTACGTACGCTTGAGATGCATTGACGCATGAAAAGAACGTCACCCGACACCCGTCAACGCGCCATTTACCGACGTTTTGACACTCCACTCTCAAGGCGCAGGAAACGCAACAATGTGCCAGAAATTGAGGCTCGACGCCCTCCGCTCACGGTCCATTTGATTCGCAGATGAATGTAGGCCCCGAATGAATGATTAGTGATTGCCGATCGGTCCGGCGTTTTGATCCCGTTTTATAAAGACCATGCTTTATTGCAGCCTTTTCTGACCTTTCTTATAGATCGACGATAATCAACACGGATAATTTTTATTACGTTGTGTATGATGGTTCTTTGGCTAATATAACTCCTGATATTGAAAGTATCAGGAAATACTGCTATTGTGACAGTCGGATAACGCAATATAAGTCAATTAAATGTCTATAAATTACTGCGTGTAGGTACTGTTCAAGTGTACATATTACCTAGCTACTGCTGTGCAGAAGTTTGCTTTACAGAGGTGAAGCTATCAATATTTGCCGGAGATAAGTAAAGTAAGGCCTTTGCATCCACGTAATGAGATGATTTATACAGCGTCCAGTGCCAGCTTCACTAACACTAGATGAGTGAAGGAAGAGACCACTCGGCGCTGCAGTGCCTGGGACATTGTTTTTAGGTAAGTAAAGAATTAATCATATTAGGGAGCGCTTTGAAGAGTCTCAAAATGTAACCGTTATTTTGCCTTTCCATTCTTTGTCTTGCTTGACTCTCTCACGAATTCTTCTATGTTTCCATCGATATGGGATCGAAATCTGAGATCGAGCACGAAAGACGAGTGTAGGGCGAGGTGCCTATGGTGGGCACACTTGTGCTCACTGCCAATCGCGATTCAGCGTCGACAATAGTTAAATCAAAATGTTGTGAATTTGTGATCAAAGCGAGCGTATTATTGTGAGCAGACAATTGACGCATTAAGGGCCCCTGAATAGACCGGCAGCCACAATCTTAACGCTACTTTCGTGTCGTGTTTTTTCTGGTGCGTGGTTCCATTGCTTCCTTTGTAAAAGTATTTCCATTTCCTTTTTAATACGATTTTATTAAACACTTTTGCCTTCTTTACGTGTAGTGTTGTGAGCTTTCAAAGCTCAAAAGCATGTATCGAGCTTTGGTGGCTATATGGATATATCGGTAGGATATACCGATGTCTTTTTGAATTTGAATTTTGAATTGAGTTCGAATTTTGTCTATCCTACTATTGGCAATTTAACTGAGTGAATTCGTACTAAGACATTGTAAGAATATTCTTATTAATGTAAACTGGAATATTCTTACCACGAAAAGGGGCGTTCAATAATTACGTGAGGTGATTTTGGCGATTTTTCGATCCCCTTCGTGAGATGTCGTGAGATTTGGCTCTACCCCTACCTCCACGTCCAAATCCACCCACGTGTCGGCGTTCTTCCTGTATGACTTAATTTTCTTTGTATTTTTCATCTCTCCCCATTGCTTGGTCCAGTGGAAACGGTGCCCAAGTCCCCTGGCGACATTTTTTTTTTCACAGCATTAAGGGCGTTCAATTCACGCCAGCATAAAGGTAACGTCACCCCGCGTCACTTTGCGACAACTCCTTTCAGAAACTCGCAGTTTTTGTGCCTTAATAAAATGTACTTTAGTACTTTCATCGAAACGTGGGCGTAGAAGGGCTTTGTTATGCTTTTGCACCATTAAGTATTGCAGTCTATTCATGTTTTAGAAAGTGATTTCTCTTAATTTTTGTGCTGCCTACTTCGATCAAGTCTAGTACCTACTTACATTAGTGCGCGCTGAAGTCTACGTAAACTATGGCAGCATATTCTTTGTTAGTGAATTTCTCAATTCAGAAAGTTCAGAAACCGGCGCTTTGACAGTCCTTACAGTTAGGACAGTTACAGTCACTTGACTGATAGGACGCTACGCTGCGACTGATTGCTGATTGCGTTAGCGCTGTGACGTCACACTACACGTACGTCACCATTAACATGGTTACACCGGAGTTAGGGCTGGAGTGGGATGTACAAAAGGTCCGATCTAAATGTTGTACGTACACTGCTCGCGCGCCCGCCCGACAGCCGCGCCAAGCCCGTCCCCCGACGCCTGGTTGATTCCACGTCCGAGAACGACGAACCCTGACCTCGCTCCCCCAGTGAAGACCACCGCCCGGGAGGCCATCCAATGACCTGTGCGTAGCCACGGCCAGTGGAAGGTCCTTCTGGTAGAGGGCCACGCCCTGACCCCGATCCTTCACTTCCCTAGCGGAAGACCACTTAATTTTAATCTTATTGTGTTATTTTTTTATTTTGTGATGTTTTCCGAAATAAATGATTTTTCAATTTCAATTCAATGATTGTACACACGACAGCGCGTCAGAACGTACACTTTTGTTGTAAAGTCGCCCTTAACGTAACCGAGATCAAATCTCGTCAAATACTTACTACCCGCAACTTCAAGCTTCCTCTATCCTCTAACTGCCAAATTATAATGGGCAGTGAAACCGGACACATGTTTGAATTTCGAGCGTTTATTTGCCACTGCTGGATGGCGAAGGTCATGACTGGCTGAGGCCAGTCTTCGGTGTTTCCTATCATCTGTCCTTATAGCTCAGGGGCCTGAGTCTGTAACGCATTGGTGCCAAAATGGGCTCCCAGTTGAAGGCTTAGTTGAGAATATTCTGATTCTAATTCTAGAGGATTAGTTCGCTGGTTGTAGGGGAAAACGAGGAAACCCCGGTTTGGTCCTTCTACTGGGCCGACATCAAAACGCGATTGCGTTACAGACTTAAGCCACAGTTCGTGTGTAGATCTTCTGATTGTGCCGCTAACTGCGGCACGCGCAAATGAGGCGTCTGATTGAAGGCTTTCACAGAGCGATACAGGCGCGCCACTCGGATATATCACTTGGGATGATTGTTTCACTGAGGTCTTGGCGTAATTTGATGCCTTTGATTATTATTTACAGGCACTGTAGGTAGACATGGTAGAGCAAAAAGACAAGAGCAAAGACAAACCAAGGTTGTGATCTCTATCAGCGGGTGCCATTACCCTGTAAAAAAGACGTAGGATCTTTTGTAACACCTTGTATATTTTTGAAATTTCGCACCTGGCCCCATACTACTCGTAGAAGTTGCTTCTATTGCTGAGTTAACTGACCTTTACAAGATATACTTATAACATTTTCCCTTTACAAGTTTGTACGGAGCCCCCGGTGCACGAGTCCGATTCGCATTTGCCCGATTTTTTAAAAGTAAGAATTGAGTTCCACTCTCTTTGGCACAATTTTAAGGCTGGAAGATAGCAGCGTGGCTTGAAATTCATTTTTTTCACAGTTTTTTAACATTTTGTAGCTAAACTGAGCTACTTTTGTTCAGCGATTTTTCGTTCGCGGCAATAACATAGTATTATTTTCATTATTGTAAACAACAGAACAACAATAATTCAGCCGATTATGTGTTCTGGTCTACGAAGCAGTGGCACTGCCCAAAAAACTTGTCGTAGACCAGAACACATAATCGGCTGAATTATTGTTGTTCTGTTGTTTACAATAATTAAAAGAATACTATGTTATTGCCGCGAACGAAAAATCGCTGAACAAAAATAGCTCAGTTTAGCTACAAAATGTAAAAAACTGAGAAAATTTTGAATTTCCCGCCACGTTGCTAACGTCCAACCTTAAGAGGCTTTTCCATATGATATTATGATTCAATATCTGCCATTCTCCGTCCGCCCGACCCACATTAGCGCGTCACTCAGCGTCACCGTCACGTGACAAGTGTCATTTCGCCGGGCGGGCGGTTTTTGCCCGCCCAGAGCGAACCTTGGGCGCGAAATTGATTTGACGCCTAAAAGTAAAGATACGGAAGGACCACTTCCTCAGTGGAGAGCAATATGATACTAAGAAGAAGATAATAAAGAAAATGTGCAGTGCTCGCGAAAGTTTAAGTTTGTAGAAGATATTCCTTTGTGCTATCCCTACTTTTCGCCGCCCGCCCGAATCGTAACTACAAGTATTACTAGTAACTAAAGAACAATCCGTTACGAAAAACTATGCTAACTTTTGAAACTTGTACATAAACATAGCACACAATGACAATAATGCCACATGTTGTACATAGCACACAATGCCCCCGACATTTTAGCTTAAAATAAGCGTAACTCATAAACGGCTGAACCGAATTTGGTAAAACATATCTAAGAACACTCGCTAGAAAAACTGCTTTCAAATAAAAAAAAACGGTACGAAAAACTATGCTAACTTTTGAAACTTGTACATAAACATAGCACACAATGACAATAATGCCACATGTTGTACATAGCACACAATGCCTTCATCATTACTGGTGGGCATCGTAGTCTTGAGTTTTTTGGTATTTTGCAGTGATTTTTTTTTGCTTCAGTATCGTGTAGTTGTTGTGTTACCTGAGTCGGGTGTCACTTCACAAAACAACACCCTGTATGTAAGATTCATAGGCTTAGCATAGGTGGCCCTTTTGGGCTTCCCTGCTTGTTCGAGGCGCCGCCTGACGGTAATGCGTCGAGACTCCGCGTAAAATTACATCGGGATGACGGGACGGTGTGATCTGATCGGGTTGTGATGCGACGCCTCTCAAATTATGTTTCCATATAGGTACAGTCGGCCACACGTAGGGATACCCCTTTTTGTTCGATTGGCACCCTTATGCCGCGCGCGGTAATAGCTGCCATGGGATATCTGTGACTGTGGCCGAGCGTACCACTTGGTAGCCGTGAGGGAAGACTTCAAGAAGAAACCTTGGCATTTTCTCGGCGCCAGTCTTGAATCTAGGCAACCTCACTGCGTTGCAACATCGCATCGCAAAATTCTACATAAGTTCACTACAGGGTGCACTCGAATTCGATAGCGGAACTTTAAGTAGGCTGTCTGCTGATCAATACAAACAACTTGTACTAGGTGACGACAAAAATGGAGCGAAAAAAATAGAAGTTAAAAACTAAAACCCGACTACTAAAAGGCTTAAAACAAGACCTGTTTATCCTTAAAATAGACTCATAGATAATTAATCGTAGTCGGAGGCCATCGGTTTATCAAATGCGAATGTGGTGTCCTCCGACTACGATTAATTATCTATGAGTCTATTTTAAGGATAAACAGGTCTTGTTTTAAGCCTTTTAGTAGTCGGGTTTTAGTTTTTAACTTCTATTTTTTTTTAAAGCTTTTTAGTAAGTCATTTTGTACGATCACCCAGAATAGAACCAAGAAGGGTAAAAAAATACACATTTTGGAATTTTTTGTTCTATTTGTTATGTTGACGCTACATGTGTTATACATTTTTGAAAAGGTCTTTTAAAGCCCTTTCATTTGATACCCATGACGATGGTATCCGATAATTTTTATTTTTAGGTCCACCACTTTAGGGCGCAGCACAGCCGTTATCTTGGTTTATTTCAAAATTAAACTATCCTATTTTACCTGGGTGATTAAGACGAATCCAACGACACCTCATTTGTTGAAATCGGCCGAGTAGTTTAGGCTCTGCGAGGGAACAGATGAACACACAAACATACATACATACATACATACATACATACATACATACATACATACATACATACATACATACATACGCTGCTAAAATCATAACCCTCCTTTTTGCTTCGCGTAGTCGGGTAAAAATATATCAGCTGTTTCATACATTTGGCGCAGTACTGAGTCTACCTTTTGTATGGAACAGCTGATATTTTTTCACCACCTAGTACAAGTTGTTTGTATTGATCAGTAGATAGCCCACTTAAAGTTCCGCTATCGACTTAGAGTACACCCTGTAGAAATTCATATTTTTTATAGGTACCTAAATGTTACTGGTTCACATAATGAAATTTTTTTTACCACTTGAACCTGTTTACTAATGGGCAGACCTACCCTGTCATACTTAATCGAGTTGGCAAAGTAAACTGATATGCTTTTACGTTCGATTAATACCCTCCACAAATGATCCTACGTCTACATTGACATCGACTACATGGTAACGTCCTCTCCATTCAATTATACCTCTTATGCCAATGTCTATAGAGTTGCCTGGGTAAAGTTCACGATGTGCGAGAGTGTAGATATATTTGCGAACATATTATTCGTTGTTTGCCGGTGGTCGAATGGAAGGGTCGCCGGCGGTTCCCACATCAACTATCATCTAATTCGCATTACTGTCTGTCCGTCTGTTGTTCCTAGCTCGTACAGTTTTACACGGTAAGAATAGCATACAATACCAGAAGGAAGGGCTAAAACAAAATAACTAAGTACAAAGTGAATAAAAAAATTACAATACAAAAAAAAGTAAAATAAAAGTAAGTGAAACCGTTAAAGCGATATAAAAATTACAATACCCCCGACATTTTAGCTTCAAATAAGCATAACTCATAAACGGCTGAACCGAATGTGGTAAAACATATTGAACTTGGCTTGACACGCTACCGCGTGTCTAGATCTAAGAACACTCGCTAGAAAACCCGCTATCAAATAAAAAAAAAAAACGACATCCAAATCGATTGACGCTTTTATAACCGGTTTTGAGGACTAGCAACTGTGCGGTATTTTACAGAATAAGCACAGTGTTCATATAGATAGATGGATAGATAACTCCATAAATCGACTACCATCAAGTCTGTGTATAGCTGTACCGCTAGGACAGCATGTGGATGGTTGTAGCACCCGTATTGTTGCGACAGGCGACCTCGGCGACTACGTCGTTTGTCTCGTTTGTTCTTGTGACTTTGGCCACTTCAATTTATTGGACGGAATTTAGATGGCCCTCCGGCCGTGATTATGGCCCTTATTTAAATAGAGTGAAGACTGTCGTGATCTCTCTTATAATCTTAATGGGTGTATTTGGGAAGATTGATCACGAAGACATTGTTGTATGTAGTGCAAGCTCCTTACCTTGACTCTTCGACTGTAGTGTAGGAAGGGCTAGCAACAGCCTCATATCCCACACATCGCCACAAATCATGTACTCGACCCAACCATCTTTCTAGTCGTTCACCATCTGTAATAGTTTAGATTACATGAAATCAGTGTGTCTTGGTATTAAGAGCTAGATAATCTGTGCTTTAAGGAATATATCTTGCACCAAGTGAACTTTAATATTATCCAAGTTATATCTCCACTTTATCCTCGATATGCAGGTCTCGCTTTCACCTAGATCATCCCGTCAAAGCATGCGCCCTCGGCTCTAGGACTTTCATCAACACGTGGTGTGCCCGACTTTCGTACCATAAACTCAGCAGTTGGTTGCAGGACTTTCCTCAACCATCGTGGTGCCCGAATTCATACCGTACACTTAAAGCAGGAGCCCTAGGTTGCAGGACTTTCATCAACACGTGGGTGCCCGACTTTGTACCACATACTCACAGCTATTGGTTGCAGGACTTTCATCAACCATCGTGGTGCCCGACTTTCGTACCATACACCCAAAGTAAAGCCCTCGGTTCAGGGACATTCATTTCATCCTATTAAAGCGGATATCCGCTTAGGGCGGAAGATCCGCTGCAATTGGTAAGCATCACTTTAGGTGGGGCTCCAGCTCTCTGTGTGGCCTCATCTTTAAACAGGGCATGATCCAGGTTATGTGTAGTGATTATGATAAAATGATATAGGTTATAATAGTATAGTATAGCAAGATAAATAGTTGTGTGAGGAAGAATATGATAATTTTAATATTACATAGATAAGCGTATCGATAGACTAATAAACATTATCATAAATGTGAACGAGCCAACATATTAATGACTCCACATTCCACAGGATCTTTCACTTTTCCTCACATCTCCTTCATACCAAGACACCACAGATATTTCACTAAGCTAGATACTTAGCTTCAATTTAGCTGCACTGCACACATTGTATAGCACTGATCAAATAAACTCAAACCTTCAATTAATTCGTTGCCGGCAAAGTGACAGATGATCCAATGTTTATGAATTGCTTAACCATAGACAAACCAGATGATGGTGTTGCTATGTATATTATTTACCTTTCGCGAGAAGTCGCGACACTCCCGGCGGCGCGGCGAGTTAGAGAAGTGTAGTCGTTAAGTTGCGTGTCCATTCCTTGATCTTTTCTAAGGCTTGGACTGCTGCTCTTCGTTTTGATACTATCTCTTCTGACTGTCCTTTCTCATTCATATCTGTAGTTATTGTTATATCTGAATGCTCATTTGTCAAATCTGTGTTCTCGTTTGTGATATCTACACTATCACCTATGTCATCTTCTATGTTATCTTCGCTGTTTTCTGTCATATTTATGTTGCCTGTTGAAGTGTTTAGCTCTTGAGGTAAGTTAGTTATCCCTTCCTTGAATTGCTCTTGTTGTGTGAGTGTATCTTCTTTATTTGACGTGGGTAGATTATAATCTACCTCTTCATCTACCTCTAACGGGTATAGGTGCGCAATGGACCGAATGAATATTGTATCATTCACTTTTACTTTAGCTACTCTGCACTGGCCATCGGCACTTTTTACCAGAGTCACAATCTTTCCTACTTTCCAGCTTTCACGATTCTTGTCCGATTTAATTTGAACAATTTGACCTACTTCAGGGATTTTATTTGAAGTCACACGTGGCTGTTTATGTGAATGCTTAAACCTTTCACGCAGACTTGGAAGATACCGGTTGCAAAACATTTCCCTGAATTCATCCAGAATGACACGACCTCTTTTCCATCCTTCTATAAGGTCAACTTTGGTGACCGTGCCTTGCACAGATGGTTCCTCTTGGGCTGTTTCCAAGGTGATGCATCTACCGAAGTTTAAAAAATCCGAAGGTGTTAGAATGTGTTCTAACTCACTGTCCACACAAGTGAGTGGGCGTGTATTCAACACGGCTTCTATTTCTTTTACTATTGTTGATAGTTGGCTGTCCTTTAACAAATGTTTTCCGAGTGTCCTTATCATACAGTGTTTTACCATGCCTACTAATCGTTCGTAAAATCCACCGAACCATGGTGCTAGTTGTGGTATGAATCTCCATACGATTTTATTTTCTGTACAATATTTGTTTGACAGTATTTCTGCCAAAAGCTTGAAATGTGAAGCATTGTCGGAGGTTATGACGGATGGAATGCCTCTTGCTGCTATCATTCTTCTCAGAGCAAGTAAACCTTCATCGGCTGTTGAGTCTTGGACTACTTCTAAATGTATGGCTCTGACGGCCAAACAAGTAAAAAGACATATCATTCTTTTACTTGTTCCATTTCCATTATTGACCAAAACCGGTCCTAGATAATCAATACCGGTATATGTGAATGGCATGCTGAAATTGACTCTAGCAGCAGGTAGAGCAGGTGTTTCTGGTAGTTTAAATGGTCCACCACCGTGCTTAAGGCATCTTGCGCATTTCCTAAGTACCTTCTGTACTTGGCTTTTACCCTGTGGTATCCAGTAAGATTGGCGTATTATGCTGAGAGTGTGATTTGCACCTACATGGTAATTCTTCTCATGTGTTTCTTTGATGATTGTGTTAGTTAATTCGCAGTCTTTGGGCAATAGTACTGGGTACCTTTTATCAAATGACCAATCAGCATGTTTTAACCTACCTTTGCATCGCAGTATGCCGTCAACGTCTTTAAACAGTTTTAGATTACGACTTAGACTCGTTTCCTTTCCTTTTGCTTCCTCCGAGTAATAAAATGCTTGTAGTTCAATGATTTTTTGCAACGTGTTATCTATGTCTGGTTTTGTAATTGGGTTATCGATTTCCATATTTTGTGGATAATTTTGTTCTTCCACATCTATTGGTTTCGGAAATTGTAACTGAAGTGTGCCTAGGTCCGATGTAACTTCCGAAGTACACAAAGTAATGTCCTCTGAATTTCTAGATGGCCATTCACTAGGCTTTAGTAGCAAGAAGTCAGGTCCAGATAACCATTTATCTTGATCCCTTTTTGAAGACATTGGCCTGGTCGCTACATCAGCTGGATTTAATTCTGATGGAACATAACGTATGGTCAACTCTTTGTTCCTTTTTATCTCTTCTATTCTTCTATCTACAAATGGTGTCAATAATTTGTTGGAGTGATACCAATCGATGACAATTTGACTGTCCGTCCAAAGAACTTGGTGGGTCACGTTAAGTTGAAGAAATTGAATAGCATATTGAATCAATCTACTTCCGATCAAGACGCCTAGTAGTTCTAGTCGTGGAATTTTCAAGTTAGCTTGGTCCTTTATTGGAACAAGACGTGATTTACCAATTACGAAAGTTACGTTTCTTTTCCCAACTATGTAAACTGCGGCTGCGTAGGCTCTGGTGGAAGCATCGGTAAAACAATGTAATTGGCAGTCTTCTTCATCAATATCTGATAGGTAACGTCTAGGTAAGCATACTTCCTTGATCTTTATGAATTGTCTTTGTATCTCTTCCCAATTGTCCGCTACGTCCTTAGGAAGTATAGCATCCCATTTTATCTTATTTTTCCACAGATCTTGTAACAGTAGTTTTGCTGGCAAGAGCAACGGTACTGTAAATCCGCATGGATCGTAAATAGAGGCGATACTCTTCAAGATTCCTCGTTTGGTGTTGGCATGTCTGACTTCTTTACTCATTATTTGGAGTGTGTCTTCTTCCAAGTTCCAATGCAGCCCTAGCAGTTTTATCACCTTGTCTTCACATGTATCTGGAATAAGCTGCATGAATTCTTTAGAATTCGAACTCCAGTCTCTTAAATTCATAGAGATCTCTTGGAATGTTTTTTTACAGCCGTCATAAAGTTCTACTGCTTCTTCAACTGTTCGTGTTCCGGTTACAACGTTGTCTACATATATGTCGTTGGTAATTTGTTTTACACTGTCTTTCTTTGAATTTTGTAATTGAAATTTAAGGGCCGCATTCAGTAAGAATGGACTGGATATAATTCCAAATGGAACACGAGTGAATCTTAGATGCAGCAGATTCTCTTCAGTAGCAGCGCACGTCGGGTCTTTAAGCCAAAGAAATCTTGTCACGTCTCTATCCCTTTCTTTGAGGGTTAACTGAAGAAATGCCTTTTCAACATCTGCTGATATCCCTACGGGATGACATCTAAATTTTAAAAGCAAACCTGTCAAGTTTTCTATCATCATCGGGCCACAATAGAGGCATTGGTTGAGACTTTTGTTGTCTTTTGTCTTAGCCGAGGCATCATACACAATCCGAATTGGTTTTCCAGGTGTTGTCACTCCATGATGGGGTAAATAGTGTACAGGATGGTCTCTGCTCTCTTCAGAAGGCACTGGTTCAATGATTCCTTTGTTTAATTGTTCCTTTAGTGTTTGATCATACGACAGTAGACTTTTGGTGTCCAGTCTTTTCAGAAGGTTGACTAATCGACCATACGCTAATCCCATGTTTGTAGGTAAGTTAGGAGGATACTCATTCCAAGGCCAGCATACAGACATACGGTTATCTTCAATTGTTGTGTTCTCATTGAAGTGTTTGATCGCTTCTTCGTCGCGGTTAGTTTTAGGGGAATCTGTGATCCCGATGGATTCTAAGTCCCATAAAACTTTAAGATTAAAACTTTCCAGTGGCGGATCTGGTTGGTTCAATGTGGTATCGCAGGTGGACTGAAAATATGTCAGCACCGACAGTGGCTCGTCTGCTGTCTCTGATAATTTTCCAGACAATATCCATCCTAGTTTAGATTTGACCAAAAATAGGTTTTCACTCAGTTGTAGTTTTTCTGTGGACATCAACGAGTGATAATAGTCATTTCCCACCAGGATGTCCACACGATCCTCTAACGAGCCGTCATCTGCAAGCGTGACTACTTCATCTCCCTTCTGATATTTTACTCCGATTGGACAAGGAACCCCTTGGCATATGGTTGGTACTACATTCGCAAATACTTTCTTTGACTCATTGGTGACGGTTTCTATGTCAAGGCTCACCAAAGGGGCATCAATCTCTTTAGGTTCTTTAGATCCAAAGGTAAAAACTGTAAGTCGGTTTTCTTCTTGAATTGGCAATTTTAGAAGTTTGGAAATTCTTTGAGTTATATAGCTTTTCTGGCTCCCACTGTCTAGAAGGACCCTGCATTTTACATGGGTTGTGCCATATCCCTTTAATTTGATTATGGCAGTCTGCAGCCAGGTGGTCCCTGTTTGGCTAACTTGTAGAACACTTGTAGGGCCTCCCTTTTGAGGTAATGTCTTTGGACATAATGCCCTATTATGCTGTCTGTATGCATTACAATGCACACAATAGACTCTTCTTTGACAATCCTTCATTGTATGATTCCTTTGTAGACAGAGATAGCATCGATCACCTAGTTTTTTCTTTCGTTCTTCTATTGTTTTGAAATTTGTACATTTATCATTGTAGTGTTCTTCGTTGCAGAAGACACATATGGGCGGCAATCTACTCCTTTTAGATTGATTGTATCTGCTATAGGGTTTGTTTATGTTCTGTTGACTCCTTTCTTCGTAATTAAGGCGTGCATTGTTGAATGTTCTTTTTCTCGCATTTACATGTAAAGCTTCCACCGTCATAGCTGGTTGAGTAATTGGTTTGGAGTGAGTTGCATCCCTGGCTTCTTCTTTCGCAGTTATTATATTTTGTAACTCCTTTCTAATTTCTTGAATCGAATCGCCTTTAGTTTTCAATTTTAACTCATATAGTAATTCTGGGAACTTCTCTGTGATTGTAAAACGGAGATAATTATGCTCCGTACTCTCTCCCAAGGATTCTAAAACCCTTAGGTGGCGTTCCACTTCATTTATTACTCTGCGGCAATCGGCTGTAGATGTCGTTGCTGGTGATATTTTGTTCAATGCAGAGTAGTGAGCATCAATGACTTGCTTTAATTTGCCGTACCTCTCTTTGAGTGAGGCTACCGCTATAAGATAGTTCTTATTCGTAGTGTCTAGTCCTTCGATAGTGTTTTTTGCTTCTCCGTACAATGACGACTTAAGGTATAATAGTTTGTCTACATCAGACAGGTTTCTTTGATCAATACTCGAACTAAATTGGTCCCAGAATTGGTGCCATTCCAGAACGTCGCCTCCAAACTGCGGTAAGTCAAGTTTGGGTAGTTGGGTGGATAGCGGCAAAATGTTCTTAGATGACGTGTGTGATTCCGTGCGTTCTTTGACTATTGTATTTAATTCAGCCAATGACTCTTCCCCTTTTAATTGTATCGTGGTTATTTCAGATATCTCATCAGCATTAGGGTTTACAGAGACATTAAAATAGTTATGTAGGTCGGTGGTCAAACGATTTAGCAGAGATTGCAGTTTTGCTGATGTTATTCTAGCGTCTTCGATATTTTGACTTGACAGAATTTTGCACAGATTGAGAGCTTTATCAGATAATTCTTGAATATGGTTTGTGATCATAGATAGTCTTTTTAAAAGAATCTCTTCCACGTTTGCTTAGTTGAACTTTGATGCCGTGCTTCTGTAAGTTAATCAGGAATTTCTCGTGATGACTGTTGATTTATCCATGCATTAATTCTCTAGCAAATGTAATTAAATTTAGTTGATAGTTATTTGATTATTAGCAGATGGGGAAAGTAAGTATTAAATATTTATTCATGTTGAACTATCTTTGTAAATACTGGCCTACAAATTCTTTACATTAAAGAACCAAATTTAATGTTTTATAAAATATCTAATACAAGACAGTATTATTTAGTAACACCGAGGTATAATTGTGTATCTACGGGACACCTCAATGCTAATAATGATCTGTGTCTGAATTCATTATGTTTCTTATTTGAGACACCCTGTATAATATAAAGTTTCAACCGAAAGCCCTATTTGTAAATGCTTCTTAATATATTATATGAAACTGTATACCATTGGTTGTGAAACCTAAATGTAACTGACTAATCTATAGTTTTATCACTATGTATGGATACCCTATATAATGTACAGAAATTGCACTTTAAACTTATAATTTCCTCAGTAATGTATGTTAAAGTAAGTAGGTGAAGTATGATTAATTTATTTTACACGTTGTATAGAGTTACACCTTGTATAGTGAAACACCTTGTATAATATAATGTACAATTATTATTATCAAGTGGAATGGTTTCTTTCATGCTTACTTGGTTTAAATATTCAAGTGACTCTAAGTGTTAATCTAGATGATTTATTTTAAGTTTCATGACTTAGGGTGGAATGAGAATTAAATCAATCTATTACTTCCTATTAGGAGACCGGTGTACTGATTTATTTTATTAATTTATTGAAATTATGTAATCGCTTATTGTTAATTTATCAAATGTAGTAAGTGAACTTTAGTTGTACTATTGTACTATTAAGTATTATGTGACTAACTCTGTGTAGTTGTACCATCTTACAGTAATTTCTTTACTAAAAAGGATAATGTTATCTCTTTGAGCTGAATTTTAATATCAACAACGGCGATGGTACTGTATTCTGAGGGTTATTGGTTTAAGTCCCATAATAAATAATAATCTACATTATTTATAAGGAGGAAAAGTTTGTAATTATGTATGTATGTAGGGTAATTTCCCAAAACTACTCATCTGATTTGAAATTTCCTATACTATGAGAAGCTACGTTATTGAGGAGTGTTATAGGCTAAAATTTTATTGTGATAGTGAGAAAGAAAACTAAGTCTGCGCGAACGAAGTCGCGGGCAAAAGTTAGTCCTTAAATGTTTTCATGGTACTGATCGGCACCTTTAAATACAAAAGGGTACGATTATTCATGAAAGTATCTATGTACCTCAGTTTGATGCTGGTTTCTCGTTTATCATTCGTTCAACTTGGTATGAAATTATCTATGGACATACCTACACTAACATGCCCATGATAAAATTAAAATTGATTGGTGGTCCCATTTGTGAGAGAAAAAAAATCACATACCTGTGTGTCCGGGTCCAGTCTGATCTGGACAGGTTATAGATCGTCTGGTTATCCAGTGATGAGGCTTTATGATTTCGTGTCCTGATTCAAAATAAAGCCATAATTAAGACTAGGAAATTAAAGTTTTAGAGATAAAGAAATGATCTACTGGATGACAGATTTATTTCCTCGGAGGATTTAAATATTCCTGTTACTACTGTTTACCTCGCAAACTGTTGACGTCAAACATGTTTGTCAACTATGGTAGGTATACTCCGGCCGAGTATTTCGGGTAGGTGGCCATGCTGAATGTATTTCAGTCGCTCGCTTGACTTTGGGAGTTTTGAGAAGGTAGATCAAAGTGTCACGCATCGCACCATGTCACTTGAAACGCCCTAGTCACTACTGAGATATTTAAACCATTCTAATGCTATTGCAGTGTAAGTAGCTTACTTCAAGGAAGGTACGAGAGTTGCTTTCTTCTAGTCCGTGAAAGCATCATAGAGGATTCGAACAATGGCATAAATACAGCGCCGGCGCAAGGAAAATTACAACTAGTTCGACGATCAACCAGTCAGAATGGTATATAATAAAACTGCAAATGTACAAAGAATTATACTCACTCTATACTTCATGTGACACTTTTGGATTCCATTTAGTCACTCAGTTAGTACTTAGACAGGGTTTTAATGAAATTTATTGAAACAACTCGTAAGCGGCCGAAAAAGTTTCATGCCCAGAAAGAAAATGGCGTTGTCAAACAAATGTTGTGTGCAAATATCATCAAATTATCTTCCTTTATGTAATCCTCGAAATATACTTCGGAAATAC
Organism: Zelleria hepariella; assembly: GCA_949319315.1. Classification (NCBI taxonomy): domain Eukaryota; kingdom Metazoa; phylum Arthropoda; class Insecta; order Lepidoptera; family Yponomeutidae; genus Zelleria; species Zelleria hepariella. The sequence continues at coordinate 7,563,567 of OX439385.1, read as the reverse complement.
AACTGAATAATTTAAGGATAAATGGTTTTGGTTATTGTAACTGCTCTAAACATCATAATACACCGAATATCGAAAGATTATAACAGAGTTTCTTCCGCTTTGAAAATAAAATTAAACTTCTTTGTCGTTTCTCAACACTTCATATCCGGTCACAGATTATCATCACAGATTACAAAAGGATTAAAACTCCTTTACACATTGGTCCAATACAACCATATTTTTTTTTTTTTTTTTTTTTACTACTCGTCCCAACCTAAACCGGAAAAGAGTAATGAATGACAAACATGATCATAGAGTAGGAACTTCTATGAATGGAGTGGAGATGGATTAAAAGCCATCGTCTGCGAAATATACGTGTTTTACTAGTTGATAATTGAAATATTATTTCCTACTCATTAATCTCGTACTAAAGAAATAAGTGAGAATCTCATTGTATGAGGATAAAATTATCACATTTCAAAGTAGGTGTCGCTATTCATCACTAGAGGTCGCTATGAGTCAAGAAACTTGCACTACTTTTATCATATTGTTAAACAACTCAAATTTAATTATCTATCTGCTGCTCATTACGGACTCTGGATTCAGATCCCAGCTCCTCCACCATGTCGTGATCTCTCTTATAATCTTAATGGGTGTATTTGGGAAGATTGATCACGAAGACATTGTTGTATGTAGTGCAAGCTCCTTACCTTGACTCTTCGACTGTAGTGTAGGAAGGGCTAGCAACAGCCTCATATCCCACACATCGCCACAAATCATGTACTCGACCCAACCATCTTTCTAGTCGTTCACCATCTGTAATAGTTTAGATTACATGAAATCAGTGTGTCTTGGTATTAAGAGCTAGATAATCTGTGCTTTAAGGAATATATCTTGCACCAAGTGAACTTTAATATTATCCAAGTTATATCTCCACTTTATCCTCGATATGCAGGTCTCGCTTTCACCTAGATCATCCCGTCAAAGCATGCGCCCTCGGCTCTAGGACTTTCATCAACACGTGGTGTGCCCGACTTTCGTACCATAAACTCAGCAGTTGGTTGCAGGACTTTCCTCAACCATCGTGGTGCCCGAATTCATACCGTACACTTAAAGCAGGAGCCCTAGGTTGCAGGACTTTCATCAACACGTGGGTGCCCGACTTTGTACCACATACTCACAGCTATTGGTTGCAGGACTTTCATCAACCATCGTGGTGCCCGACTTTCGTACCATACACCCAAAGTAAAGCCCTCGGTTCAGGGACATTCATTTCATCCTATTAAAGCGGATATCCGCTTAGGGCGGAAGATCCGCTGCAATTGGTAAGCATCACTTTAGGTGGGGCTCCAGCTCTCTGTGTGGCCTCATCTTTAAACAGGGCATGATCCAGGTTATGTGTAGTGATTATGATAAAATGATATAGGTTATAATAGTATAGTATAGCAAGATAAATAGTTGTGTGAGGAAGAATATGATAATTTTAATATTACATAGATAAGCGTATCGATAGACTAATAAACATTATCATAAATGTGAACGAGCCAACATATTAATGACTCCACATTCCACAGGATCTTTCACTTTTCCTCACATCTCCTTCATACCAAGACACCACAGATATTTCACTAAGCTAGATACTTAGCTTCAATTTAGCTGCACTGCACACATTGTATAGCACTGATCAAATAAACTCAAACCTTCAATTAATTCGTTGCCGGCAAAGTGACAGATGATCCAATGTTTATGAATTGCTTAACCATAGACAAACCAGATGATGGTGTTGCTATGTATATTATTTACCTTTCGCGAGAAGTCGCGACAAAGACGAGGCGTCAATTGGTACGCTCAATATTTTAACATCAATGTTTAGCGCAAAGTATAACTACGAACGAACTCTAGCACCACACATTTTAAAGATAGTCTTATGTAGGCATACGTCTGGCACATTTCTTGCTAAGTGTTGTATTCGTTCGCGTAAGTAAGTAGGTAATACATTTACATCGCACCGCGCGAGACATGTTTGACATGTTTGTAGGCTGTACGGAACTTTGTTCGTTATTAATTTGCTCGCTGACATCGCATCCCTACCGGCGCGAAGAACAGTGTATTTACTTCGAACATCAGTAGGTACAGTATTCGTCGAAAGACGAAAGACGTTATGGAAAGGTGGAAAGGTACCTCCAGGTAGAAGATTGGAGGGAGGTAAAGATAGAGATACAATTTAAAAATACAATATACAAAGTAAGTACAGGAGAGGAATGTGGATGTGTCAAATGCAAAGGGGCTCTGACTCAGCATGTGCTGGAGTATGCTAATACTACATTCAGTTAAGGCTCCGTATAAGGCTAACTAGCGCCACCAATGTTAAAAAAATCATATCTTCCTTTAGAAGAAGTTTCTGAAAAAATCCTAAGATGAGCCTATGCGCCATGCTTTTCTAGATTTTTAAGTGTAGATACCCTCTTCGAAATTTACTTTTAAGCTAAAAAATTTTCGATAACCGCCAAAAGCGGCCGTTTTTGGCGGTTATCGAAAATTTTTTAGCTTAACGCTAGAAATTGAGTTGGGTACCTACACTTAAAAATCTAGAAAAGCATGGCGCATGAGCTCATCTTAGGATTTTTTCAGAAACTTCTTCTGAAGGAAGATATGATTTTTTTAACATTGGTGGCGCTAGTTAGCCTTATACGGAGCCTTAAACTCGCACTTGTCCGTTTTTTTTTGTGTCGTCACAGTGAATCAACTGTGCTCCAGTTACGAAGGCTTGTTCCTGTAGGTAAAACAAAGTAAAGCGAAGTTTCAGCAGTGGGGTCCCGAGTTCGACTCATGAATTAAAATGTTCCAATCTGTGTGTTTTGTACGCCTATACGCGTGTTTTATAGGGCTAACACCCATTCGTTGGTATGGTCAATGATCATCAACATCATCATCAGCCCACCTCTGCCTACTGCTGGGTATAGGCCTTCAATATTTTAATTGTCAATCATCATCATTGTACCCTGTTTAGTGAAGTTTTTTCCTTGTCTGTATTTATATTGGTGTACAATAAATAATACTTTATCTTCATTGTTGGTGCAGGAACTCTCCACGCAGACTCAATACAGGATCGAATTTTATAAACAATAGCTATTCCTGAAGTAAAAAGCAGGGATTAAAATAAGATGTTTCACTTTAGCCCAGATTAATTTTAAATTTGGAATCACTTTTTAATAACAGGGCATTTTTTTAATAGAGGTATTTCTGAAATACGTCAACTTCTAAACGTGATTTCCAACAACCTTTGCTCTACCACTTTTCTCATAGCTCGATACTTTTCATTTACTGAACGATTCTTATAAAAGTTTGCATTTGTACCATTTCAGCGCTGCCTGCTCGGCGCCCTTATGCCCCTCCATTCTCTACCACCTCTCCAGCATCTCCTGCTCGCGTAGCATGAGGCGGTGTTAGAGAGGTGTCAGAGTGTTAGGACTCTGTCCATCCCGCTCTACTTCAAACAAAAGAGTAAGATACATATAGTTTTAAACCCATAGATACTCTCTAACACCGCCTCATGCTACGCGAGCAGCTCCTATTAGTAACCAGATTATTAGAATAAAAATTTACTTATGAAAAAATTTAAAAGTGATACTCGTAGAACAAAAGTTGTTGGAAATCCCATTTTAAAGTTGATGGATTTCAGGAATACAGCTATTTAAAAATAGCCATGTAGTCTCAAAGTGACACGAGGCTAAAGTCATCGTCATTTTCATCCAGTCCAAAAATCTAGTGCTTGATTTATTTAAGAACATCAACAGCTGATATTTCACCTGTTAAAATCTCATAGAATGGTCTAGTAAATGATCCAAGAGGTAAGGTATGTGAAAAGGCCCCTTCGCACGAAAACTCGCCTCGTTCACACATTGGGGAACACAAACAGTGTTGAGTTCAACTACCGACGAGTTCGAGATTGTGTTTTGTGAACTGAATTAACAACACGATGATTAGGAAGGCTTAAAAAGATCGATGTATAGCTAGGCTTTTAAATTACTCCAGCTAGAGAGCTAGCATATCAAAATAAACAAAAAGTTACATAGGTACATAGATAGTAGGTAATCTTTATTGCTGACTAAATTGACTTGGCTCGAAGAAGTTTTCTCCACTTGGGATTGGGATGATCTTACGCAGTTGGTTCGAGGTCGTTCCAGTCCAGCGCCTCCATTATGTAAAAATTCCACTCAACCTCCGAGCGTCAAAACACTCGAAAATAGTCCGTATTGAAATGAACAATCTATTTTTTGACATTTAAAAACCGTTATTTTTACGGTGGATATTTTAGATAATACAGGGGCTGATCGACCTTCCGCAACTCAACAAGATTCTAAACCAAGATAATAAAAAAATACAAATGATATAAACATCTAATAAAATTTACCTTAGCTCAGCAGCGGGGTCGAGTATCACAAAGTTAAAGCAAACAGTCGGTTAGCTAACCGCCGCATGTAACCCAAGACGCGGCCGGACAGATAGACAGCTAATTAGTTCCGAGATGCGATACCGCCGGGACACTGACACTGAGGAGCAGCGGGAGAGTTGATTGTACAGCTGGCTTAGTATGACCGGCCATATGGAGGTTTACAGCCCGATACAATGTCTACATAACTCTTGCTAACTAGCCCCCGCTGATGTAATGCTACCGCGGTTCCGGTGGGGTAGGCAGAAGAGAGAGGGAGGAGGTTTTAGTCCGTAGCCCCCTGGGAGAAATCCCCAGGGGAGTCGGGCATACCTTAGCACGGTATCATTGATGATTTCCTCCTAGCAAAGAAAAAAAAGAAAACTTAGTAGTAGACTTGGTGCGAACGCAGGCACCTTCGTAAATATGTATCTGTATGTATAATAAGTATCTGGACGTCCGAAGTTGTGGTACTTCATCACACATCTTGCCTACCCTTGTTAGGTGTTACAACGTGCACAACGTCGACTTTTGTAGACGTCGTGATTGAACGAACGAGCGGAGCGAGCGAAGTTCTCCGAGTCTACTTGAACAATCCTGCGTTTGTATGTATGTATGTATGTATGTTTGTATGTTTGTATGTTTGTTTGTATGAATATTCGTTCGACGATAACTTGAGTAAATTTTGTCGGATCGTCATGAAATTTGGTAGGTGAGTAAAAAGAGAATTTTTAAGTTCGAACATGAGCCAAATCGGTCGAGGAGTTGCTGAGATATGCGGGGTCGCGAGTTCGTAGTTCGGGGCGAACCACTAGTCTATTTGAATGATGTACATTTTTATTACTCCATATTCCACCGTGTATCGACGTTGTGCGCTTTCGTGATGTATTTGTGTAACGTTCTATGACGGTTGTTCGCGCCAACCGTCTAGTTTCCATTAGCCTTTCAACTCCCACTAGATGAGTGATTTGACGTAAATAAACTATACACAAATTACACCTGTTTTGCTTAATCATTCGATAAGGGTCAGATTGAAATATTCGACACGAAAATTAAAAAGAATATACTGATTGACATCGTCAGTTTAACTAATCACCGTTGCTAATAATATCAAAAAAATCATAACAGGGGGTCGACCGGCTAAGACGAAGCCGATTACCATTGGCGAAAATCGAAGTTCGATTTTTGAAAAATGTACTGCCACCCAGTTCATTTTTCATAAATCGAACTTCGATTTTCGCCAATGGTAATCGGCTTCATCTTAGCCGGTAGACCCCCAGGCTATAGAAGAATCCCGTTTAGAGCTCATCTATTCCGGCCACGATTGTCTGCACCATCTCTGACAATCATAAAACGTTTCCGGCTCCTGTTAGGGGAGGCTGTTCAGCCGAGGACCCGGAATGTAATTGAATCGCCATCGCACTTACAGACGACATAACCCTCCGATCTACGACACATTCGCTCGCACCTCCGAGCGGCCGACGGCCTACCGATGGCATTAAAGCGGCCATCCAATCGACGTTACCGTCACCCGGTACTGTCGCCTGCTAAAGTCACTGACGATTACTCGAACGATGAAACAGAAGTTGCTTTTTTTGACGAGAAAACGAAGAAGTGAGCGAAGTTCCTAGAGTCTACTTGAACAATCCAGAGCGTTGAAACAGAAGTTGCTTTTTTTTGACGAGAAAACGAGGTGAGCGAAGTTCCTTATGGCCCGGTTTCTGAGTTGAGATTTTTACTAAGCACATGATTACGTATCGCTCTGTCACGCTCTTTTGTGAGAAATCTGCAGAGACAGGACGATACTTACCCATTTGTTTAGCAAAATTGTCAACTCAGAAACCGGGCCAGAGTCTACTTGAACAATCCAGAGCGTTTCGGGGTCGTTCAATAAGTAATGAGAATGAGATTTCTTGGAAAGAAAAAAATAAATTATGCAGGGCGGCATAGCTTATACATAATGTTGAAAAAATTATGACCTTATTTTGTTGTTTTTCTATTAAATCACGGTTTTACTCACTAGTAATACTCACGAAAGTTTAAGTTTATTTTGTTGTTTTTAGTTTTAAGAAAATTCTATGTAAATCATTCGTTTGGTGTACAATGAGGAATATTCTTTCAAAATTTTGTAGAGCTTTTGTAAAAGTTGTTTCTCATGAGTTCTCGAATAGCCATTAGAGTAGCAGTACTTCTGCCTTCCTATTGTATCCGGACATATCCGGATCGGCGCGTGCCGATGGCTTTATTATCCGGCAACCGGTCGTAATGTTTAAGGGCCACCTGTGAGTCAGAGGATCAAAAGGGCATCAAGGAGCGCGGATTCCCGCCAAGGACATTCCCTTTGGCGAGGCATTCGCGCCAACATTATGTCCGGATTATTGCTGTCAAAGGGCCGAGGATTTCTTGTAAAATGCTTCTACGCGTATTTTATAGCTCAGTTTTTATAAAAACATTTTTACTAGTTGTAACCTTTTGCACGACTCATGCCCGTTTTCACCAACCACCCCTAATTTTAAAAGACCTTTTAACGTAAATTATCTGCGCCTCTGCAAGTCTAGGGGTCATGGATGAAGGACCATACGAATTCCACTCACAAGCGTTATGAGTTGAGTGTGTATGATCCTTCATCCATGCCCCATAGACTTGCAGAGGTGCAAATAACTTTCGTTAAAAGGCCTTTTAAAATTAGGGGTCGTTGGTGAAAACGGGCATTAAACCCCTAAACAAGCGTCAGAATGTTATAATATTGTACATCTATAAGTAGTTATAAAACTTTACATAATTTTGTAATGAATACAATGATACCCCACCAAAAACATTTTCACATAAAAAATGTTGCTAAGACGAGACCATACACGTCGCACTGTCTCTACAAGCCCAACTTCACAAACTCTACATATTACTCGTACGTAATATGTGGCTTGGCCGTTTACTCATCTTAGGGGAGGGGAGGGGGAGACACCCGTAAGCTAATGCAAAAACTGCGGATACAAGTACCTACGAGTATGTATCAAACGTCATTCGTTCTTCAAGCAAGAGCCAAATAGAAGCCAAGCTCAATATCCAAATGGCCCTCGCATACATCGGTCTCATCGGTACTTTAGTACAACGTCCCGGTACAAAATGGAGCGCCGCCGGCCGCGAGCGCCTCTTGGGTGCTCAAAAATGCACGAACATTCTGGGGAACAATTTACTTCACTTTGGGTAACCGATTTTGATCCCAAAATATGAGAATCGTCATTGCATCCTTATCAAATGTCAAATCCTTATCCCTATCATGGAATGAATAAATTCACGCGCCCATTTTAAAACCTTGCATTGATTACCAGCAGTCACAATAGCCTTAACCGTAAACTAACCTACGAAATCAAATGCACGACATCGGCAATATCCAATATTTTTTGGTGTACAATACTCCGTCTCTACCTACCTTAAAGAAATAGTTTTATTTAATTGAAATAGGATTAAAACGTAAGACTCTACCGCAAGAACGCGTCTTGAACAAAACTCCGACCGCCCGCCGCAGCCGGAGCCGCATGAAAATTTAACCACGGAACAGTTTACAGGTGGCCGGTAAATACTCGGTAATACGCGCTTACCATGCGCCACCCGCCGCCACCGCCCGCCGCCACCGCCCGCCGCCGCCCGGACCCGCACGGTCAGGCGCGGACCTAGGGGGAGTATGTCCTTACTTACTTCACTGAAATTCCGTCTCTTACAAACAAGGTGTTACAAAAAATCCTAACTCATTTTACAGATTTTTTTTCTCAAAATTTTTTTTTTGCTCCATGACGTTGCGTTGATTTTTAAATTAATAAAATATGAACGCTGTGGCGGGAAAAGAGTAAAAAAAAGTAGGATGTAGCCTGTACAATTTTACATGTCCCACTAGCTGGGCAAAGGCCTTCTCTGAGAGAGAGAGAGAGGAAACAAGTTTTTTGGGCAGTTCCACTGCTTCGTCGACCAGAACACATAATCGGTTGAATTATTGTTGTTATGTTGTTTATAATTTATGAAAAGACACCTGTTTTATTGCCGTGAACGAAAACTCGATGCACACAAAAATAACTCAAATTAGCTTAGATATTGGAAAAAATTTTTTTTTTAATTTCCCGCCACTCTGCTCTCGTTCAACCTTAACATTACTTATCAAATAAGAAATTAAGGCTTATTATTTTTATACTTTGACACACGACAGCACGTCGGCCCTTCCACGCTAGCACTCTACTCGGTTACGTTACGGGCGCCTTTACAACAAAAGTGTACACTCTGACGTGCTGTCGTGTGTACTACCAGTACTGCCACTGCCACAATTCCTGAATTTGGGTTTTGGATAAAACTGACCCACCTACAAAATTAAATCCTAACTCCACACCCCCGGTGGCTCGGCCTCACCTCACACTTTCTACACCGACATTTGTTGGCGAGCGTACTCGGTACATGTTTAAATTCAATGGAGTTGCTCTTACCTAGATGAGTCGGGTATTTGTGACAAGAAAGGGGCTGCATAGGAAATTATGTTAAAAAACCGGCCAAGTGCAAGTCGGACTCGCGCACGAAGGGTTCTACCATTATCTCTATAAAAACGGCAAAAAAATATGGGTATGATTTAAGCTATCATCAATTTATTAAGTTTTGAATGTTGTAAATAATAAGGTTTGTCCGCAAAATAATAGATCTGTCATCAAAGTGTGGTCGCCAAACAATATAAAAACAATTTCATAATAAATCACATATAATCATCGGGATATATTATCAAGTATCAAATAAATAGGTTTGTACTTATTTTAATAGGTTTGTCCTAATAACTGTATAATCAAATTAAGGAAAAACGGTCATCAACAAAATGAAATATGTAACTTAAAAAAATCATAAAGATCCAGAAAAATAATGTTTTTGTATCTATGAATTTAACTTGCCTTAAGTACTTGTATACTGGTTGTACACACGACAGCACGTCAGACTGTACACTTTTGTTGCAAATTCACCTGTAACGTAAGTGAATAGAGTGCACGCGTGTAAGGGTCGACGTGCTGTCGTGTGTACCTATTGTTGTACCGGCACTTTCTCCACTAGTGATTTCTCAACGCGCTATGATAACATTATTGGAGGAGTTGCATCATCTTCACCACAACTTGATGCCATGATAATATAAAGAAACTATTGGGAAATCAATTAAAACCAAAAACCCTATCAATAATAATATAAAATGCACTTGCAACAAGGAGCACGGAATCAAGCGAATGAAGTAAACCGCCACCTCTCGTACACACGACAGCACGTCAGTCTGTACACTTTTGTTGAAAAGTCGCCCATAACGCAACCGAGTAGAGTGCTAACGTGTAAAGGTCGACGTGCTGTCGTATGTACGACCCATCGCTGCTCATGATTGGTCAATTTTCATAGCTCGCCAATTTGGCTCCGTCCCTTTGAACATTTTTTAATAAAATTTATGAACTGAACTATTAAATTGGTAATGAATAGTATTATTTGGAGAATTGAACGAAATAATTTGTAACTATTGTACTGATGACAAAATAAAAAATAAAAACAAATCGCAATCTGCGGACTATAATCGATTTATTTGATGACAGATCTACTATTCTGAGTACGGAGCTGTTATTTTTGGAATAAACCTATTATTTTGAGAACAAAGTTTTTATTCAATGGATGCACTACGATTATATAGATAATCCATCTCTTTTTCTACGTACATATTGACATTAATTTGGTGATTTGTACCTGGCGACACTTTTTATTTTTCTGAGAATGAAAATATTTCGTGGCGATAGATCTATTAATTAGATGATACAAGTTGATGACAAATATAAACTTTGATGACACAAAATATAGTTCCCAAAAAATATACCTTTATTGTATGGGAGCCCTCGTAAATATTAATTTTATTCTGTTTTTTAGTAGGTATTTGTTGTTAGAGCGGCAATAGAAATACATCATCTGTAAAAATTTCAACTATCCAACTATCACGGTTCATGAGATACAGCCTGGTGACAGACGGACAGACAGCCAGACAGACGGACAGCGGATTCTTAGTAACAGGGTCCCGTTGGGTAGCCTTTGTGTACGGAACCCTAAAAACTCAACTGCGCATAGCTAATGAGGCAACGGCATTCTTGCCACAGTTTAACGATGGGCCACCGATCAGGTAAGCTCTTTAGATACAGTGTTGCACATATTCGGTATTTACAACCTATCTTTATAGTAGCTTTGTTGCAAGTGTACAACACGATAATATTTGTGCGACAAATACTGTTCGAAAGATGATTGAGATGATTCGATGATTCCTTGCTTATTAAGCGGTAGCATTACTTTTCTTGAAGTGTGACAGCTTACAAGCACCGTCCATAATATTCATAATCATATTTGCAGAACCTGAAAATGTTTTGAGCAAACGAGGGTTTTTCGTGCATGTCACGCTTTGTGACAATACACGAAGGTCTCTGGCCTCAACATTAGGTCATAGCCCTATGTGATATTTACAACACTTGCGTTCGAGCTATTAAAACCAAAGCCCACAGTAAACAAAAGACTGGAAACATTTTCCGTGCGCATAATTTACTTTCAAGACAATAATAGGACCTTTTGGCTCTTGCTGTGTTTTTGTATGCCGTCTAGTGTGACATACTCACTCCATACAATAGTGGCATATTTGCAGTGGGAAGCACACATTAATCTACTTTTATGGGGGCACAGTCAGGGGAAGCCCCGAATCACCTATAGGGTGACGATGATACAGGCAGAGGCTTTAGGGGCGCTCGGCATACATATTATGAATTTCATGAATTGGAAACTTGTAAAGGCTGAAATTTCTTTCTCTCTCGAGCACTGTCAATTACTGCAAAAAGTCGTATCTTGAAATTTTTTGGCCACGACAAGACAACAACTCCATTGAGCGCATTGTAATGCAGGGAAGGGTGGAAGGCACAACACGGGGAAAACCACCGATGCGATGGATTGACCAATTGAAGACCACTTTGGGGAAAACACTGTATGAATGCACCCGGGCAACCTCTGACCGAGATAAATGGCGTGGCATCGTAAGGTTCGCAACATCAGCCACTGATAGTACTACATGTGGACCACGACCGCTCTGACAAGAGCGTAACGAAAAGGAAGCAGAAGAAGGGCTGAAAAGGTGGCAGTGAGCAAAGAAGCCCAGCATGTCTAGCACGAAGTACCATATCACGCAATACAGTGCTCTCGCTCTTACACATTCAATATGTGTATCTACCTAGAGCAGGATGGTCAGTGAAGTTTTTTTTTTAAATCTTAATTGAAGGGTTTGATCACAAAGTGATCATGTCACCCTGTCAGTGAAGTTAAAACTCTATATTGGTTGATCATATTACATCTAGCTAGACGAAATAAATATACAGGACTAGCTGACCCGGTGAACTTCGTATTACCTGAAACTCTCCGCGTCAAAAATGGCGATTCCAATACAAAATGACCAATTTTTATTTCTTCCGTTTTTCAGCTAATCCTTTAACTTTTCCCATATTTCTTTGCTTTTAAACCTACCCTGAACTATGGTGAACTAAAGAAAACAGTAAATATGCAAATCGGTCACGCCGTTTCTTAGTTTTAGCGAGACTAATGCACGGCGATTCATTTTTATATATACAGGGCGTCCCACGGCTATGCCACATGGAGGGAAAGTACCTTAAATATTGTAGATGGAACATTTTACTGAAAGAAGACATTATTTTAATTTAAAAAACAATTTAAACTGCATTCATAGATATTTAAATAATTACATGGTTGAACCGGGAATCGAACCCGTTACATGAGAAAAATAATTACCCTGTTGTTTTATCATACCGATCGAAAGGCTTCATCATAAGGATTATTTTTTGCTAAATAACATAGTGTCAGAAATAAAAGGAAGACCATGAATTTTAATTGTTTTGATACAACATTAATCAATTTATCAATGAAAATCACAGTAACAAAAGAATAAAAGTATGAAAATGAAACACATTTTTGAATTATTTCTTTATAATCAGCCAGCCGCGTTGCGATGGACAAATTTTACGCGTCTTTCGGCTCAGGATACGGCTCGATTTGTTGCATACTGCCAGGTAAATGTTAAAATTCATGGTCTTCCTTTTATTTCTGACACTATGTTATTTAGCAAAAAATAATCCTTATAATGAACCTTTCGATCGGTATGATAAAACTACAGGGTAATTTTTTTTTTCTCATGTAACGGGTTCGATTCCCGTTTCAACCATGTAATTATTTAAATATCTATGAATGCAGTTTAAATTGTTTTTTAAATTAAAATAATGTCTTCTTTCAGTAAAATGTTCCATCTACAATATTTAAGGTACTTTCCCTCCATGTGGCATAGCCGTGGGACGCCCTGTATAGATATCCATGAATAGCTGGTAAGGAAGCCAAAATATGATTGATTGCCAATTATGGAAATGAATAGGGTGAATTGGACACGTACATTTTATGAGTTTTCGATAGAAGAACTTTATATTAAAATTTGTGTGAAGTTGTGAACCAGCCAGTGACAAACGTTGTTCCGTTTTCAGAGAGAGGCCACAGTTCTCACCTGAAATCAGAATGTGACAGGCAAATGCCTAAGCGAAAATATCCTCTCGCAAACCTATTCAGGATAAACTCCCAAAAATTTCAACCAAACCGGCGGACCGACACCGGGTGAAATCAAATTGGTCTGCGGCTTCCGATAGAGAGGATCACGCGGGTCTGCACAAGAATGTATGTACACAGAAGGGCCAATGGCCGTGCATAGTGTAAGTCAAAACCTCAGCCCAATAAGCTGTAGCACACACGAACCGTGTGGGCAACCAACCAGATAGTCTGATGAGATAAGGGCAGCGGCTGGAGGAAGCATTCAATCAAGGAAGCAAGTACGACGTGGTCGCGACCCCCATCCATGAGGAATCGATTAAGAAGAAGAAGATGCTGAGTGGCTAATCCAATAGTCAACTACCCCAAGGATATTGCGTTGCTACGACATGACATGTTTTCTTTATTTAACTTGGAAAAGATATTGAAAGATTTTTAGGGGGTCCAAAATTATTCTCGCTGAACAAAAGTAAAGAAAACTGACTTTTACTCGCAAAATCGACGGAATAGGACCATTATTATTGCTCAAACAGCATGATTGTTATAGCGTTTTTTCTATAACCCAAAAATTTACACGTTAAAGGTAGAAAAAATTAAAAAATTGGCCTGGACTCAACGAGGTCTACTCCATCAGCCTACCACCTCCCAGCCTTGTACGATAAAATGAGCCAAATGGTCACCAGCTCTCCAGATATTACGGCTGTCCCTGAGTCTACGCAGGATCTACACGAAAGTGGCAGACGGAGCGAACCTTGCAGTGGTTCTTGTTCAACAGGCGGAGCCCGGGGGCTCCGGTCCGCGCATAAATCAGGATCGCCACCGCCCGTGTTTACAGTGAGAGGCTTAGGTACCTCCTGTTGGTACTATCAGTGAGAGATATGCTGGGCACAGACATATTTTAGTTCGCAAACAGTTCAATGAGCCGTTTTCAAAGAACAAATTCAAAGAACAGTCATAGATTGCGATTACAGGCGTGGCAATAGAAGAACCAGAATACGGCTGTCAAATTTCGCTTAGCACAGATTAATTTTGACAGCCGTATTCCGGTTCTTCTATGGCCACACCTGTAAGTGCCATCTATGAACTGCTTTGAATTTGTTCTTTGAAAACGGCTAAGTAATTAGGCATTTTTGGGGCAACTGAGACGTCTTGCTACCAAGAGGAACGGTCGAAAGTGGGCTAGAACGGACCAACAAAAATCTCGAAAAGATTTGGGCCCGCAAAGTATATACATGTAGGTACTTATGGTTTCTAGTTTCTACCCTGAGAATTGTGCTATGTCCACTGGATCCAGCTTCAGGGCATGCGCGAAGATTCTATGTTGACTGCATTTACCGGCAAATTATTATTTGCAGTAGAGAGCGAATAAGTGCTGATCGCTGCACAGGAAAACAACCCTTACGGTAGTCTACCGCAACTGCTGCTGATGATACATCGATAAAGGTAGGTAGGTATGTAGGCGAGAGGGTTTGCACCACCTAATGGGCTGCCCGCGTGATAAGGGTGACTGACAGCGTGTAATAGATAAGTTCTCTAATTGACCGGAAAGCGATCTGAGGGCCTTATTTATGCGCTGATGTACGCGGACCTTTTTTGGGTTTGTCGGATACTCTTTTGGAAAACAAGATCACACGCGATTTGGAGATTGTAGAGAATGGACCTGAATTGCCGACCTCCATTCCGGCTATTGACATGGAGGGTATTTCCTTACAAAAACAAAACAAATATATATATTATCTATTTTTTTTTGGCGCAGGGTAAGAAATAGGAGCAAGAGAGCCTAGAAAGGTGGTAGAGAGTGGAGGGAGAGGCACGAAAGCGCGCTGCGCAGGCAGCGCTGAAATGGCACTAATTCCAACTTTTTAAGCATTATAAACGTCCAGTAATTAAAAAGTATCGAGCTAATAAGAGAAAAGTCGTATAACAAAAGTTGTTGGAAATCACATTTTAAAGCTGACGTGTTTCAGGAAAAAACTATATTTAAAAGTTGCCCGTATATAGTCAGCTGAAATGTTCAGGCGTCATAACTCTCACGTGAGGTCGTGGCGTTGCTAGGGGGTAGTCAGATATTTCACCGAGCTCTCGTGGTAATTGTCAGTGCGGGGGTAGCCCGGAGCAGGGCATAGGGAGTGAAGGATGCAGAAGATTTGCTCATCGTCATTGACGAACAACTCTAATGGCATCAGAAGAACAGTGTTAGTTTATATTATACAGGATGTTGTTTTGGTTAGTGATACCCGACTCAGGGACGATAGTTTGCGTAACGCTTGAAACGAAATATAAGTTTAATTTTGTTCAAAAAAATTGTTTGGTTCAAGAATTAAGTTCAATTTGTTCTATAATAACCTCAACATGCGGACACCTCTTCCTTCTCAAAGCACGTGTGCGATGTGGCGCCCGCTATTGCGAGTGCGGCCGCACCGCACGCAAATTTAAAAATTATCAATTTCAATTTTTTATTGTTTTTATATTTTTTTGGCTTAAGTATCGTGTAATACCCCTGAATGGGCATCGTCAAATCCTATTTTTTATTCTATAAATCGAAAATATAGACAAATATAAGAAACTAATTTGATTATTTTCTTATTTTTTTATGTAAATATTTTTTAATCAATTATTTAAAATTTCTAAAAGTTTTGTGTATGACGTCACCACTGGCATTATGTACTAAGTTCATTGCATACATTCATGCTTTTAAAAAATAAAAATATGTTGACGTTTGACAAATGTCAGTGTCAAGTCAACAAGAAGGTTATTTTCTCAGTTATTTGACACTTTTGACAGTTGTTTTTTTTTAATATTTGTAGGCAATGGAACTACCTCATTAGAGGCTATGATGACGTCATCGAAAGAAAAATGAAGTAAACATTTTTGGCGATAAATATTAATAATCCGTTTTAATTTTACTTATTTATCTTATTTATTTATGTATCCCTATTCCTCGAAATGGTTTTCAATTTACGGCAATCGATGCCTCACTGATCAATGCCCTTTAGACAACAACACCTTGTACAATCTTCTGTAACCTTCAACCTCAGGAGGTCAACAGGACGTTGACAAATCAGTCAGGGGAGGGACAAATGGGGGTCTGTGCCGCGCCCGCTGCTAACTCGCGATATGCGCCGGCTTTTTTATGCACGAGCCCGAAAAAGGGTAAATTTCATTTAAGGCCAACGTGCCCTGTATATTTCATGCGATTACTGCATAAATTATCATTTGGCCTGAGCCCAAGGTCCTAATTTCATGGCCCGTACAGCCAGGGTCATTATTTACGGAGTTAGCACATGATGGGAGTAACAGTTGGTCGGATCGAAAGGGATGCGAGTCTGACGCGTGCATGATAGCTCTTATCACAAGCCGTTATAGGTACAGGGTGTCCAGTAAGCGATGCGACATCGTTCAGGAGGTAAAAACGTTTTCCAGAAATGGTAAGATTTCTTCTGATGTCAAATTTCGCATATCTTAATGGAAATGACCCAAGTTTTCACCTCCCAAATGTTGTCGCATCGCTTACTGACTCCCTGAATGTGAGAATCCGGTGGAGGCGAGCAAAGTTACACTTTGGTTTAGAGGCTTATTTTCAACATAAGATTGCAGGTATGTAGCACCCTTTTGAACCGCAACTTCACGCGCACAAGAAGAATACCGAAGCAACTTTAATTTTAAGCATATTTCTTTATTACAAACCTAAAAATATTTGACTCTAATAGACTTTCTGTGATACACTATCAGGTTTCAGGCACTGCCTAAGCCTCAAGTAAACGCGCTGAAACCCGAACCGGAAGTAGCGAGCTCGGCCGGAAGTGACGGTCTGCCGGAAGCACACCTCATTTCCGGCATCTCGCCGCGGTCTGGGAAGCGTTCATCATACATTTTTACGATAGATTAACTCCTTGGAATAAAAGTTGCTTTTATTCTCCTCTCGTGAAATAACGAGGGCTTTAGTTGGAGCGGCTCCTCCTCCTTGCGTCGGTATCGTCATCACTGAGGGTCGTGGTCATTCTAACGGAGCAATCCATTTCGTACGATGCGTCGCCAGTTGTTCCTATCTGCGGCCGAGTGCATGGCATCGTATACTGTGGTGTTGAGTGTGGAGCGGATTTGGTCGGTCCAACGTGTCGGGCATCTTCCCCTTGGTCGATTTCCGTCGATCGTCGATAGTTGAAGCGGCTGACTGATGTAAGATATTTAACTGCACTCTTCCATTGACGTCCGCAAAGCGAAGTTTAGCGAAGCACTAAATAACGAGACCGACAAAATAGGGAAGCTGTAAGGAAGGAAAAGTTCAAATGCTCATGCGCATAAAGCTTCATCCTTTGTTAAAGACGTGCCCTCATTTCTACCAAACCTTCCTGATTTACGGAATGTTGGGGGTGTCAAATAAATATTTTCCTTTTTTACTATAGTTCTGTTCAGTAGCTACAAATCTTTGTAGCAGTATCTGCTGCATGAAAAGCAATTATCAACAAAACTGTGTGGAAAATCGGGGAGATAAACAATTAGGCTTTTCTTGACGTAATGGCAAAAGGTGGCGTAGTGCTGCCCGTCTACCCTTGACGCCTTTTTTCAATACACGTGCGATTGGTGCAAGATACGAAATAGCCCAGCCGTTTTTCGATCAATGGACGACGCACCCCGCCGATCGTCGATTTCAAATATTATGAACGCAAACCTCTTAAAATTATTCTCGTTATTAAATAGCTACCGGACGGCCAACTGGCGCGTACAGACTGAGAGAGCAGCTCGCGGTTGCCGCGCGAGATAAATGCTCGGTCAGTAGTCCGGTATACTGAGCCGTGAGCCGATTTAGGCTCAAAGATATGACGCTTCCACTTTGCGCCAGTGTGAATTGAGCTTTATAAAACTGACCGAGTATCAAGCGGCAGCGTAGCGAGCTTCTTCTTCTCTCTTTCAGAAACGCACCAACTTGATCTCGCTGGGGGTCACCTTCAAGAATCGCAAACTTGAGTATTTTGGCCATATAATGCGCAACACCCAATATTATGGACTCCTACAACTTATCATCCAAGATACCGGCAGGAAAAGACCTGGAATACCCAAAATATCATGGCTTGAGAACTTCCAACAATCCACGAGCTCCTTGTTCCGTTTGGCAGCCTCAAAAGAAGAAATAGTCAAGATGATTACACTATGGCGCTATGGCGCCGGACACTACGACGTGCATTACCTTAAAAGCATCTACAAGAACCAGAATCACCACCTTAGAGGACACAAATTCAAACTGACCAGCTCTCTGTGTGCAATTAACCCCCGTAAAAACTTTTTAACCAACCGCGTAGTTCGCGAATGGAACAAATTACCAGACTCCATAATCAGTGCAAATTCAGTGAACACTTTCAAAAACTCATTGGACAAATATATAAAAAATAAACAAGTGCAGTGATATACACGCATCAGCTTGAAGCTGCTAGTATATAATAAAAAATGATTGCCAACCTTCGATAGGAGGCGGCATTACAAGAAGGAGAAGACCAATTTTCTCGGGCTGCTCGGCTCGGCTCGGCTGGGCTGAGCTGGGGCCTTAGCTTGTAAAGTAATGGTGCCATAATGGGCTCCCAGTTGACGGCTTCAATTACGATTTATTAATGCTGTCGGTCCTTTTAATGTTTTTGTAGTACAGCAAATAATATTCTGATTCAAATTCTAAAGGATCTCTGGCTGTAGGAGAAAAACGATGAGACCCCGGTTTTGTCCTTCTACTGGGACGCCATCGACACGCCGTACAGACTAAGGCACTTGCTCGGTCAGTCTGCACCCAGTTGCATCTGCCCCGGGCGGACGGCCGAGGTGTCACATTACACGCGCCGTAACTTGTCAGAATGGCGCGGGAGTCGATAACCGGATCCTTGCGACTGTTTGTTCTCCAATTTATGATCAAGCTCGGGCTGCGCTCGTGGAGGGTATGCTGAAGAGACTATATCATTTGTCTCGTTTCCAGTGTCGCTATAGTCATGGCTAAAGGATGAAGAAAGAAATTGGAACGTTCGGGCAAACAAGCGAACAAAGAAAGGGCTACTAAGCGCCCTAGCATCAACATAACAACAACGTTTAATTTTTGCATAATTAATCAGAAAAGGTAGGAACGAGATGAGAGTATCTACAGGGTGCACTCTAAGTCGATAGCGGAACTTTAAGGAGGCTGTCTACTGATCACTACAAACAACTTGTACTAGGTGGCGAAAAAAATGGAGCGAAAAAAATATCAGATGTTTCATACATTTGGCACAGTACTGAGTCGACCTTTTGTATTGAACAGCTGATATTTTTTTAGCTCTATTTCTTTCACCACCTAGTACAAGTTGTTTGTATTGATCAATAGATAGCCTACTCTAAAGTTCCGCTATTGACTTAGAGTGCACCCTGTAGATGTGAGTTCATGCATTTGACTCGGTTATCAACGTCTAGCGAGGTCCGTATAGTTTCCGTCCATCTCCGCTTTGGTAGACAAGGGGCCTAAACCTAGCCTATGAGGAAAAATATTGTCATATGAGTATGGTAGGATAGCTTAGCTGAGCATCCAGCACCTCCGTAGTAGGCTGAGGAAAATAATTTCGAAGCAAATATTCCTACTTGAATGGCACAGCAAGCAAGGACGCGCAGCGCTTTATTATTAAGAAAGCCACGTCAAAATGTCACAAGTACTCACACATGTATACCTTTAGCTACGCGGGAAACAAATGTTATATCAGTATCATGCAGAAGGCAGGACAGGTGGTCAGGTGGAAAGTGGCTGTGGGGCAGTACCAGCGGATTTTGAGCGGGGATGCTCATTGCTCAAGCTCAATAACTAACTGTATTTGCATTGTCAACTTTTTATTGTTATTTTTATCTATTTGTGCCTACTTTTTAAATTGTATGCTTTAGTGATAACTATAAGATATGGTTTTTCAACTTTTCATGTTTCATGAAACTGCAATTGTGTGTTTTGGCCGATAAATATTTATATTTTCTATTTCTTTTATATAAAAAAGACATAAGGTTGGACGTTAGCAGCGTGGCGAAAAATTCAGTTTTTTAAATTTTGAACTGAGCTACTTTTGTTCAACGATTTTTCGTTCGCGGCAATAACATAATATTCTGGTAAAAATTCAGGATTAAAATCAAAATAAAAAGTTGTTGAGAATGCAAATACAGATAGTTATTATAAGGGTGGACGATAGCAACCTGGTGGGAAATTCAAAATTTTCACAGTTTTTTACATTTTGTAGCTAAACTGAGCTATTTTTGTTCAGCGATTTTTCGTTCGCGGCAATAAAACAGTATTCTTTTCATTATTGTAAACAACAGAACAATAATAATTCAGCCGATTATTTGTTCTGGTCTACGAAGCAGGCACTGCCCTAAAAACTTGTCGTAGACCAGCCCCTGTATTATCTAAAATATCCACCGTAAAAATAACGGCTTTTAAATGTCAAAAAATAGATTGTTCATTTCAATAAAAGCAATTTTCGAGTGTTTTGACGCTCGGAGGTTGAGTGGAATTTTTACATAATAGAGGCGCAGAACACATAATCGGCTGAATTATTGTTGTTCTGTTGGTCACAATAATGAAAAGAATACTATGTTATTGCCGCGAAGGAAAAATCGTTGAACAAAAATAGCTCAGTTTAACTACAAAATGTAAAAAACTGTGAAATTTTTGAATTTTCCGCCACGCTGCTATCTTCCAGCCTTAAGCTTGTGCCTCAAAATCCGCTACTGCCCCACAGCCACTTTCCACCAAGTGGAAGCAGAGGTAGACTATCTGTCTCTTTAGCTTTTGTTTGTTCGTCGGTCGTGGGAATATAAACGACGCGATATGAGACAACTTTATCTCAACTCAGAACACTTGACGATTTGCAATACATTCGCAGAAATAAGCACATAAAAGACGCCCAAGTAGGCTTTCCCACATCTAAAGTTACCTCCACTCGAGATGCCCTTAGTTCCACAACTTAAGAGTCACAATTGAACAAAAAGTTAATGTTTACCTTGTCGATGAGGCAGACTCTACCGACAAACAATAATAATAATGTTATAAGAAATAATACTCCTTATGCCAAGACAAGGGAGATGTTCTTTTCAAAATGGTATTGCGGACATTTTGTGGCATATAATTTAAATACAAATGGAAACTTGTCCGGAGTAAGTACTCTTGCGCAGGAACATCGAATTGGTTGACGGACGATGACACTCAGACGATAAGATGCTGGAAATCAGAAAGCTCTTGATTTGAATAAGTTTTTGGTGTACGATAAAGATTTTACAAAACTACTAAATTACAAATGGATTCTTTTTTAAGCACTAGGTATAATGTGAGATCCTTGGAGTTTCTTTACCATGCTTCTTCTCCAAGAACGATCAGAGCTAGTGAAGCTGGACAAAAAAAAGTTGTAAGTAGATTAAATATTAAAAAAGTAGAGCTAGACAAAAAAAAGTAGTAGTAGGTAGATAATACCTAATATTAATTTAATTTATATCGTGACTTTTACTTTTGACGTTCAGTGTATTAAATGTATTTATTGAATACTGAATAAAAACATTTGAGTTTGAGTTTGAGTTTTTCGACCTTTCTTTTTTTCTGTCGTGACTAAGAGTATAATTCACCGAGTGCAATGGATTGCGTCCTTCTGGGCATTATAGCCATTTTAAAGAGCCCACCAAATCACAACTCATATTAAACCTTCCAAGTATCCAACACTAGATTACCTGTATCTCACTAAGTAGATATTATGTACAAACCATGATTCGAATTAATGATAGTCGACTTCATACCACTACCTATAGTGCCTACTAGATCTCTATTAGGAGCCTTTATTGAACCACGTACACAAGATAGAGCTGGTATTGCCAAGTCGCGAACATTGCTCTATATCTTATTCCGTCTCATTTGCGCTTTATACGGTGCCGGAGCTTTTATTGCACCTCGAGACGCAGACTACAAAATAATCCGAGATACAAGGACGACTCAGTGACGTGTTACAAACAGAGTTTTCTAAGAAAACTTTGGGTAAACCTAAATAATAACAGTGCCAACGACAGGCTCACCACTTGCGATGTCAGCAGAGCTAAGATGGCAGGCGCATAGACTCTGTTTTTGGCCGAAAACATAGATGCATGGTCCATTTGAGCTAGTTATCGGACAAGGCAATGAAGCCAACGGTCGCCCTATTAGGAAATGGCCTGGCGTCAGCACCGACAAATCGGATGGATCCGAAAACAAAGGTGCCAACAAATTTAAAATTGCTTCTAAGTATTTGAGAGAACAGAGTCGCTATTTCCTCAAACGTTAAATTTGTGCCACCGATACGTTTTAAATGAAAAGCCGCTTTTACACCAGATTTTCAACTACCCCCAAAATTCGGAGAGTAGGCAGGATAAAATAAAAATGATTCCTTCGTATGTTGCGAGGTCGTTGGTTGACTGTCGACACGATTTGAGCATCTTACCTAGTTCGTTGCTTGCCCCTACAAAGTTGGTGTTGTTATCACAACGAATCATCCTAGGCTTTCCTCGTCCTCGTCGTCGGCAGAAAAAAAATGTCAGTTTGTTCTCCGAGTAAGTTTGCACAGACTTCGCTACACGCTGCGTAGTCTCCTTATGTAATCTCAAAAGGTATCAGACCAAACTCATACATCATATCATGTAAGATAGAGACAAAAGGTATGCTTCTATATTTTCTGGCAACTACATTACCACCAACCGTAGAAACCGTAAAAAGTTGATATGTGACTGTTAATGCACGGAGAAAAGAGTTGTTTCGTCTAGACTAGCGCAAGTATTTTACCATTATTTAATAACGATTATTTGTACCTTAGCTCTAGCAGAGCTCTTTTGACTGTTATAATAGCGGTGCAGTTTTTCATATAAAATCTTGTACCTGGTTTTAAAATGGAAACCAGCTTATAGACTTATACCTACTATTGAATATCTCTCTTTACGCTCTAGCAACTTAAGTATTTCTAAGTCTATCTCTCTGCAATCCTCTAACGTAGAACGTTTTTACAATCGACACGAATGAAAATGAAATCGTAGGTACGAATAAAGTAAACAGAGCGGAAATTGCGAAATGTCGTGAAATAATTGAACGGCCTGAAGAGTGCCTGAAGAGTACCTACTAGTACCAGAAAGAGGTCAAAGGAAGATTTGGGAAATTAAATTAAAAGATTAAGTACCTATTTACTGAAGATACTCACGTATTTAGGAACTTTATAAGTATTTACTGAAGATACTCACGTATTTAGGAACTTTATAAGGTACATTGGTTTGTTGCTCCCTTATGGTAGAGTCAGGCTATAGGCTTAGGAAAAGTATAAAATGTTTTGCTTTGAAGAATTCGTTAGTGCCGTGTAGAGTGAGGGAGATAGCATGTTGTCGCGTGAATTAGGGATTTAGTGAATTGAAGGTAGGTATTTAAATTTTGAAATGTGGATTCTGTAGCCCAGAGGGCTACTTCTCGGTAATCTCGCATTCGACACATCTCGAAGGATAAATCTCGTTTTGCGGCAAATGTCACATCTCCTATTCTGACGAAGTCATCCTCGACATAAGGCACGAGATTTCTGCGAGATGTTTGCCTTTTTCGCTCGACATGACTCGAGTGGTCGGGAGCAGTCGAGATCGAAATGACATGAGGGTAATTCTACGGCAGAGCAGCATTATGCAATTCGGAAGGCAAAGTTTTTAGTTCGAAAGTCCGTTATTGGCTTAATCTTATCTTTAGACAATATTGAGAAACTAATTCCAATCTTTTTAATTTTGGTTCAGTAGTTTGGATTTTACAACGTTTCAAAGATACGGTTTTATGACGTCACGCGACGGTCTGCATACTGTTGGCGGTCATAGGAACAAAACATTTTAGCGCATAAAAACAAAACTACTGGACCAAAATAAAAAATATCTAAATTAGTTTCTCAATGTTGTCTAAACATAAGATTAAGCCAATAACGGACTTTCGAACAAAAAACTTTGCCTTCCGAATTCCCGTGGCATTTTTTATTTAAGGGTTTTCAGATAATTTGATGTTCTCACATTACTTTAGAACACATTATTAACAATTTTATTGTTACATGATTATAAAATTGTTACTAATGTGTTCTAAAGTAATGTGAGAACATCTAATTATCTGAAAACCCTTAAATAAAAAATGCCACGGGAATTGCTCTGCCGTAGAATGACCCATGAGATTTTTCCGTCGAGATGTGTCGAATGCGAGATTCCTGAGTATCAGCCCCCTGTACACTTAACGGTTCTATGAAGGGACGACGATTTCAGTGCCGTCCACGTCTTTGAGGCCGCGCTCAATCAGTGGCGCGGCACTTAGGGAGGCACTCGATTTGATTGATTGTTAATTTTCCCGGCGGGGCCATTACGGCCGGGGAATAACACGAATCTTTCAAGAGGAGCCCAAACGTCTTTTCAGGGGGTGGAGGCTGGAGCTATAGCAGAAATTCTGAGGTACTCAAAATATCACGATTCAATACAAGTGTTCGACTCATGCCTCTCTGAAACCTTCAGGAAAATGTAGTGAGGTCTGAAATTGCACATACCTCTGCCCACTGTTGAGTATACGCCTTTAGAGAAAGGCTTAGGTATTATACCCAACAGACAGTACCTCGATCAATACTTGTCTTTCCTGTGGGCTAGGCCGACTAAGCTGTCAGGATGGATTGTTCCAGTAGACTCGGAGAACTTCGCTCGCTTCGCTCGCTCGTTCAATAATCAGACCGCGGAAATCAAAATCAAAGTCGTGAATGTTTATTTCAGAGAGAGCTATAACTAAATTTCATGCTGATCCGACAACATTTACTCAAGTTATCGTCGAACGAACATTCATACATACAAACATACAAACATACTTACAAACATACATACATACATACAAACGCCGGATTGTTCAAGTAGACCCGGAGAACTTCGCTCCCTTCGCTCGCTCGTTCAATTATTGTCTATGGCTTTTATTGTATTTATTTATTTTGTATGTACCGAACAAAGTATACATTATGTAGCTGTTTACATTAAAGCCTCTCGATCCGAAGGCTCGTGATTTATCGCTAAATTCGGAAGGTGTTTGTAATGTAGACCGGAAACGGCTCTCGTTCCGATACGTACTCTTGTTTTTGTACGGATTTACGGGATTTAGCGACCCGGCTTTATAACGCTGTTTTGTAACAAGTAAATAAATTTGCATCCAGCGATCTACATACCTAAGACCCAAAATTTACAGCGCATGTATTATGTTTAATTTCAGTTGGTTTTATTTACGACAACGTATGTCTCAAATAAGGTGCCGAAAGTCATTGAAAAAATTCATGGTTATACATAAACGAGAAGAAGAAAGCCTCTCCTGAAAGAAGAGTTTGCCCAGCTAGTGGGACATGTACAATTGTACAGACTACATCTTACTTTTTTTACCGTTGCGCTAATTTTATTTGTTTTATTTGTTTCCATTTCATTTCGCCATTTCGTCGACATTTTAGGCGCAACATTATGTTACCACTTGATCTTGGCTACAATCTCGAATTCCCAGCCTATTCGTAACACAAATTACT
This sequence comes from Zelleria hepariella, assembly GCA_949319315.1. Lineage (NCBI taxonomy): Eukaryota > Metazoa > Arthropoda > Insecta > Lepidoptera > Yponomeutidae > Zelleria > Zelleria hepariella. The sequence goes on along the minus strand of OX439385.1, from coordinate 7,537,983 downwards.
TACTTATGTGCAAAAAACAAACCATCTCAAGGGACGAGGACAAATCGTTTGTCGCCAAGAGGTTAAAAGCAAATGTTTGTTGGCACAGTTTTTTGCCCCCAACCCGCGGCCGCGATCCGATCGCCGGGGCTCAAGTGTTATCGCAACAAGTCTGGAGGATGTCAAGTGCTTACACATGGCCGTGAAGACCCTATTCTTGAAACTCTAAGGAGGCCACAAAGGTTTGGGTCACGACGGGAATAAATATTGCTTAACAATTCTCCATGCGAAAAGAGCGTATGAATCGTAGAATAGAACAGAATAATAATCGTAGAATACCTACAAAAGATGATAAGTGGCGTGAATATAAAGATCCATTCACTCAACCATAGGTTATGATGCTGCTTAGGTATCATACAAAAGCATTAAGTACCTACCTACTATTGTAATGTATTGCTTAGAGTTGCAGGAAGCCCTGTCAGAGCCGTACTGAATCGATTGATCCATTTGAGTATTTATATTGGCCCGTAAGTAGCAGTATCATTTTGAATAAACAGTGGCAACAAATTATTGAATTGAGACTCGCCTAAGCATACGATTATCGCCGGGTTAGGCGATCTAACGATGTTACAACGGGAAAACCGATATTTTCTTCACGTAAATCGCTTGCGGTTCAGAGTTTAGACGGAATGGCTCGCATACTTTTTTGCGACTCCGAGAATAGACCCCTCTTGGCGACAAATTCTGTGCGCTGCGCTGGCGCAGGTAGCCGCCGCACTCGACTCCGGCGCCGCTGCGCCATTATTGGTCCGTCGCTAATCTACGTTCACAAATCACTCCGCGGCAGGGCTGCACTGCAACCAAGTGGTGGGTTGTTGCAAACGGTTTTCTAGCTACGAGATAATATTGCCTTTGAGTGATATACAGTGGCTCCACCACAGGGGCCATAATCTGTGAGGCAGTCATTCCTCGATAAGTTTTGATTTTTGATGATCACAGTGATCGAATAATCGGATGCATATTTACCTAAAGTTATTTTTTGGCTCAGAAATTATGGAAGCGGCTTCTTAAAACATATTTTTTAAATATAAATCCCGGGATTTCAGAAAATTCGGGAATGCAAAACTAATCGCATACGTAGCATGGAGACGACTTATTTAGCGTGTAGTATTATGAATTTAAAAAACCCGGGACTCTGGTATTACATAATTATTTATATGTGTCTTTGTTTAAAGTTTATTTTAGCCTCCGATGCAAGTATGTATGTGTGTGTATGTAGGGTGTAACAGGAAAAGTAGTGTGTTAGTTAAAAAAAACATTACTATAAAATAATACTTTATTTTTCGCTTGATTTTTTACGATCGATACAAAAGTGCATTCCATATTAGCAAACACCTGAACGCAAGTATCTGTATTCACCCGACTTAATTCTATAACCAAAACACTGTATTCGTCAATTCCGGAATCCCGGGATTTTTTCGATACAAAAGTGCATTCCATAACAGCCAACACCTCAACTTTAGGTAAATATGCATCCGATTATTCGATCACTAAATTCATCAGTGAGTCAGTGACGAAATCTTTTTTTTAGACGTCAATAAAATCTAATGTATAACAGCTACGCTATTGAAACTTTTTATCATTCCCCGAGAATTTTGTTGATCTGGTTCATCTGGTATAATCCAAATCGAAGTTATGAGGGTGCAAAAAATAACACAAGATATCACCTGTTTAATTTTGTTCTACAAAGATATTATGTGTATAAAAATAAGTAGGTACCAGTAAACTACTCTCGAAAAACCAATGGCGCAAACCCATGGTAATGGCAACTTTGCAACCAATGGAGCTACAAAGATTCGGCTGTGTCTGAAGAAAGGATCACGCAATGGTGCCCCGATAGGCTCCCAGTTGTAGATAAAATACCCGATCAAAAAAGTTTGATTAATCAATCTCTGTAAATGCAACTCCAAGTATTATCATTCATAGTGCCTATCTAGATCAGAAGAAGCTTAGATTTCTGCTTTCGTTATTTCCACTGAGAAATTAATCAGACGAACGTGTTTCAGAGAAGAAAGAATCAAGTCTCCAGTACAAAAAGAGTCTATTATGCCGTGCCATCGGCTCATGCAGATAATCGCAGCTTAGCTGTAATCAGATCAGTGAGCTCTCCCGGCGACATGAGCTGAACCATCTGCCGGAGCTGCCTCGCGTGGAACATACAGAAGTATTTACTCGGGCACGTATTTGAAGGCATTATGTCTACGGTGAAAACGCCGAAAATCAATATAATATGTTTAATTGTCATAACGCCGAAAGTTATTTCGCTGACGATAAAACGCCTACGTTCAAAATCCCTGTTGCTCAAATAGCCGAAATTCATAACTCTTTAAATGGCCGATACAATATTTAACAATGTCCCTATTTACTCATACATAGCTAGGAAGAGCGGTAATGAAATGTACTTAGGTTGTCCTTAGGCTGAGATGGTAAGTAACGTGTGGTGATTGCGACCAACGTTTAAAAACTTACGGCATTGTATTTTACATTCTAATCGAGTGGAACTTCCCTAGCATTCCATTCTGTGTCTCTACCTCTAGTTTAAAGGCATCTACCGTGTACACTGCAGTGCACCGGCCAACCGTGATGCGAGCCACGTGTTGCGCGAACACTGCACTATTATAGCGAGTATAGAGACTGTAATAGTAGAGCTGACCGGGCAGGGGTAGGCGACCTTTTGTGTGTTCGCCACTGTTTCACTAATCAATGAAGCTTCGAGGTACTAGCCTATATCTTCTCTCGGTAGTCCACGAAAGGTTATTGATTGTGTGTTATGAATACGGGCGCTGTTTTAGTCAGCAAAACCCGATGCAGGAGTCATTCTGCTTATCAACAAAAACAAGCAACTTCAACTTTGGGGTCAAATGGGTGGAATCCGAATAAAAGTCAGTTTTATAAAATACAGTGGGGCGATTTTCGTGAATATCGAATACGCAACATCCCTGCTTTCCTTGTATACAAGGTGTTACAAAAGATCCCAACTTTTTTTACAGGGTAATAAGACCTGGTGATAGGGATCACAACCTAAATTTATTTTTTGCTCTATGACGATCCGTTGATTTTTAAATTATTAAAAGGTGAACGCTGTGGTGGGGGAAGATTATTTTTTTAATATTGTTTTCATTGAATTTCACAATGTTTTAACAGCTCAAAGCTATGCAAATGCACCTACCCACACAAACATATTTTATAAATTTGAGCTAGTACCAAAAACAAAAAAGTTATGAATTATTTTCTATTTTGAAGCTACAAAATAAAAATTGTTTTTTTCAACTTTTTTTTAGAGAATTTTATTGACATCCTGCTGATCAGTAAGTTACACCCTGTAAAAAGAGTTAGGATGTTTGGTAACACGTTGTATTTCGGTCAATAATTTCTTGTTTGACATTTTCTCGTCTAGAGCCATTATTCAATGGAATAAACCAATCTCAATCAACTCTAGATAACTCACTCCCATATTAGAAGTATCTGAATCACCCTGACTGTTCGCCGTAGTTGATTTCGCCAAGTGTCACCTTCGGTTCAATGCTGAACTCTATGCGCTTCGTCCACAGACCGGCGGACTGTCCGCAGACAAAGCTCATTGTCAGGTCCAGACAGAACTGGCGTAAAACCAGCGATAAATAACGGACAGTTATAAACTAAGCGTACTTACACTCGTACAGCTAGTGATGTACGCTTGGAAACATTGCCACTCCCGGCAATGTTTCCACTGGAAACATTGCCGGAAAGTTTCCGAATGTTTCCCAATGTTCCCATAAATTCCCAGTAGTATTTTTGTTTATAATTCATGCTTATTCTTGAAATATCGCGTTCGTTAATCACGTGACATTGCATAAACGTCTTTCCTTACAGTGTTGCCATATAGAAACTGCAGAAAATCGGTATTTTCTTTTAAAATTCCATGAAATCCCTACTTATTGCCAATAAAAGTGAATTATTTTTATGATTTTCATATATTAGTGAAGTCAATCATGCTGATTCTTGAAATATCGCGTTCGTTAATCACGTGACAATTCATAAGCGTCTTTCCTTACAGTGTTGCCATATAGAAACTGCATAAAATCGGTATTTTCTTTAAAAATTCCAGTAAATCCCTACTTATTGTCAATAAATGTGAATTATTCATATGATTTACATATATTAGTGAACTCAATCTTCAATGAAACTCAGAGTTATTGTGTTTTTTTGTCTTCAACCATTGGCTACCGATGTTATGCTCCTTGACAATGGTCAACAGTGGGCTGAATTGATTGACTGATCGCGGGTTTCTATAATATTTGAAATTATTAATACTAGTAGTTCGCCCTGAACTGTAAACTCGGGATGTATAGGTACATTTCCCCAGGTAAGCCATGAAACTTGGTTGATGAATGAATTAGACAACGGGGTACTCTAAGAAAAAGGCTCGACGTGATCTACCTACCCGATAAAAGTATCAAAACTTTAACTGTCCATATCTCCTAAACGGCTAATGCTAGACCCATGTTCATGGTAATCTAAGAAAAGGGCTCGACGAGATCTACCCGATAAAAGTATCAAAACTTTAACTGTCCATATCTCCTAAACGGCTAATGCTAGACCCATGTTCATGGTACTCTAAGAAAAGGGCTCGACGAGATCTACCCGATAAAAGTATCAAAACTTTAACTGCCCATATCTCCTAAACGGCTAATGCTAGACCCATGTTCATGGTACTCTAAGAAAAGGGCTCGACGAGATCTACCCGATAAAAGTATCAAAACTTTAACTGTCCATATCTCCTAAACGGCTAATGCTAGACCCATGTTCATGGTACTCTAAGAAAAGGGCTTGACGAGATCTACCCGATAAAAGTATCAAAACTTTAACTGCCCATATCTCCTAAACGGCTAATGCTAGACCCATGTTCATGGTACTCTAAGAAAAGGGCTTGACGAGATCTACCCAATAAAAGTAGCAAAACTTTAACTGCCCATATCCCCTAACTCGTCTAACCCTGATCCCCTAACCCTGATCTCGTCGAGCCCTTTTCTTAGAGTACCATGAACATGGGTCTAGCATTAGCCGTTTAGGAGATATAGGCCCGGTTTCTGAGTTGAGAATTTTACTAAGCACATACTTACGTATCACTCTGTCACGCTCTTTTGTGAGAAATCTGCAGTGACAGGACGATACTTACCCATTTGCTTAGCAAAATTCTCAACTGAGAAAACGGGCCATAGACAGTTACAGTTTTGATACTTTTATCGGGTAGATGTCGTCGAGCCCTTTTCTTAGAGTACCATGAACATGGGTCTAGCATCAGCCGTTTAAGAGATAGGTATGAGCAATTAAAGTTTTGATACTTTTATCGGGTAGATCTCATTGAGCGAGCATCATGATCACTTTCACTGATTTGATTAGCCTAATAAAGGAATCTCTAAGATTAATGAATAAGCTCCACTAAACTGTTAGTGAGAAGAGTATGTACCATGTTTAAACTCCGACTGTGCGGGAAGAGTTTAAACTGTGTTATCAATGAGCGTTCTGTAATACCACCGTGAAACCCTCATTTCTTATAAACGACATAAAATGGCTGAACACACATGCCACCTGTATAATTTTCGATTTATGAGGAAAAATAAAAAATAAAACATTTTTTTTTCTTCTAAGTTCATGTTATGCAAGTATGCTACGGAAGCATCGCTGTGCGAATCCGACTCGACCTTGGCAGGTTATGGTAGTGTGTGGTTGGTTAGGATTTTAAGTTTTAGCTGTTTAAATCCAGAATTTCGTACTTTATGACATATCATAAAGGGAAACTGTAACCTTTTTAGTTGTTTAAAACGTTGCGGGCGACTGTTCCATTATCTTTATCATAAAATTCATCACAGCACTATACAAGATCATCGATATTTGCATAAATAATGGTAAAGTTTACCAACAAATATCCCGAGAAAGATTGCTTGGAAACTTTGCCGGAAATAAACTGGAAACATTGCCAGGAACATTGCCGGGAACATTCCCAATGGGAAACATTGCCGGAAATAAACTGGAAACATTGCCGGAAACTTTCCCAATGGGCTGGCAGTTTTCAAAGTTATGGGGTTTTTATTGATAATTCATTACCTGGTGTATAGATAATCCAAAATCATGTACAATTCAGCAAACAAATATTGGAATAACTCAAGATTTGAGCAAAGTTCCCAGTAAATTCCCAGTTGGGGAACATTGCCGGCAATGTTTCCGGCAATGTTTCCAGCGATTGGCAATGTTCCCGGGAACGGTACATCAATACGTACAGCTAAGGAGTTACGAGCGGGGACTAGACAATATCGGCACTGTTACATAGTTGCTGACCCTACCTTTAAATCAGAATCAGAAAAGCAGGACAGAGTGGCGTAGAATAAGCCGTTTTCAGCACAAATTCACATAGCATTTCATAGATGTTCTATGGCCACGCGTGCAGGCAGGAATGGCCATAGAAGAACCGGAATACGGCTGTCAAAATTAATCTTTGCTAAGCGAACTTTTGACAGCCGTATTCCGGTTCTACTATGGCCATGCCTGTAAATGCTATCTATTAACTGCTTTGTGAATTTGTGCTGAAAACTGCTCATTCTACGCCACTCTGTCCTGCTTTTGCCCATCGTCCGTCACTCCACCTAATCAAATGGCCCGCCTATCTCCGCTTCGTCGTATGAACTACATCAACCAACCTACATCAAACAATGTGAATACCCAGGACTAAGGCCCGGTTTCTGAGTTGAGAATTTTACTAAGCATATACTTACGTATCGCTCTGTCGCGCTCTTTTGTGAGAAATCTGCAGAGACAGGCCGATACTTACGCATTTGCTTAGCGAATTTCTCAATTCAGAAACCGGCAGTAAGGCTGGTATTCTAGAACCCTACTTAAACTCAGTTTAAACAGAGTTCAGACTGTCGATAAAGCAATGCATGTTTTGATATGAAGGGAGGGATATTCAAATCAAAACATGCACTGTTTTATCGACAGTCGGCACTACTAAACTCTACTTAAACTGAGTTTAAACAGAGTTCAAGGAGCTTTCTAGTTTGAACTGAGTTTAAACAGAGTTTAAGTAGCGTTCTAGTTTGAACTGATATTAATTATCGTTCATGAATACCACCCTAAGTGAACCTTCTTGATGATGTCGTGTGATTGCCGAGCGCGCCGACCACCCACGTGGCGGGAGTCGGGGCGCAGATAGCGAGCACAGTGCAGTGCTGCAATGCTGCATCGGCCGCTGCGTGTGCGCTTCAGACTACGTGTAGGGTGACCCTGATACTAGGATTTCTAGAATGAGTTGAAAAATTGTATTTAGGTATTATCAATCACGGTTTTACACACTGCGTTTGAGTAGCCGCTGCGCGCGCGCCGAGAGCTGCGGTGCGGGGGGTGGTGGACCACACCGACAAATTACTAGTGAGTAAAACCGTGATTTAATAGAAAAATGTGCAGTGCTCACGAAAGTTTAAGTTTAAAAAAAAAGTAAGTGGTCTTCACCGTTAACGGGAATCTGTGTTGTAAAGGCCTAGATATCTGGGGGCACGGCAGTGCCCCCGCCAGGTCGAGCGCGAAGCAAACACTGCCGTACCATCCTTTACTGGAACCATTTCGCCGCATTTTCAGGCCCCTATTTGAGAACCTCTGGATAAGACCAGAACGCAGAAATTTTCGTCATCTAGTAAGCTATAATATACTTAAAATCCAAAATTTCAAGTCTGTAGGTCATTTAGTACCGAAGTTAAGCGAAAGCAAAGTTTCGCCTTTATGACACACACTCACTCACTCACTCACTCACTCATGATCATCATAATAGAACTAGTACTTCCCATAAACTCAGAGAGCTGAAATCTGGTACAGAGTTAGGGTTTAATGGCCACATAAAGGGAAAACTATAAAAACTAGGATAATCGAAGATCTGGAGTACCTGGTGACCCTGATTAGAAAACACAAGAGCCCTAATAGGACTAGTACTTCCCATAAACTCAGAGAGCTGAAATTTGGTACAGAGTTAGGGTTTAATGGCCACATAAAGGGAAAACTATAAAAACTAGGATAATCGAAGATCTGGAGTACCTGGTGACCCTGATTAGAAAACACAAGAGCCCTAATATAACTACAGGGTGCACTCTAAGTCGATAGCGGAACTTCAAGTAGGCTATCTACTGATCAATACAAACAAGTTGTACCAGGTAGCAAAAAAATGGAGCAAAAAAAAAATCTGCTGTTCCATACAAAAGGTTGACTCAGTACTGCTCCAAATGTAGGAATCAGCTGATATTTTTTTCGCTCAATTTTTTTCGCTACCTGGTACAAGTTGTTTGTATTGATCACTAGATAGCCTACTTAAAGTTCCGCTATCGACTTAGAGTGCACCCTGTAGTTCTTCCCATAAACTCAGAGAGCTGAAATTTGGTACAGAGTTAGGGTTTAATGGCCACATAAAGGGAAAACTATAAAAACTAGGATAATCGAAGATCTGGAGTACCTGGTGACCCTGATTAGAAAACACAAGAGCCCTAATAGAACTAGTACTTCCCATAAACTCAGAGAGCTGAAATTTGGTACAGAGTTAGGGTTTAATGGCCACATAAAGGGAAAACTATAAAAACTAGGATAATCGAAGATCTGGAGTACCTGGCGACCCTGATTAGAAAACACAAGAGCCCAACCAAACTATTATAGATCGACATATACCGCCCTTACAAAAAATATTCAACTTGGTGGGCCGCTTCATTTGATGTCAAAAATCGAGGGTCTGAAGTATCTGATGAAGAACCCTCAGCTGGTCTCAGCTGTATAAGAGATTATGGTAATGCCCCCTTCTACTATTGGTACATAAAAATATCGACTGTAATTTCAGAAATCCAGCGTAGTGGGACACATCTTCTAATTTAATCTAGCCTATAGCGTCCTACTGCTGGGCGAATGCCTCCCCTTCTGCTTTTAATACGCATATAAATAAAATTAAAGGAAATCTCTGGATAAGACTAGACTGGCTTTTATACTTCTACTTACAATTTAACAAGAAGAAATAGTCGAACGATTAACTTTATTCTACTCGAACATTACACAAATTAAAAAACTGTTTCCAATAAGAAAATCTAATGAAATAATTATCAATAAGTATGCCCACGTTGCTACAAAAAGAAGTGAAATCCCACCAAAAACATTCTGTAAAAAACTAGCCAGGTCTCGATGGAGCTACTTGTTTATCTCTAAAAAGTAATGAAATCTAGACAAAGTCGTGCCAAGTCTAGGGTTCCTTACTGCGATTTCTTTAGTATTATAGTTAATGTTGTGTGACTTGGCCGTTGAAGGGTACACAAGCGGTTCTGGCGTCAGATTGGTGCAATGGTGTCATGGAGCACCTGGTTTTGTACCCTTGTATACCCTTCAACGGCCAAGTCACACAACATTAACTATAATACTAAAGAAATCGCAGTAAGGAACCCTAGTCTTGGCACGACTTTGTCTAGATTTCATTACTTTTTAGAGATAAACAAGTAGCTCCATCGAGACCTGGCTAGTTTTTTACAGAATGTTTTTGGTGGGATAGATTTAACAGATTCAGAGATTTGGGCGCAATAGTTTTAGCTAATAAATTAAAAACTGAAACTTATAATAGGTAAGGTGAGTGACAATGTGGTTTTTGACACAAAGCTAGAAGTAGGTACATAGTTAAAAGTTTAAAACAAAGAATAGAGAAGATCAGGAAAAGATCCGTTCTTCGTTTTTTGGAGATCTGCCCTCTTTTACTATGGACAGAAAGAAATGGTGTCCAGTGTCTGTGCCGGATCAAAAAAAGAGAGATTTTACCTGTAATGAAAAAGATAGTAATCATATTGATTGTGCCGATCATACTCAAATAATACGACATGGGAAACATAAAAATGCCAACATAAAAATTTTCGCTTTCAGAGTAAACATGGATACTCCTGCTCTAGAGGTATTCTCTATCTGTGAATTATGGCCAACGTAGTACTGCACAACACATGACCAAAGACTGCGCTTGCGCATGGACGCTGACAGCGAAATGTGCTCGTCGATGGATTTACAGCGCAAGTAGCGCGCACGACGACTCTACGCAACATGTAGGTTAGCACGCAGAAGGCGCAAAATCTCTCTCTCCAGAAAGTGTAAACACAATGGCCCATTTTCAACTGACAGTTAAAATCTGAATTCAAAGCCCTGATAGATGGCGTTCATAGGCTTGGCCATACAAGAACCGGGTTGTGGCTGTGAAATTTCGTTGATACAGATTATTATTATCTTCAGAAAAAGCGAAATTTTACAGACGTAAAAACGGCTCATTGGAAGGAAATACCGTATTCCAGTGATGGCATTTCGATCAGCTTTGAGGGTAAGAAGGTACTTTCTAAATCACTGGGTCAGTGCTTTCCTATGGTAGTTTTTATAACCCTTTACGCAAAACAAGGTATCTTCGGATATCGCCGATCGCAGTTGTTGCGTGTTTAAAAGTATTACACATTTCATGTCACGCACCAATATAAGATAAAAATTACTCTGTAAACATGCATATTCACGACACGTTAACCAACGCTTTAGTTCATTCGCAGTCGGCCTTCTATGATTACCTGTACTGTGCTGAGCCTAAAGGCAGTGGGCTAATATCGCACTCGCTTCCGTTTCCTGCTTCATATTGGTAAATGTTTATTTTATTTGTTGTTGCTAGGGCTCGACGACACAGATATGAACTTGACTTCGTTACTAAATTCACCCACGCGAAGATTGACTTATTGATCCGTTGGGTCTTAACTTAAGGACTTCCTGAAGAAGTTCCATTAGTTTTATTTAGAGCTTTAGTACGGTGGTCAGCCACACTGAAAGACACCTCATGGCAGCTCTTGCAGCGCGCGACACAAGGGCGTGAATCGAACTAAAAGGGGTATCCTAGCGTTTGGCCGACTGTACGTCATTGATGAGATTTGCGAGAGATATTGAGATGAACGCTGTACTGCTACTGACAACGCTTGTTCTAGCTATAATAATCTAGTTAGATCATTTTGGACTCAGATTTCAGATGCATAATGCATAAGGTCCTGAAACTAGTAGGCGAAATTCAGAACCAAAAAGTGGCATGAAAGGATAGAAACCAGATTAAAGGAAGAAAGAAAGAAAATCTCAAATTAGTTTGCATGGAGTGAAGGTTCTGACTACCAAAAATTAAAGACACTTTTAGAAGCAGTACCATGTAAGACAACATATTAATTATTAAGGTACTTACCAAAGATTCTTTAGCTCCTTCAGAGGTCTTGCGACTTCTGAAAACAAGAAAAAGTTTAAGTTAGAAATGGCCATGTTCACGCATACATCTTTTTCCAGAAATGGTGATTCGATATTTTTGAACATTAGCAATCAAACTAACCTCCAAATGAATAATAGTTATTTGTTATGCAAGAATGCAAAATTATTGTTTGCGGCGAGTGCTTGTATTGAAAACCGAGCTAGCGAAGGTTTCTAAAATTGAGCCACGAGCGTAGCGAGTGGTTCAAAAAAAGAAACCTGAGCGTAGCGAGGTATTCAGAAGCACGAGACGCAAATAATATTGCATTCGTGCGAAACACAAAACTTTTCATCTCACAGAAGCGAGGAAATGACTTTGTTAGCCAAGCGGGACAAACTCTATAGACAACTACTTACAGGCAAAACAGGTGAGTCAAATAAGTTCCTTTTAAAAGCATATTTTACTGTAGTTACGGCTGCCGAACTAAAGTTTTGAGCTTCGTTGGTATTAAAACCATTCGTTTTATTAATAATTTCCTGAAGTTTATTTATCCAGACACAAAAATAATGTAAATAAAAGAATGTTTTTTTTTCCGGGTGCATTCTGAACTTATGCCATATAAATTAAAAATTTGTAGGAGATAAAAAATGAAATTAGTAATATCGTTTGAAAAAATGTATTTAACAAACCAAAACATAATTATCTATTTGATAAAACAGAAGCGCAGCATTTTTTTTATTTACTGGTATTTAAAAATAAATATGTGTACAAAATATTGAAAAGACTATAAGAAGAAACCGCGTTTCTGAATGTTCTATTCCGTGACTTTACCTTTTTAAAAGATGCTTATGCACCATTTACATTCACAGTTTTGTATAGAGAATGGGCACGAACAATCGCTTTCGCTGAAATACGCGTTTAAACGAACTATGAATGAGGTTTTATTTTCCATCGGGATCTGGCATCTACTTAAACGGCCAGTGTTTTTTTCTTTTTCAAAACCATAGGGCGCGGGAAAGACTGTCCCGGCGTCGCGTTCAAATTTCGAAGCGCACAAAAGTTCAGATAGTTTAAATCCGGCCTTTACACGATCGTAAGTTACTAGTAACAGCAAACTTTCCGAGCGTGGGAGATGAAATAGTTATTTGTTATGCAAGAATGCAAAATTATTGTTTGCGGCGAGTGCTTGTATTGAATACCGAGCAAGCGAAGGTTTCTAAAATTGAGCCACGAGCGTAGCGAGTGGTTCAAAAAAAGAAACCTGAGCGTAGCGAGGTATTCAGAAGCACGAAACGCAAATAATATTGCATTCGTGCGAAACACAAAACTTTTCATCTCACAAAAGCGAGGAAATGATTTTGTTAGCCAAGCGGGAAAAACTCTATAGACAACTACTTACAGGCAAAACAGGTGAGTCGAATAAGTTCCTTTTAAAAGCATATTTTACTGTAGTTATGGCTGCCGCACTAAAGTTTTCAGCTTCGTTGGTATTAAAACAATTGGTTTTATTAATAATTTCCTAAAGTGTATTTATCCAGACACAAAAATAATGTAAATAAAAGAATGTTTTTTTTTCCGGGTGCATTCTGAACTTATACCATATAAATTAAAATTTTGTAGGAAATAAAAAATTAAATTAGTAATATCGTTTGAAAAAAAATATTTAACATACCAAAACATAATTATCTATTTGATAAAACAGAAGCGAAGCATTTTTTTTATTTACTGGTATTAAAAATAAATATAGTGTACAAAATATTGAAATAACCTGAAAGAAGAAACCCCGTTTCTGAATGTTCTATTCCGTGTCTTTACCTTTTTATAAGATCCTTATGCCCCATTTACATTCACAGTTTTGTATAGAGAATGGGCACGAACAATCACTTTCGCTGAAGTACGCGTGTAAACGAACTATGAATGAGGATCTTTTATCGGTCGGGATCTGGCATCTACTTAAACGGCCAGTGTTTTTTTCTTTTTCAACACCATAGGGCGAGGGAAAGACTTTCCCGGCGTCGCGTTCAAATTTCGAAGCGCACTAAAATGCAGATAGTTTAAATCCGGCCTTTACACGATCGTAAGTTACTAGTAACAGCAAACTTTCCGAGCGTGGGAGATGAAAAAATATTTTTTTTAATTGTTTTATTAAAGTATTGTTTTATTAAAGTAGTATAGTTTTCGTCATCCTCGCACTTCTTTCCATTACAATGATAGAGTTGTATCTGACATAAAAGTAGTTTTTTCTTCACATTGAATATTTGTTCTTATTCTTATTGGTCTTACTGTACAATTTTATCCTGAAATAAATTACTATTACTACTACTAATAGTTTAGTCTCCATAATCATCCTTTGTCCGTCTGTAACCATAAAACTAACTATTAAGTTAGGGATGAACCTTCGCTTCTTCCAACCCTAGATAGCCTATTTAGCGACGTCGCCGTGGATTTATCGCTGGATCTCAATTTTACTACTGTTTGTGTGCATTCGAACATTGATGGCATGTTTCCGTGACCCGTACCATTACTGTCTGCAACCTTATTCTCACACCCCTCATAACCCTTATCTTATGCGTTATGAGGGTGATTATCGGGTGTCGCAACCGCATGTAAAGTTGACATCTTTGTCAGCCGGTACGAGAGTTAAAGGGCATTGTGAATTGAAAGGCAAGGAGGGTCTCGTAATGCGTATTGATGGATTTGAAGCATTTTGTGACTCAACAGAATATTCGGTTTTGGAGAAATGCGTCGCATCGCATGATATGTGAAATTACCAAGTAATGGATTAGTTCATGTAGTACCGTACCTCCCTTATAATTTGTCGAGAACTTACTCGTAGCTTTTCAACCGCTAGCAAGTGGAACTAGCTCTACAAATTCACAAAATTTTCATGTGGATACGTAATTACAAAATCAAGTCGAATTCATAGGTTGAATGCAATCGCCAGAAATCAAACCAAGACCCCTCAGGTTCCTACCATATAAAGTGGGTACAAATATCAAGTCATGATATTTCAGTGTTGTCCAATTTCTAGGCTCTACACCTACATAATATAGTAAAAGGTTTGTGTATGTTTAGCAAGACCTCTTTTAGCACACATAAAATTAAGGTGTGGTAATGTTGTTATCTCTTTTATAGACCCCATTTTTTCTCGCGTTCCCATAAATCAAGTCCCAACACGGTTATTAGGTACTTATGTAACCTCTGTGGCTAATTACTGGAATGGTAGAGACATACGGGAGTCCAGGGAACGCAAAATATTACCCGGACGTCTGTCTTGCGGCGCCACTGTCTACCTGCCCAGTGACGGACCCAGGGCCGTCGAGGGAGTCATAAGATGCACCTTATGGTACCTTATCTGGGGGCACGGCAGTGCCCCCACCAAGTCGAGCTAAAAAGCGGCACGGCCGTACCATACTTTTCTCGAAGCAGTTCAGGCCATTTTCGACCCCCCTATAACTTCGTTTCGGATAAAACTAGAAGCCTGAATTTTCTGTAACCAAGAAAACACGGAATATTTCAAATTTCATTCAATTTGAACCAGTAGTTTAAGAATTATAACTAGTCAAAGTTTCGTATTTTGTCACTCACTCACTGATTGATCATCAAAACTCTAAGGCACTTCTAGCATACATAGAAGCTTCAAATTTAGAATACAATTAATATTTAGTGTATAAATCAAGGAAAAACTAAAATATTTTGCAATTTCAGTCCAGGTTTCTAGGTACACCAACTGCATATATAACTTTGTATTCCCATATAAATATATGGGATTACAAAGTTTTATTTGCATACATGTACAATGCAAATGTAACTTTGTAATCCTATATATTTATATGGGAATACAAAGTTTAATTTGCATACATGTACCCACGACAGCACGACAGAGTGTACAAACGTAACCGAGTAGAGTGGTAGGTTGTAAGGGTCGACGTGCTGTCTTGTGTACAATGCAAATGTAAGTTTGTAATCCTATAATGGAATCAATAGGTGTAGATATGTACCTACACTAGTGGTTCGCCCCGAACTTTGAACTCGCGACCCTCTATCTCAGTAACCCCTCGACCGATTTGGCTCATGTTCGAACTTAAAAATTATCTTTTCCTCATTTACCCGCCTACCAAATTTCATGACGATCCGACTACATTTACTCAAGTTATCGTCGAACGAACATTCATACATACATACATACAGACATACATACATACATACATACAAACGCCGGATTATTCCAGTAGACTCGGAGAACTTCGCTCGCTTCGCTCGCTCGTTCAATAATATGTACCTACCTACATATTATTATGTTCAAAGGTAACTTGTACAATGGTCAACGGAATGAAAAAGCCAGAATGGGATGTCTTGAAGTTGTACCAAAATCCTGCAAAGTATTAAGTAGATTGACAGAGGCCCGGTTTCTGAATTGAGAATTTTGCTAAGCAAATACTTAACTATCGTTCTGTCATGCTCTTTTGTGAGAAATCTGCAGAGACAGGACGATACTTACCCATTTGCTTAGTGAATTTCTTAATTCAGAAATCGGCAGTAAGGCCCGGTTTCCGAGTTGAGAATTTTACTAAGCACATACTTACGTATCGCTCTGTCACGCTCTTTTGTGAGAAATCTGTAGAGACAGGACGATACTTACCCATTTGCTTAGCAAAATTCTCAACTCAGAAACCGGGCCTATAAGTTTAGTTGCCCGATCGTAATTGAAGCCGTCAACTGGGAGCCCGTTTTGTCACCATTGCGTTACAGGCTAAGGGCCCTGGAAGGTAGAAGACGTACTCGTAAAAGTAGAAAGCAAAAAAAAGTAGTACTATCTACAAAAAGAAATGAGATCCCATCAAAAACAAAACTTGTAAAAAAAAACCAAGCCTCGCTGCTCAGTTCTTCTACCGTAAAAAGTTTTGAGATCCATGTAATACCAAGTCGGTTAATTTATTCAGTCCCTACTTTTTAAGGGTCCTTCTGTCTTGAGTAATTTATTACGTAATTAGCTAACCTAACAACATCTTATAGTGACCATATCAAAATTAAACATCTTTTATGTTTTAAATAATTAGATTGACTTGGCAATCGCATTAAATAATCTAATTTAATATAATTTGTATTACTTGTGTTTTCATACGATGGCCAAGTCAATCTATTTATTTAAAACATAAAAGATGTTTAATTTTGATATGGTCACTATAAGATGTTGTTAGGTTAGCTAATTACGTAATAAATTACTCAAGACAGAAGGACCCTTAAAAAGTAGGGACTGAATAAATTAACCGACTTGGTATTACATGGATCTCAAAACTTTTTACGGTAGAAGAACTGAGCAGCGAGGCTTGGTTTTTTTTTACAAGTTTTGTTTTTGATGGGATTGGGATTGTCTGAAAACCTCTGAGGAGGAGATTCACCTGGATGAAGTCACTGACTAAACTAAGTATAATTAAAATTGGCCTCGCTTAGTGGATAGACCCATACTGCGGCGGAAGCGAAACAAAAAGTTACTAACAATTAACTTTTTAGTGAGTTCGTGTACCAGTGCCCTCCGTTAGTGGTTACAATCAATTGCGTTGCGTTAGATCGTCATCGGAGTCTCTCAAACAATAAATATACCGTGACCCCATATTACACTGTAGTTTATACAGGGTGGATTCATTGAGTTGTTCTTGGCTTAAGTATAAATGAAGATCACGCAGTCTACGCCAAATCGAACTAGGTATTTGACCCGCACTTACCATAAAGCCAAGATCTGCGACTGCCCCTACCTTTTCGCTAAATTACGTGACCCCATCTTACCCTGAAGGCAGAACCTGCACTCTACAGCCGCCCCTGCTTCCCCGCTAAATAACGTGACAAATGCAAGCGTCCTCGCGGGAATCGATGAGTTATACTCGGCTTAATTCGGGACACGGGGAAATTCTGCATTCATTAACATACATTACAATAGATAACTGGGTACCGCGGTGTATAGGTGTATTTTGTTTTGCGACATGAGAATGAAAATACGGGTCGATATTATAAAAGTTACATGTGAGAACGTGAGAAGAACGGTGGTGGCCTAGGGTAGAACACTGGACTCGGAAGTGAGAGACCTAGGTTCGATTCCCGGTGCGGGCATGTACTTTAGTTTATTTTCAGAATAACTTTAGTTTATTATCAGAATTTAAAGTAGCAATACCACTCGCTAACGGCGAAGGAAAACAGGCATTATACCCTCAACGCGAAAATCGCCAATCCGCATTGAGCACGCGTGGTGATTAGCTCGAATGTGATGTGTAATGTGCTGTATGTGCTTGCTCGTACACTCTGAGAGAAGGCCTTTGCCCAGCTAGTGCAGTGGCGTAGCTACATAGGGGCCAGGAGGGGCAATGTCCCGGGGCCCCCAAACTCAGGGGTTTGCCCCAGGGCCCCCTGAGCTTGGGGGCCCGAGCTTGGGGTATTTAACTAGCTAAAAATTATCTAATGAAACATTCAAGAGTTAATTTCTCAGTTTTAGACAGATTTTTTTTAAGGGCCCATTAAGTATTTATAAGTATTTTTATATACCTTAATACATTTTGACTTGATAAATCCTAAACAGTTTAGTTGGGGCCCCAGTTTGTTTTTTGCCCCAGGGCCCTTGGTTACCTAGCTACGCCAGTGCTAGTGGGACATGTACAGGCTACATCTTATACATGTGAGAAACAAGCAACTCTGTAGTAGTTTTGCTTTTGGCTACCCTTGATATGATAACGCAGTCCGCGATGCCAAATTCTGGGCCAAAATAATTTAGTGTATTGTATATTATGTAGAGACTAGAAGCATTTGAAATGTGGTGCTACCGACGTATGCTCCGGATCAGCTGGACAGATAAAATCACGAATGTCGAAGTTCTCAGACGTATTACAAAAAAATAGAACCATAAAGCAGCGAAAGGTTGCCACGTTTTACTTAGGCCACGTTTTAAGACAAAAGCGAGACCACACACCATAATGATGTGCAAAATAGAAAGAAAGAAGGCCAGGAGGAGGAAAATTACATGGCTGTAAGGATCGGCATCAAATCCCTGGAAAAATTATTCAGGACTGCCATGAACAGAGAGCGGTGGATCTGACTGCCAACCCCAGTAATGGAGAGGCACTTCAAGAAGAAGATATTATCGTTTTGCCATCGTTGAGCTAAAAACAGGTTTAGAGAGAAACGTCGATTCCAAAGCAGAATGAGTGCTTGTCAAGTAAGTAATGTAATTCGATTGTGAAGCGGCTGCGGGCCGGTCGGTCCCGCGGGGCGTGCCGCGAACTTCCAGACCACTTTACATTCATTTGCGACTTAATTGGACTTCATGCATTGTTTCCACGCATCCCAGAGTTCTGTACATGTCTCGGGCCGCTTATAGACGATAACAGATCAGTAAGATGTAAGATGTACATCTCCCACTAGCTGGGCAAAGGCCTTCTCTCAGAGAGAGAGTTCGAGCTTAATCACCACGCGTGCTCAATGCGGGTTGGCGATTTTTGCGTTGAGGGTATAAAGCCTCATACGCTCAGGTTTCCTCACGATGTTTTCCTTCACGGTCAGCAAGTGGTATTACTACTACAAATACAGATACAGTAATGAATAAAAACTAATTCATCATCATCATCATCATCAGCTTGTTGACACCCACTGCTGAGTAAAGGCTTCCTCATGCTCACGCCACCGCTTCATATCCTGTGCCAGACGCAACCACTGCTTTCCTGGGCTATGTCATCGGACCATGTGGCTGGTGGTCTCCCAACCGATCTCTTCAAAGCTACGAGTATATTGTTGGTGGCCAATAATGGTTGGTCGGTGGGCAGACCAAAAGCTCGATGGCCCTTTAGAACAATGAGGGCTTCTTCTTCTTATCGTCTCGAAATAATCATCTTCTTGCACGTTGGTCGCCCAGAAATTCGCCACTTCGATAGGGCTTTCTAGCAATTGCTTTTTACAACCGAACAATCTTTATCATTTGCGAAACTGATGGAAAAATTGCGAGAAAACCTGCTCAGAATTTTTCTTACAAAAATAAGTAAATTAGTTGTGTTTGTTTGTTACACTTTATTGCACACATAATATACATATGCTTAAATAACATTATTGAGAGAATGTGTACAAGGGCGGACTTATTTCTAAAGAAATTTCTTCAAGTTGTGTTTACAAGAATCAAGATCTATTTAGAACCACGTTCTTACCACTTTGGATATCCGGGCGTGAGGTAAAGTTATCTTACGACCCAAATACCGTCCAAAACGTGACCTTACACGCAATTCACGTGGAAACAATATCTCTGCCGCGATTATTCACCGCCACCTCTACCTAACTCAAGAGGGTGCAGTCAGCCTTCACACTGCCTTCAATCCGTTCTCAACTTATGTAAGTTGTACTTATTGAAGGCGGTATGAAGGTAGCGTAGTGTTGGACAGTGTGATAGTGTGTGGGACATCGCAGACGCAGAGAGTAGCCCTCAGCATATGTGCCGGCGGTCGGTAGGGGTGGGGTAGAGCTGTTGCGATAGAAAAACCTATTAGTTTCATTTAACATGCGCTCTGGATATAAACTGACACTGTATTTATCTTCATAAGATATGTTTATTTTCGTTCAAATATTTTACCTGGAACTGGACATTTTGCGGGCGTGGTTTCGTCTGTTTTGTTCCTACCTTAAGGTTGGTTCTGGCGCAAAATAAAAAGTTATAATAAAGTTTTTCTTTCTGTATCCGGTTTATTAGTTTATCACTCAATGTCACAGTATAAATACTCAATACATCTTGTGGACCTTGAGAAAATACTTAAGAGGCAATTCATTTCCTTGCAAACGAAAGCCTCTAACTTTATTGCACACAACGCCGCAGCTAACCATCAAACGCATCATCAATCAACTCCGCCCAAATGACAGCAAAAAACTGAATTAAAAACAAAGGAGTAATCCATCGATACAACGCGTCCCCGCACTATACTCCCCTTCGGTAGCACTTGTCATTAGGGGTGATCCATCAAAATGTCCGCCTGGATTTGGGGTGTCCGGCGCATGCGCGGGAGCGAGGGCGAGCATGGCCGCACTCACTTGGAACACGCGTAAGGTTCGTCTCGTTGTAAGCTCGAATATGGTTCTTTTACTAGTATTCATAGAGGTTTTATCTTGACCAAAGTTCACACCAACTTCTTTGTTGTTTTTTATCATCATTACTGATCGTCTGCAGTTCGCTGTCGTCTGCGAATGGGCGAGTGAGCTTTCATCCAAATCTGTCAAGCAGTTTCAGCGTGCAAGAGTAACAAACACGTACAGTCACTCACAAACTTTCGCATTTTTTGAACGAGCGAGCGAAGCGAGCGAACCGTCTCCGTTTCAGCTTGGGAAAAAAATGTTTTCGTATATATCCGGTGTCCGGCTGTTCTTCTATGCAGGGCGCATTTCTCAACCGATTCTCGTGAAATTTTAGGGTCAAGTTCTGGGAGATATGGGGGTTGAAAACGTAATCTATCCAGCCCATAAATAAAGCCCACTGCTGGGAATAGGCCTCTTCCTTTTCACGCCAACCCCCTCGGTCTAATGCCAATCTCGTCCATTGTCCTCCCTCTGTTTTGACAATGACATCGACCCATCGAGCTTTCGATCTACCCACCAACCGTCGACCCATTCTAGGCCACTATTCCGTGACTGCCCTATTCCACCGTCTGTCCTCCCATCTAGCCAGTTGCCCTGCCCATCTCCACTTCTTAAGATTCGCGCGCCCACATATTCGACTTCCTTTATCGTGTGCGCAACGTCGAAAACGTAGTAAAATAAAAATTTTGCAATTTCTAAAAATGTTACAAATGTTAATCTAGCGACTTAGTCATGAGTGAGGCTTCTAGAATCTTATTCTGTGTCTCAACAGCGGAGGCATTAGGAATGCGTGCAGCGTCTCGCCGAGAGTCCCGCCTGATTGATTGCCGCGCGACCATTTAGATGTACTTTCTGTGTTCTCCTTACTCTTTGTCCTCATTACGATATTTTGAAGACAAGTGGCTGAAAATGCTACTTGCGATAAGATTGCTTTAACAATGGGTACCTGAAAAAAGGCTGTATTTAGATTAAATAAATAGTCAAAGGTATTAAGTATTATGTATTAAAAATACACTCGGGGCCTCTTCATTTAATAAACGTGAAATTGTAACAATATCTGAAAGCTAACTCCAATATCTTACCGTAGTTTTACCTACTAAAATTTCATGAAGTTTATTTTTGCAACGGACAAAATCAGTCCAAAATAAATCAAGTTACAAAATGTACAGTCCCTATTAAAGCACTTGGCTCCAATTTTGTAAGTAAGTTGAATCTCATTTGTTTTGCCAACGAAATGAAGTAGCGTTTCAGCTAACACGGGCTCAGACAGATAAACAAAACTGAACCGTCTTAGCCGGTAGACCCCATGTGGAATCCTAAATACGTAACATAGTCGAACTCTGTAATACCTGGGAAATTAACTGAGAACTTAGATGAATTTGGAAGTATAGGTAAAATTGTTCGCGTTTACAATGTGTTAAACTTTATTGCACAAAAACTAAAAAGATATTCTTAAATAACAGAGATGTGAGAATATACACTTGAGTATTGTTTTGTATGCGGTATACAGTTGAGTATATACAGTTGAGAAAATATCATGAGTTCCTAGAGAAATTGGATCCGTCGACGATAGTAATACAGCAAGTTACAAAAGAAGACTTAGTGCAGTAACCAAACAACCAGCAAGACCTGAATTTGAAAGAGTACTTCCATGACCCTTCTTCACTGATGATAGGAGCTCTAGAGCGCTATTTCAGGCGCATGCCTAACTTTGTCCGATATAGCAAACAAAAGAGCACCATCGTCACAAAAGTTGGCGCAGCTTCATTTGGAATGGAAACAAAGAGCAAATGAACTACTTAAATGTTGAAATATTGTACGACGGGTGCCGTTTCCGATTTCCAATAACAATGCGACGTTCGCTGCAGGCACGACGTTTGTTCTACAGAAGAACTAATACGATCTCAGTCAGCGATATGCAAATAAGGTCCACGTTGATGGATGGGGAATGCTAGTGGTTCCAAAATGTTCTATGTTCAGTGTTTTCGTCTGAGTATCACTCAGAAAGTAAACGAAACTACTATACATATTAGAGGTAAATGTGGATTTTTATATTACTGAACAATGACACTTCCCCTGCATCAATTTAATGGTCGGTACTTTGACTTGCCGTTAGGACGGCTACGTCGCCGTTAGGATGGCTAACGTCGCCGTTGCTAGTGAAGTAATTCTAAGTATGAGCGTCCGTTATCGGTAGAGCGCACGCATTTGGGGTTAGTAGTTATGACTGCGTTGTTGCTATTACAGAAATATATCCGCATTTGTACCTTGCAAGCTAATACATATAAGATTTTTGAGACCGGCATTTGCATGAATCAAAGTTTATTTAATATGCCATAAATACATTATTTACATGACTAGTGTATTCTAATTTCATAAGATCAGTAGCCTGAAGATTGTCAAGCTGAATAGCTATAGAAATTAAGGTTCAGAATCAGTTACAACACAGCATGTTGCCAATTAAACAACCGTTGTGAGACGGAGTTCGACTTCTGTAACAACTTCGTGCCTGTTAATACCGAGGACGACGACAAAAAGACCGTCATTAGTGCCTTATTAAATAGACAAGAGCGCTGTTTGCTGCCGACAGGACATTGGGGCGACACATACATTCAATAGTTAATTTCAATGCTCCGTTGGGAAAAAATACAAAAAGATGAAAATCAGAAATAATATGAATTGCCTATAAGATTTTACAACTTTAACTTTCGTAAGCACTGCACATTTTTCTAACTTTTATTGTTTTTCCGAATAGCCGACATATTCCGACGAACAATAAAAGTAAGTGAAACCATTAAATCAATATGAAAAATCCCTATACCGATGCTTAGAGATAAACTACAAGATTTGTGTTCGAGTTTGTGAGATGAGGTTGACAATTAATTGTTTAAAAATATGAAATGAAGAAGTTTATTTTATTTTTAGATGTTTTATTAATGATCGCTTTCCACAACTCTATCCGCCGCCACGATACCGCCTGGCCCCGTCCCACACTCAAACCTCATACTGCTAAAGATACCTATAAATCGTCACTGCTAATGTCAAACCACATGGTGTCTCACGTCTCTTCTTTTGTGGCCCGCATTGTAACTGGAAATATCATATATTTTACGCCAAAACAACATTTCATATAATATAATGTTTGTCGTATAAAAGCAATAGCGCTGGTCCGCAATGGCAGCCTTGCGGTACGCTCGAGCGGGCTGCCGCCTCCCTTTCTAATGAAGGCTTATGTTTGTCTGTGACCGGGGGTTAAAGGGACGCCGCAGGGGGCACTTCCTAAACGTTTCAAACTAACTTTCCTAGTACGAGAAGCATGCATTAACCACCTTGTTTGACAGTAGCTAAAGAAGATATAGGTAGTGCTAGAGAAACACTCATTATTAGAATTGTCGTATCATAGCAACCTTTGCTTGTGACTAAAAAAAACGACATCACTAGTCAAAAGGTACGAGTGATTTGTTGCTGTCCATTTAGTAGTTCCGTTCTCCATCTCCGAAGTTCCTCATCAGATCTTCACCATTTTTTATGGGGCTACGCAAGAAGTATACCCTTTCAAACAAAAAAATAATCATCAAAATCAGTTCACCTAGCAAAAAGTTCTGAGGTAATACACAAAAAAATACATACGGGTCAAATTAATTACATCGTCCTTTTTTAAAGTCGGTTAAAAATAAGAGCCACTTCCGTTTCCGGGGGTGATCCCCGCGTGGTTTAGGCGGACTGTTACCGCTACGGAAGTCTCATTACAGGGCGCGTAGCGCAGCCCGCGAAGGCTCTAGCTTTGTTATTACGCTAATAGCTAGTCCACTCGCCAGTTGTCATTTGCCCGATAAAATTGGTTTCAATTGCCGTCGGGTCGTATGTATTTACCGAGAGCCTATATTCAAATGTGGAATAGAAAGATAATGCTTCAAATTACGGTAATTTGGTATCGATGGACATTAGCAATAAGCACACTTTTAGCCGTAGTTATTGCTAATGTCAAACAATTTTATTGGAAAAAGAGGTAATTGAATCAGGATAAAGAAAAAAATATAACGGGGCACTCGGATAAATAGAAAAAATTGCCGTTTCCTTATTATTTATGTATTTAATCTTTACTATGTTGGTTGATATCAAATCTAATACATTTATGACAGCATTTTCAAGATATGTATTAACTTTCTATTTGTAACGTATCGATTGTTTTTATTGGAGCA
The DNA here is from genome assembly GCA_949319315.1 of Zelleria hepariella. Classification (NCBI taxonomy): domain Eukaryota; kingdom Metazoa; phylum Arthropoda; class Insecta; order Lepidoptera; family Yponomeutidae; genus Zelleria; species Zelleria hepariella. Next base: position 7,513,413 of record OX439385.1, on the reverse strand, counting down.
GAACCAAAGTATTCCTTACCGTCGATAAGCCGACTAGGTGTGTATGTTATTATTAGTTGCGAAGCTGAATGAAACGATGCGCTTTGGTTTATGAGTGACCTCGAATGCGAATTTGGAAGATTCAAAATGACTGACGGAATAAAAGAGTGTGCAAGACCCAAACCACGCGGTCGGCTCGCATCGATAAGCGGGTCCCACACATGCGGCAAGGCATAAACATAAACATAGAAATATAAATATATGAACACGTCGCTAACAGTTATTTTAACAACACTAGCAGAACTTTCATGTTCTACATCGCAAGGCGTTTCGCTGGCCACGATCCAATAGCCATTCCATTCTGAGTCCAAGGCGTCGCTACGGCATTGTGCTACGGCGTAGAGCCTCTACGCCGTAGCCGGCATTGCTACGAGTAAAGCATCGATGGAACATGCATTGTTGCGGTGTTGTGCCATTCCACACTGTTGTGATTGCTTTTATATTTTTATACTAGCCTATACCCCGGTTTTGCTCGAGTGGAATAAGATTTAAAAAAGAGTAAAAACAAACTATGTCTCTCTGCGATAATTGCTTTACGATTTGTTGCTCCTTGGCTGCGTGAAAGAAAGATAAACCAACAAGCACACTTTCGTTTATAATATGGAGATATATTTCACAGGAAAAATTTGTTTTACTGTTATGAGCATCATCCATTAACGTTCTTTGCTAGAAGCTTGCTTTTTTAGAGGATTTTTTTATTTTTATAGTTAAGGTACAATTAATTAATATTTGAAGCCAACAATGTCAGTAAAAGCTTAGTATAGATATCGTTAATTATTCCGTGGGCTCGCCCCGACGCAGGCGTGAGGCGCAAGGCAAGAGGCGAGGCGAGGCGCGGTGGGCCGTCGAGCCTCCTTGATTTACGCGCTTCAGCCACGGAAATTATTCCAACGTGTGATTTACTACCACGCATTTTTACCTGCATTATTCCCCTACACGCTTCCGCAAAACCTACCTTAACACAACACCGTTAGGACGCATTATTCGTCGTAAAGAGATTAATAAGAAGTGGGTGGGTTTTTTCCCAGTAATTGCATAGTACGCTGTTATCGTTAATTGTTTCAGATGTTGCGATTTCACTTGCTCGCACTTTCAGCAATATTTCCCGCTAACGACCGCCGCTGGGTCATTTTGTTTACTTGTAATTAAAAATGAAACATTACTTTGTTGGGAACAGCTGTGTTGATAAATAGAAAAGATTACGCACCGTTCATTTATAATTACTGAATAGGACTTGCTATAATATCTTACATCAAGATACGACACAATAATTCTAATATAAAGCTTCAAAGGTAAGAGACCTAATAACAAAGTAGGTGCTAATCAAGCAGGGTTTCATGTAATGCTCATCAAAATTAGATGTGCATGACCTCTGACCAAGGTAGTAAAAATCATAAAGCTCGTTTTGCTTTAAGTAGGCGGGTAAAAACACTGGCCAAGAAAACACCAACGTTAGATTTATCTCGAAATTGTCATGACTTAGCTTTTAGCTCTCTGCCCTGGGGGGTTACCCTTGACGCTATTGCGATAAAAAAAAAAAAAAAAAACCTCTTCGAATTCGCATAGTAATGCTTTGATTTTAAATACTTTGTAATGTTTATTCAAAGGTAAGGCTGTTTTATTCAATAAAAACATTAAATTAAATATTAAATTTTGTAAATTGCGCCATATTGCGGCCGTATTGGAAAAATGCGTCAAGGGTAGAGGGGCTGGCTTTAGATAAGGTTCTAAGCCGAGCTTCCCATTAGTTAAACGAAGGTCTCATCAAGCGTCAAGTCTGCGCTTTATGACAGAACTCGGGTCGAGCTGACGCGGCGCAAAATCGTACGACGGCGAGATCGTATCGGTTTACAGCTAGATAGAGGTTTATAGAAGTTCGCATAGAAAAAAAAAAGTAATATGTAGCCTGTACAATTGTACGTGTCCCTCTAACTGGGCAAAGGCCTTCTCTCAGAGAGAGAGGAGCTTAATCACCATGCGTGCTCAATGCGGATTGGCGATTTTTGCGTTGACGGGTTATAATGCCTCTTATAATGTCTCAGGAAGATCGCATAAACAAAAACAATCTTGGCTGGTTGATCATTACAAGTCGTTACATTTTCATGTCTATCAGAATTAATTAAATAATTTCACAAAGTAATTATTTTGAATACTCAAAGAGTAATAAAAAAAAACATAGAAAATAAGTCAATTAATATTAATAATATTTATCAGATCTACTCAATTAATGTCACCAAACAAAATTAAAATAAAATAATTATAACTCAACTAGGTAATTTAAAATGTTGTCAAATAAATAATAATAAAAATTGTAACTTTCATCGAATGAAACTATGCAAAAATAATAATGTAATCCTATAAATGACACGAAAAATTACTGAAGCGTAAAATATTGTTTTCCTATTTTGCTAAAGTATCTATTCCATGCACATTTTCGGGATCATTTTTATAGAAAAATGCTAGTAGGCAGATACTGAGAGCCAGTGCATTTCTTTTGTCTCAGTTCTTTTCCTCGGGTGTTCAATAATACGCTCGTAGCTACATCTCACTGCAGATAGATCTAGGTTTAGACACAGATGCAAGAGATCTCTAAGGCGAGCCGGTTCCAATCTCAAAATAGAAAGGCACAGAGGGCTGGTGCTAACTGAATAGTTCTACATCGTTCGGTTCTAATGACAATTTAAGTCAGTCATACGGACAATTTTATTGATTCATTGAAATATTTGACATTCTCGTGACTATTTTTGATACGACAAGAAGATTTGTTTTTAAATATACAAGGTGTTGTTTTGTAAAGTGACACTTGTGTAGTGTAAAGTGATTATTTACACGATAATGAATCCAAAATAAAAAATTAAAAAAAAAACAGTAACAAATGCCCAAAAATCATTAAATAGGCTATTGTATACCAAATTGAATAAAATAATTCTTGATAAAAAAAAGCCCCGAGTCAGGTAACACTAACAAAAGCAACAGGTATTCAAGATCACAGGGCTCTAATTTTAGGTCTTTTTTCTATGGATCTTATTATAAAAATCTTTACTGACTTAAATTTTAATTGAATTTATATGGATGGCAAGAATATTCTCAAGCGTTCTACAAAGTGAACTTCTGTAAAAGGGTACCGTTCCATTGGGCGCCGCGCAAACAGCGGCGCGCGCGACAAAGAAGCCTCGCTCCAACGCGAATCAATCTCCTCACTTCAAATACAATTTATACGTCGGCAAACAATCTCATGCACTCCACACACTCGATAACAGTCTCTATTGCCGCAATATAAGAGCGACTAGATCTAATTACTACGGCAGATAAGTTCCCTCTACGTGGCACCCTCACAATCTGTGCTAGTCAGTCTTGCTTTTTCTGTTACACTTGGTACAATTGCGACTTTGTTGTGTATGATATAGAGGCGTATGTTGCATGGGTTAACAGAGGCCGGCGCAATGTGTAATATTGGAATCGAAATCGAATAAAGTTGCTTCTTGTTTACTTTTGACGCGTTGCGGCGTGTGGTCGCGCAAATAGGAACAAATTGTGTTTGGAAACACCCTATACATGAGCGTTATTGACAATACGGTTGAGAACTATTACTAGAGTAAAGAGGGTTTTCTCCTTGCTAAAAAAATCCTGAACCTTAAAAAAAAAATCCGGGTCCCTTATTAAAATTCAACATGCTTTATTATTTTCACGACCTTCATAATTTATTACGATTTATCCTACAAGCTTTTGGCAAGTAATTTAGATGGACAGGTAGGTACTCAAATCTTTTAAGACTTTAATAATAGTCTACGTCTCATTCAAAGTTAAGTGCAGAAGAAAGATATTAAGTATGACATAATAAATGAACGTTACTGATGCAAAATTACATAATGTAGCGTTAATCAAGAACATTTTCGCTTAGTAATTGGGCAAATATAGTATAGTTAGGGCGGAAATGAGGATGAAAATACTTTCTTCATCCTCATAGTGTAACTAGGTGAAACGTGTTTCGGCAAGGCGTAGTGAACCCCATAGAAAACGTTTACTTTGAGGAAATCTGCGGCCTGATCCGCTCCTTACAAAACAATGTAATAAAATAATATCAGAAGGAAAATCGAAATAAAAGTTGTCGGCACGGCGTTTGTCTCGAAAGCCAATGTAGAATGTTGTTTGCCTAAACGAGAGCTCGCTTCGCCTCCCGCACCATACGCTGGGGTTGTAAACTATTTGCACCTGGAGTTTCATGTACGATTGCACTTTGAAAATGTCGTTTCCACGCTCATAGCTTCTCCAACTATTTTATTTATTTTGGAAAACAACTTTAGTATGCTTCATGGCAATTTAGTACAGACCGCCGTAAAAGTCACAAGCTGACCTTTGTCTTATTGTCTGTACTCAAATATTATTGTTATATTGTTGTCATATTGTTGTCCTCTTCAATAATACTTATTTTATTATTTCTGATCTTCAATTTTTTTTTGTCGCTCATTACTCTCATCATCACTGCGTCAATTATAGTAAACCTAACCAAAAGTCATATCTTGGAATGCCAGGCAGCAACTATGAAAAGGTAAGTCTGTTAAAATACAATGTAGCCCTAAACAATGACTTGCTATAAGGTGAAGTGTGAAAATGTTCGGGACCCCTGCTGCGCGCGGAAATCTCACTTGAACTTTGTCGTTTTCTTTCCGCGCGGTCTTTCCGTCACAGAAAAAAAAACACAAGAGTCCTCTTTTTAAACCCTGAGAAATAATAATCAAGCATCTAATCGGAATGATTTATCAAATATGCAAACATACCCTGACTCTTGTCATATAAACTTTCCACTTATATTTATAGCCCAATCAACGGGGATATTTTCCCTACTTTTTACGAATTTCCTTCCGTAACGTCATAAGTTTTACCCAGTATTATTTATATCACTTTTTTTCTTTGCGACATGATCATCTTAAATGTCTCTTTCATACGTTATTTCATACATTATTTTTCTTGGGTAGCCCATACCTAAGCAATACCAATCAAAACATTTTCTACTCCACCTTTTGTAGGGTAGAGCCTCTTTTTTGTCCCCATTGATTGGGATTATTAAACCAATTCGGTACGCAAAGTTTTTTGTTCGAAAGTCCGTTATTGGCTTAATCTTATCTTTAGACAATATTGAGAAACTAATTTCAATATTTTTTATTTTGGTTCAGTAGTTTGGATGATTTTCGATTTTCGACTATTATATTGCCCGCCGAGGATACTCTGTACCAAGAATTGTACTTGCGACCTGTCGTTTGAGATCCCACTTGTGTACCCACTGGGTTTTCAGGAGCTTAATAATAACGCAATGGCGTGTCGATGGCGTCTCCAGTAAAAGGACAACACCGGAGTTTCCTCGTTTTTCTCCTACAACCAGCGAACTTATCTTCTAGAATTATAATCAGAATGTTATTTGATGTACTTCAAAAACATTAAAAGGACCGACAACATTAATAAGTCGTTATCCAAGCCGTGAACTGGGAGTACCATTTTGGCACCATTGCGTTACAGACTTAGGCCTCAGGTAGGATATTATTTGCCCGTTCTATACCACTTTGAAGCCGAGGCGCTTTATCAGCGGAGCCTTACATGAGTTGTGAAGGAAAGTGAAAACAGCAGCGTCATAAATATTTCACGCGTGATGGACGAGGCGCCTCTGCTCGTAACTTCTCATTCAGTTTCGTTACGGGAGGCTTTTTGCTGCGGTTATTAATGACGTTTACGGTATGGATAACTAATACTAAACTGAGGGTGGTAATGGTAACGTTTCACACATTCTTGCTTTTTCGGAAGGATTGGCACAAGTTTTCGTATTCGTTTATATCGCGATGCTCTAAAATCTGCGAGGAAATTATTTGTCAGCTTCTCACAAAGGAAAACCTAATAATGGTAACAGTTTTTTGAAAACTGCTAATAGTTATAAGGGAGCGTGGTGCCCTATTTTTAGAGGGATATTTACATAAAGTATGTAATGATGGTCTAATGCGATAAGGGCAGCGGCTGGAGGAAGCATTCACCGGGCAGTTCATATGACGGAAGACCGCTCCCAATGGAAGCGAGTACGACATGGTCGCGGTCCTCAGCCATGAGGAATCGATTAAGAAGAGACATAAAGTAAAGAGAATGTTAACAGGACCTAAGATAATTACGACAGACAGTAAACGAATCGACACGTATAATTGGGTACGCAAAGTTTTTTGTTCGAAAGTCCGTTATTGGCTTAAACTTATCTTTAGACAATATTGAGAAACTAATTTCATTATTTTTTTGTTTTGGTCCAGTAGTTTTATTTTTATGCGCTAAAATGTTTTGTTCCTATGACCGCCAACAGTATGCAGACCGTCGCGTGAAGGTCATAAAACCGTATCTTTGAAACGTTGCACAGTGGTCGATTTGTACGATTTAGGCGGCCAAAAGTCCATTTCTCAAAGTTAACTTATAACAAAACTAATTGATTCCCGGAAAAATAGACACCCCGACTGCCCAAACCCCACCCCTCCCCAGTTCCTAGAACTGCGTGCGCGCCCCCACAGGTAGTCGGAACTTGATCGTCGCGCAAGCTGTACGCGTTCGTTCTCGACACTCTTAGCGCAACCGATATTTAAAGTGAATATTTCATTGGATATTATTCAGTTACAAGTGAAAGTGATGGAAGTCGAAAATTCAGGTAAGCTCCTTCAAATATAATTTAAATTAAGATAAGGAATATCAATATTTAGTGCAGTTACAACGTATCAAAGATCGCCCTTTTTCATAAAAAATATTATCATTTTTTTATTTTCAATAGTAAAAATGTTGTACTTCCGAGACCGTCCGAGTTAAATTCCTTATGGTTTCTAATAGTATAGCTCTTTGAGCAGATAACCACAAAAAAAATAGCCACCACCTTTGACCACTTCGCGAGAAAAATAATAATTCATTAACTTAGGCAGAAAGTGAGAAAAATTCCTTTTTTGTTTCTTTTGCGTTAAAATTCCTTTTCGTTGTTCTAGGTTCATCAAGTTACTCGGGCATGGAGGTAGTAACTCGCAGATATCTTTTTGATAAGATGATTGAGGAAAACTCTCCATCAATAAACGACAAATTGGAATACTTACAAAATTATTTGTTAGTGTCTTACGGGGACTCCGACGAAGACAAAAAGTATATAAATCATAAATTTTCATATTTTAAAACAGAAATAAAAAAGAGATGGTCCAAAGCACGCAACACGCTAGAAAAATTTCTTATAAGCAATGATGCATGGTTAGCAGGAACGTTCGAGATGCCCATAAAAACGCATAATAAGTCAGGACGACCTAGCAAAACATTCAGTGAATGTAGTGAAAGAACTAAAAGGAGGAAAACAGAAGAAGTTCGCTCCTCTGTAGGCAAAGAAGTGATAGTTCACGCAGCGCAAGTAATTTTACAAAAAGAAGGAAAAAGAAACGCCTCGCAAGTCCTAAAAGATATTACAAATTCGCCTGCAGCCGCAAACGAATGTAAAAAAAGACATTCCAAATCAAAGGCACAAGATCCCCTTACGCCTCGGGAGGCACTGCGAATGTGCGTGGACGCTGATTTGACACGAAGTCAATATGAAATTGTGCGAGCAACCAACAGAAGCTTTTACCCGTGCTACGAATTAGTGTTGAAGGCTAAACAGGAATGTTACCCACCCAAAGAGACGCTACGAGTGACCGCTTCCTGTGCTGAAAGTGATCTACAATCTTTGTTAGATCACACCGTCACGCGATTATCAATTTTCCTCGAAGAAGTACTAATGACTCTTACAGAAACTGAGAGAAATTCCTTGCAGATTATCTGCAAATGGGGTTGTGATGGTTCACAACAAGCTCAATACAAACAAAAGTTAATGAATGACGCCGACTCGGATGCAAATATATTTTGGAGCTCATTCGTGCCTCTACAAATTGTTTGCGGCGAAGACAAAACAAAAATGGTTTGGCAAAACCCGACTCCTTCTTCAACACGATATTGCCGCCCGATACGATTCAGATTTATAAAAGAGTCTACAGACATTACAAAAGATGAAATAAATTACGTTCGGGACAGTGTGAAGTCCCTAAAAGCCACGGAATTGGAACTGAATGGGCAAAAATTCTCGGTTAGCCACAGTCTTAAAATGACCATGGTGGACGGCAAAGTTTGCAATGCGGCGACTGACACCAAATCAACGAGTAGATGCTACATATGCGGAGCCACTTCAAAAAACTTTAATGACTTAAGTAAAAAAAACGAAATTCACCCAGAATCGCTTGAATTTGGCCTATCAACTTTACATGCCAGAATTCGATTATTCGAGAGTATTTTACATTTAGCTTATAAATTGCCCGTTGGGAAATACCGTGAAAAAAGAACCAAAGCAGAAAAGATGCTAGAACAACAAAAAAAAAAGAGATTCAGCAAAGATTCAGAGAAGAAGTAGGTATCTTGGTAGATATGCCAAAATGTAATTTTGGTAACACAAATGACGGCAATACTAGTAGAAGATTTTTTGAAAACCCACATCTGGCTGCTGAAATAACGGGAATAGACTTTAATTTTATTTATAGAATTAAAGTTATTTTGGAAGCCATATCAAGCGGTCACAAAATAGATGTCCCGAAATTTGATGAATACGCCATGGAGACAGCAAAACTGTATGTAGAGTTATATGGTTGGCATTCTATGACTCCTACCATGCATAAAATTTTGGTACATGGTGGAAAAGTTATAGAAAATTCTCTAGTGCCTATTGGTCAACTTTCGGAGGAAGCTGCAGAAGCTCGTAATAAGCACTTTCGCTCATACCGTCTAAACTTTGCTCGAAAGTTTTCACGCGAAGACTGTAACCTTGATATTTATCACAGGTTACTCTTGACATCAGATCCACTCATCAGTTCAATGAGAAAAAAAAAGAAGATCCGATCAAAACCATTTTTGCAGGAAACTTTGGAGCTTTTGCTTCCTGCAGAGCCAAATACAAAAGGCACTTGTGATAAATGCATGGAAAGTGACGGTGAGGAAGAATTGTCTTTTAAAGAGTAACATAACAATTTGTATGTTAAACTTTCATAAAATATTGTCTTATTGTTTATGATTCGGTACCTAACATTGTAAGTAACATTTAGTATAATAATGTGGTAATAACTGTTGACCATTTAATTTTAGTGTATACTGTATTTTTTTGTCATCCATATTTTATTTTCAATTTAAATAGGCATGCAGACTGTAGAGAATTAACATTTTTTTTATGTACGGCCGTCTTTTACTTAACAAATTGTGATAATTCTTAACCCAAATATCAAAAACTACTAAGCCGATTTCGATAATTCAAATGAACTCAAAATATATATTTTACACCAAAGGGAGATTTAAAGAAAATTTAAAAACATTGGCGCTATTTACAAAAATATTTTCACAGAAATGTTTTTTTGTATAGAAAAATACGCTTTCAATGAAACGAATAGGGATAAACATATATATTCACTCTAAAATACCAGATTAGCATTTGTTGTCGTATTTATTACTGAAATAAAGCATAAAATAGTTTTGGCCGCCTAAATCGTACAAATCGACCACTGTGCGTTGTAAAATCCAAACTACTGAACCAAAATAAAAAAAATTGAAATCAGTTTCTCAATATTGTCTAAAGATAAGATTAAGCCAATAACGGACTTTCGAACAAAAAAATTTGCGTACCGAACCTATAACTAGGTATCCGTATTTGTTGTACCACACACCTCGCTTGTCCTAACACCTTGTCCAACCGACATTAGCAGACCCAAACGTACCTACAAGGTGTCGCTACGCATATACCACACGCTAGGATAACCCTCAAAGTTTGATTGACGCACTTATCCCGCGGGCAATAAGACGCTAGGGTACCTTATTGTGTTGCTGACCGTACAACGGTCCCCCAAGCCCACGGAGGCCGGGGGACGCCGGGCATCGATCGGTGGTCCCTCCGCACGCGAGCCCACGCTGCACCGCCTTATTTATCGCCTCAGCCGTGGGGCGCCATTATTACACCTTCAACAGGGGCCTTAGCCTGTAACGCAATGGTGCCAAAATGGGCTCCCAGTTGATGGCATCAATAACGATTTATTAATGCTGTCGGTCCTTTTAATGTTTTTGTAGTACAGCAATAGTACATTACTGCCGCGATCTGTAATGGGTGCGTTTCTGGCGCGCTTTTGATGGCCGACAGAGCGCAGCGTAGCGCAGCTCAAGGCCCTCACAGAGCGGTCAGCATTGCAGCCCTTGATGGACAAGCTGGAATGAAGGCCGAGACCGAAGGTCGAGGCCTTTATAGCGCGGCCAGCAAGGGCTGCAATGATGACCAAACTTGAGGGCCGAGAGTGTAGCTAAGCTAAGCTCGAGGCAATCATAGCGTGGCCAGCAGCGCACTCATTGCAGACCAAGGCTTGTATAGTGCTTTACTCAAACAATGCGAGTAATTAAAATAGTAATTAGAATAGTAATTAAAATAGAAATTTAATTAGCTTACCATTTGTCGTAGATTAGGTACTTTCTGTCGATTTTCCATTCCGCAAACTTTTTGTTTGTAAGCAAGCAAGCTTTTGAAGCAAGTATTTTTCTTCGACTTCGGTGGCAATAAATTTCCCACTACTAATTTCGCTTGCTTGTGAATGTCCGGCGGTGTTAAACACTTTAAATCGGAGGATTCGTCGCTTTAAGAGTTCACTTTTTCAACAAAAACACAGAAAAAGTCACTTCGAACAACGCGCGAAAAGCCGAAAACAATATGGCCGCGCTTTTTTTTCTGTGCAATGTGTCGACTGCCAGTACCCATACAGCCCAATTCTAAATAAATACTTTTTGCGCCTGATGTTTGAGTTCTATTTATGAAACAAAACTCGACATTAATGGATTTTCATACAGTTTTTCTGGCCGCAAAACACGACATTAATGAAATTCCATACAACTTTTCTGGCGCCTAATCCAAGTAGCCCGCAAGTCCGTCTTTGCTCAAAGAAGGTTGTCGAATTAATGTCCACATTACGAGCTTTTTTGAGTAAAGAATATTCTGATTCTAATTCTAGAGGATTAGTTCGCTGGTTGTAGGAGAATAACAGTTTAAAAAAACTAAAAAAACACGCTTTTATAGCTAACCGAACTAAAAAGTAGAAAAACATTTTTAATTACAAAGAGTTTAAAATTATAATAAAATTTAAGTTATTAACAGAATAATACAATTCAGAGTAAAAAGCGTGGGGTGCTTGATATATTAAATGTTACAATCATTCTATTGGAAACTATCTATGAGATGCACCCCACGCTTTTTTTACTCTGAATTGTATTATTCTGTTAATAACTTAAATTTTATTATAATTTTAAACTCTTTGTAATTAAATATTATTTTCTACTTTTTAGTTCGGTTAGCTATAAAAGCGTGTTTTTTTAGTTTTTTTTAAACTGTTATTTATTTTTAATTTTTTAGTTCGATTTATCATTTTTTTGTAAATTCTGACATTTCTAGTACTCAAACCTCAGTTGGCTCCTTAGAGTCTTTTGATCCCTACATGAAAATAAACCGATTAGCATCAAAAAAAATTTTTTTGGTATTTTTGCATTTTTTTTGCTGACCGTACATTTTTTCCAAAATCTGTGAATGCAGTTCATAATATCTCAAAAAGTTATGAAAGGTCAGGCCAAGCTTATAAAAGCGTGTTAAAAATGAGGAAACTCCGGTGTTGGCCTTCAACTGGAGACGCAATCGACACGCCATTGCGTTATAGACTTAAGCCCCTGAAAACCCAGTGGGTTGACAAGTGGGTTCTCAAGCGACAGGACCGTCTACTGGGATGCCATTGACACGCCATTGCGTTACAGGCTAAGGCCCCTGGCTTGCGAGACGACGAGAAAGGCGAGAAAGGATCTACACGTAAAAAATATTAATTACTCCCTTACTCGTCACGAAGGCCATTATGAAGAAACCCGCGATTTATTTGACTACGTAGGTATTAACCGTACATCCTACGAAGTAAACTTGCTACAGTTGTGTCCCGGGCAAACCCTACTCTATCTAAATGCCCCAGATACTGCATCGTTTGAACGCAGTCCCTGGGACATTTTACCCGACTCCCCAAAAGGATGGTGATGGTTAAGCCTTAAGTAGTTATAATTTTAGTTACATAATTTTCAGACGTGCCATGCTTTATGCCTCAAACTTGTCATACTATGAAGAAATACGTGGCACTAAAACCTTTGGTACTGCCAAGAACCGAAATAATATTATGGTTCCGTTTTTTTCTATGAAAGTAAAGGAATAACTTTTGGGTACGATCATTCCGCTAGATCGGCAAGATAAATAACCATTGCGGCACATTCAACAGCTTTACCAAAACCGCGCTTTGCATCAGACACGAAACAGAGCAAAAGGGAAGTGTACTAATATCAAATCTCTATTCCGACTCTCACGGAGCCTTCCCGTGATTCCGGAGGCATTACGGCGCGTCAAAAAAGCTGCCTCGCCCGTTATGTAAATACCTCCAGTGACGTCACAGTAAGCGTCACACTGATAAGATAAGCGGGAGATAAAGATAAGTCGCCGCGCGATCATGCACTGCTTTTATGGGAAGGCCTACTGCCACATCTAAATGTACTTACCCCTTTCGGAATTATTATTTGTATTGTCTGAAAACTCGCGTCGCACACACCGCCCGGAGTTCTGCGTTCCGCATTCAGAGTTCTGTGTTCCGCGTTCTTTCTAATGAACGGGGTTGCTTCAAACCGTTCACGCTGAAGCTGTCAGAACTCTGAGTTCTCGTGAAGAAAATCTGAGAACTCTGAACACGGAATGCGGAACTCCGGGGCAATGTGCCTGAAATAGCTTGACTCTGAAACAGAGTTCAAAATAAACTGAAATAAGAAAGCTTCTAAAATTGGCACCGACGTATATTCTTAATCATTCTTACGCTACATGGTAGTTATTTCAAAATAATAAAGAAGCAAAAAAAAAAGGAATGCGATTACATTTAAATAAAGTCTGCAGAGACCCTTGGGTTTAGGCGTTCGGTCCAAATAAAGGTCGGTCAGTTTTAGGGAGGTTAAGTATTTTCCTGAATGCATGTTAATTTCCCTGCCTTGATTGCGTCACTTGTCGTTTAAAACCCTTCCAATGACCACATCAATAGCAAATCAGCGGCCACCGGCAAGGCAAGCAAGGACCACCTTGACAACTCACAAAACAAAACCTTTAGCTTCGTTTAAAATATTCCGTGGCTTTTCCCTCAGTTGGGTGCGACATTAGCAAGTTTTCAGACTAGGCGGAGTTATAATAGTTGGAGAGCTGGTGACCAATCGAGATATTTTTTCGTACAAGGCTGGGAGTTAGTAGGCTGATAGAGTAGACTTCGCTGAGTCTGGGAAAAATATTTTTTTGGTCCGGTCGCGGTTGAAAGTTAGATTTTTTCAACTTTGAAAGTTTAAATGTATGGGTTGAGTCATTTATTTTTTGTCTACAAGGCTGGGAGTTTTTAGGCTGCCTTTTTAGTCTCCGCTGATCACGAAATCACTATTTATTACTAGTCAAACGCGGTAGAAATATTGTTTTTTATAACCTAGAAAGTGTGAATTTTTGGGTTATAAAAATCAAACTTTCAACCACGCTCGGCCAAAAAAACAAATATTTTCTTGTTCAACGGAGTCTCAATAACTAACCTAGAAGTTTCTAGCCTTGTACGACAAAAAAAATATACTGAACCCATACATTTAAACTTTCAAAGTCGAAAAAATCTAACTTTCAACCGCGACCGTGCCAAAAAAATATTTTTCCCAGACTCAGCGAAGTCTACTCTATCAGCCTACCAACTCCTAGCCTTGTACGAAAAAATATCTCGATTGGTCACCAGCTCTCTAACTATAAATGGTATGGTAACTTTTGATTTACTTTGGAGCATTTCAAATCACAAGTTTTGAATGCTTTCAATATAAATGCAAATGAAACATTTTCGTACTTACCTGAGAATTGGGCCCCAGTACTTAATAATGATAAAGTGTCGGAAACAAAATGCCTGCAGGCGACACGTATGTGCCAAGAACTATCTTCAAGCAAGTGGAACATCATAACGTCTGCCAACTCAATGGAGATAACGAGACGAAAACTAATACTCTTGAACTACTACTACTAGGTACTAGAAACTAGATTGTGCGAGTCGGTAGATGATACTAGTTAGCGAGTCTAGAACGTTTGAAATATGGACACAATCAGCTTTATTATTGTTGTTCAGGGGCCTTAGCCTGTATTGCGATGGCGTATCCATGGCGTCCCAGTAGAAGGATAAAACCAGGATTTCCTCGTTTTTTCTCCTACAACGAACGAACTAATCCTCTAGAATTAGAATCAGAATATTCTTTGCTGTACTACAAAAACATTAAAAGGAATAAGAGTGCACGTTTCATATAACTGACATAAATATTTTAATATGACAATTCGATATAGATTGCGTAGTCGATTTGACATGAGGTTACAAAAAAGGTTTGTTTACAAACCGCCCTGTCAATGAACATCGAATTGTCATAATAAAATATTTATGTCAGTTATATGAAACGCGGGCAGTCCATTTTGGCACGATTGCTTTACAGGCTAAGGCCCCTGTTATTTTGCTTAATTTGGGCTTTCTCGCCACAGTACTTAGAGTCTTCTGTATTTTCCCAGGGAGCATGGCATTAGCTTATTTCCAGTCTCGGGGAGAGGAGGGTCGGAGTATTAATCATTCGGAGACGCAGGCTTAAGCGATATTAGGAGCAGCTGAACCACGAGCCAGGATGTATCGAGGAAGGATGATGAAGCGAATGCTAGTCTGTGGAGGTAAGGTTACCAGGTGCTTTGTGCTGAAATAATAATAGATTTTACTCGGTTTTGCCCTCTAGGGTTGAGGATTACTAATTATATAAATAACATAACTGAAAAGGTTGTATTGGTTACACACGACAGCACGTCAGAGCACTTTTGTTGTAAAGTCGACCGTAACGTAACCGAGTAGAGTGCTAGCGTGTAAGGGTCAACTTGCTGTCGTGTGTACCTACTCGATCCAGGACTTGAACACACGACCATTAGCTCAGCTCACCAATCTTCACACTGAGCTATCGAACAAGTTTCTTTCGCTGCGAAATTGTATTGGTCCTTCTAATCCCCCAGACTCGTTTGAGAGACAGATCTGTTGCGAAACTCGTTAAATATCTGTATTGGCATGAGTGGGTTCTCAAGAGCAATTGAAAGCATTGAACCACCATCATTCCGCGAATACTGTGATTGTTATGTCCCGGCCCACTGCTAAATGACAATAGTGATGTGGGAGTAGTTTCCCAACTGCCACCACAATAATTAAAAAACCCGCCGCTCCAGTCTACCCACGACCACGGCAGCTGTAACGCAGCTGAAACGTCGGGATAAATAAGGTAATGAATTTTGCCTAAAACCAACCGCCATTTGTCCCGTTTCGAATACCTACAATATTGAAAAAAATAAACAAAATAAAGAGCTTTGCTTTCTGTATTTTTTACTTTTAATAGACTCTCATTGGTAGCCGAATTCAGAGATACAATCAATAAGTCAGAGCAAAGCACGCCGCACCGCCGGCAAAGGAAATGAATACCAATATTTATCAGCAACAATAAGTCCTTCGTACGCAACAGCGAACGGGAGGAGAGGACATAATTGAGAATTCCAGGAACTTCAGTTGACTTCTCACAAATAGGCGAAGCAGGCAGAAGTGTCTCTCTGAGATCGCGTTAAACCTTCAGAATGTTAGATAGATAGATAGAGAACACTCTATTGTACACCAGAAATTAATTATACACAAGAATTTTCTTAACCTAATAGTACAGACGGCGGTCTTATCGCTAAGAGCGATCTCTTCGAGACAGAATGTTCTAAAGTTGAAGAAGAAGAAAAGTCTACGAAAGACCGACGAAATAATTAAGAAACAAACCAACGCTGCATTGACTCACCATCAAAATGAGTTTCCAATGTCATTGCACCATCAAGAGAATCACAGTCCTGCCTGTCTGTCCAATTTGCGGTGCAAATTGGTCTCTATAGTCACTAAGTGCAGTTACAAACTCAAGGCTTAGCTGTAGAGCTGGTGACCATTCGCCTTATTTTATCGCACAAGGCTGGGCTCGGCCAAAAAAATATATATTTCGTGATCAGCGGAGTCAAAACAACTAGCGTAGAAGCCTTGTAAGACAAGAAAAAACTTTTGTGAATGTTTGTGTTTTGTAATTGATATTTTTTAGAAAAAATACTTAACCCAACTTACACTTTCAAAGTTAAAAAAAAATGAACTTTCAACCGTGACCGGCTTTGGCAAAAACATATTTTTTCCAGCGAAGTCTAACTTAACAACTCCCAGCCTTGTACGATAAAGTAAGTTAAATGGGCACCAGCTCTCCAGCTCATATGTCATCGACAACCATGCTTACATTTCACCGACCTAGACAATTTGACTAGACATTTTGATGGTTATGGCTTCTTCTATGTCTCTTTTCTAGTGATATTTCTGTGCAGCGTGGTCTGTGATACTGTCGTTTCGTTTTTTATTTCCGCTTTCTTCTGAAGCGTCGTTTTTAATATATTCATTGGGATTTTTGACAAAATTAAACTTGGCAGCTACGGGTAACATCTGTATAGACGATATTACACTCCGAGGCATAGAATTAATCATCGACTACACAGAGAAAATGAGGGTAAAGGAAACCTTACTGTGGAAATCTAAGCATTAGATTTCATCAGGCTTGATAATAATATCGTCAACGGTAGTACGGAGTCCGGATGGGCCGAGTAAGTAAAATCCCACCAAAAACATTTTCATGTTAAATGTTGCCAAGACGAGATCATACACTTTTTGTATTTTCTAAAGCACTAACCTGTGCTAGGGAACTTTATAAAGATTTTTATAAGGTTAAAAATTTGCCATACACGACAATTCGCCATTCGAGACCATACCCCTCGCACTGTCGAAAAGCTATCAATTTCATATAGAGCCAAGCTTCTAACTTTACTCTACACCTTAGTCAAAATATGTGGCCGTTTCGTTACTAAAAGAACATTGTATAACAGAAAAGTAATGAACAGTGAATACATTTTTCACCTTACGCCCATGACGGTAGCCATGACGGTAGCCATGACGGTAGACGGACCCTATATACTTAATATGTTTAAAGTAAAATAAAATAAAAAATGACATCATATCCCGAGAATTTTGTTTATCTTGTATAATCCAAACCCTATGAGGATTAAAAGAAACGACGGAGCGCTTCGAGAAAAGGGAGGTAGTGAGTTGAGTGAGTTTCGCTTACTCGTCTTGGCATAAATACCTTCGTAGAAAAGTAGAAAGTACCATCTCTTTCGGCGAAGCAGATATCCACCTCTAACCGTTGAAAAGTATTGCCTGAAAAGGGAAAAATATAAAGGAAAAGGGACGTTTTCCGTCGTGCAAAGCGACCAGCAGAGATAAATCATACGAGGCACTCTTCGGGCCACGCTGACTCTGCACAATGAATATCAGTTAGCGGAACCCTCCGCCCGCGCGCACGTTTTTCTTCATTCGCCGCGGATCTCTGAAGCACAAAATACAAAAATACACAGAGGGCCAGTTTCTGAATTGAGAATTTTTCTAAGTAAATACTTAAGTGCTTGCTTAGCGAATTTCTTAATTCAGAAATCGGCAGAGAGAGTTCGCTTCGGCTTGGGTTGAAACAATTTTGAGTCTTTTGATGATTTGTTCGATTCTGGTACGACAGTATTTTTCTGTTACCCGAGGGATAATGTATTTCGCTGCTACAGAGAAACGATACAGATATTCCTTTCTTAAACATTTATAATAAGTAGATTCGTTTCTTACTAAAAAAAAAAAAAACAAAGTCTAACATGCATACTAATCGCGTATGGACATTAGGCATACGGATCTGTCACGTTAACGTCTTTAAATGTCTTTAAAAAAAATATGTGTGAAGTGTGAGTTATGAGTTTATGACATTTTATTCCATACACTAAAATAACTATTAAATCGCAACACCCTAATGTTTTACGATCACCTTTTGAAGTATACGAGGCAAATTTTGTGGGTGTCGCTCTGATGAGTGCAACTTCTTTGTTCTGTGTGTGGCTAAACCGCTTGGGAGCAGACAAGTGCAAGGACGCAGCGAGACGGGGAATATGTCACAATATTCTGCCTTTGAAAAACCGCCTCGAAAATGCTTGTTTTCTCGGAAAACTCCGCTTTGTTGCTCCTAAAATTACACTAAAGTTAGGTAGACTATGAAGTCAGACCTTCGCGCCTCAGATGATAAGCAAGCAATGATACGTTTTACAAATCAACCACTTAGTTGCCTGCCTTTGGAAAAATAATAATAAAGTAGAATTATCATAAATCTACAGCTTGTTATGTTTAGTGAAATTACCACAATTTTCGACAAATTGAAGGGAATTCGTTTTACCCCGACACCCACAGCCGCTCACAAACAAAGTCCGACACAATACCTATGTAATAATCCAAATTGATTGATGCCTATTAGATTACGTGCGGATTTTAAACAGAATCGGCGAGTATCGAGCCGACACATCTGCCTATAATGCAGCGCTCGTTTTTCATAACTGTCAAAATTGCCAAAAACCAACTGAAGCTCCACCCATTACAACCCTTATACCCCGCATATAAGGGTCACTGTGGCGTGTGTAAAATGCATGATTGAGTAAATGTAAATACAGCGGAGTAGCGATTCATCATCGGGCTGCCAGATGGCCGCCCGTCATCGTTTGTGTCAACACACTCACAATGGTGTTTGCGCACAAATGTGTCAGCTTCTGCGTTGGTAGTTATTGTAGCTAGGTAATACAATGGTTCCATAACTATTGACGTCCATTTGTGTAAACTATTGATTGATTGCAGAAGCAAGTCTTATCGAAGAAAAATGCGCGTTCTATTGCGAACATTTCATTGGTCGCGTGCGTGATTCACGGTAACACAATGAACTTTTATAAGTGATGCTAAAGAGCAAGTAAAAAGAAATATTTATTGCACTAAAAGGGTTTATATCGAATTAAATTTACAGAATGTAAAAATCTGTGCTCTTTTTAAAAATTATACTAAAAATAAAAAAATTATCCAGGGGTCCATCCTCCTCCCTTCAACTTTTATTCACTTACCCCAATATTTTCGGAGCCTCTAAGTTATTTTGTGCTCGGAAATTATTACCTGCAATAGAAAAGAAAGTAATATCAATAAAGCTTTGTAAAAAACTAACACATGCATATAATTGTAAATCCATTTTCACATTTCGTAACCCAAGTACGAATATCCTAATATGCCTACCTACTACGCTGGATACACATCACCACGCCTGCTTTTACATAAGCAATGCTTTGCCAAACTGAATTCAGAGACACTTGTATTTTTTTCAGTATTTTTCTTCGTCATTATTAAATGCCTGTTCCTTTGCAGGCTGGTACGTCAACATCCACCTTCTATTTTTATGATGCATATTTTCAAATGCAGCAAATAAGCCCCTAAGTTTAATTCCAATACTCGTGAACCGCAAAATCATAGCATGTCAAAGACGGTGGCAGCTAATTTGCAATGCAATAACGGCCGGAACAAAGATTTGATTAAAGCCTCCCCCTGACACGTCTTGACACATCGTGTGGCCGCAGCAGGAGCGGTGCATCCAACTTATTATAATATAAATCGAAATCTAGCCGGGGCCTCGTGTCTGCTAACTACCCCTCTATGTCCGCTGTTCTACCTAGGTAGAGGTAGAGTACGACTATTACTAAAAGTGTATTCGGAGTTAAGGCTGAAAGATAGCAGCGTGGCCGGAAATTCAAAATTTTCACCGTGTTTTTAATTTTGTAGCTAAACTGAGCTCAGTTTAGCTAAAAACTGTGTAAATTTTAAATTTCCGGCCACGTTGCTATCTTCCACCCTTAATATGGTACCGAAGAGGCCGTTGTACACACGACTGCACGTCGAGGCTTACACGTTAGCACTCTACTCGGTTACGTTAGAGGTGACTTAACAACAAAAGTGTACAGTCTGACGTGCTGCCGTGTGTACTTTCATACGTTTTTTTTTTCGTATTTCTAAAGATCATCAATAATAGAGATTCGCTCAAGGCGGGACTCGGCACTCGGCCTGTTGAACCGAAGGCGTGGCGGAGCCGAATACGGTTTTTTCTGTATTGTTTTTTGTTTGAAAGACAAAAGTGGGTGCAAGAAATTTTGAAATTTTGTACAAAACAAGAATGAAAGGTCGATTTGTCAAAATAGGTTGCAAACTCGGAAAGTTCGAATAAAAAGTAGTGTTTTTCAAAAAAGGGGCAAACCTCTACAAATGCCATGGGAATCACCCTAAGTGGGTAAAAGCAGAAAGGGGGCAAGAACCGAACATATCATTATGGGTATAACCGCATAAAACAGCCTCTGTTCCTCTGAAGCTACCCTGAGTTGTCAGAATCGCGCCCCGGGACCGAGTGACGCGTACCCTCACGCCGCCGGCAATTAAAAGGGGTGTCCAGGAGGGTGAGGCCGTCATCCGTCACGCGGAGGTATTGTCGCTAGTCGATAGCCGGTTTAATCTGCCTTTTGTCCGATTCGATTTCGATACGCCGCGGACAATGGCGACTCGGCGGTGGGTGGAAGAGCGAAATAAAAAGAGAATGTGTGAACTACGCTTAGTTAATTTTATAAAGAATTTATCTACCCCTTTTTTGGTTAGTTTCGTGTTGCTTTAGAATACTTTAGATAGACTAAAAACTGAATTTAAAAATGATAAAATAGGCTTCAACGTATGTAAACTATCTGCGAAGTTAACTATTCTGAACAGCTCTAGAATGAAAAAACTTAGGTCAATATAATACAAATACAATATGCGAAGGCCTCATAGATTGACGGGGCCTTTGCGAGTAAAAAGCATAAGTACCTATACAAGAAACAAACGACAAGTTGAAGTTAAATATTTTATCGCACGAAACTTCGAAGCATGTAAGCACGCGTCGTCCATCCCTCCTCCATGACTAAGACTTCCGGACGAAGTCGAAACATGTCGGCTATTCCGACAAAATAAAAGTAAGTGAAACTGTTAAAGCCATATAAAAAGCATGTAAGTAGGTAAGTAATTTCGTTAGTATAGTTAGCGACTACATTTTCCTCTTGTCTACCCCACAGGACATAACACTACATAATAATTCCGTATCTCTCCCATAATACACTAACATTACAACTTTTCCGGCTCTTTAACTCACTCGCCCAAACTACCTTACTGCTACCACTTGTTGCGCGCCAAAACCAGCTCTATAACGAGGCCATAAGGTTGTCTGTCACA
Organism: Zelleria hepariella; assembly: GCA_949319315.1. Classification (NCBI taxonomy): domain Eukaryota; kingdom Metazoa; phylum Arthropoda; class Insecta; order Lepidoptera; family Yponomeutidae; genus Zelleria; species Zelleria hepariella. Next base: position 7,492,039 of record OX439385.1, on the reverse strand, counting down.
GCTACTTGGATAAGTTTGTGAATCTAGGAACAAGTAGCAAGTGGCACGCGAGGCTAGGGGTGTCCGAGAGACCACAAAATTGAAATAAACAGAACGTTCATTTTGGTCACTTGGTTGCCAATTTTGTGCCAAATATTTCAAGGCAATCGGCTCATACAAAAGTACAAAAATTGCTCTTAAAAGTCTTGAAAGTGATAAGATCAGTGATCACACACAGTGATAATGCTCCTCCATATAAGTTTAAAGTTGTTTAAATAATCTAAAAAAAAATTAAAACCTAGATAAGTTTGAGGTGTTATACCTAAGTTTGACCGCTATGTGTGAGGGTGTGTCGATCTGTGTCTCTGTCTGTGTGTCTGTCTATGGCACCGTAGCTCTTAAACAAGTGAAACGATTTGAATGCTGGTTTTCTAGCAAGTGTTCTTAGACATAATATGTTTTACTAAAATCGGTTCAGTCGTTTATGAGATATGCTAATTTGAAGCTAAAATGTCGGGGGTATTTTTTATTTAATTGAAGTACAGTGCCTTCTGTGTCTCGCTGTGAAATTGCAGATTGTAGGCACCATTGGAAACTCCTTCATCACATCAAAATGATGCAACATAGTTTCGGAGTTCCTGCTGACTTTACGTCGCACTTGTGGATTGTGGAGTCCCAGTCACATACCGATTACAATGGCTGTCTGAGTTAACTTCTGACTTCAAGTCTCGGCTACAGTGTAATAACACAGAGCTTGGACAGCTACATAGCTGCCTGTCTCACTTTAGGAAGACCAACGGACTGAGATAGCACTGCTGGCTTAGCAACAGTTGCCATATCAAGCTTTCTTGCTCGATACACCTGAAACGCTCTATGTAGATTCAAGTATCCCTGTAGATATGGTGCCTATCCTATGCCACCTGATTTGTGCACTATCGAACTCTCCTTTGTGCCAGACCTGCTGCATTAGATTCGTATCGATCTTGGGTTCTGCTCTATCCCGCTCTTCCTTTCTTACAAAGGCCACCTCTACTTTGATAGCTAGCCGACTAAATCGTAATGGAACTTCCATTAGGTACCTACGAACGTCGTCCCTCGCCAATAGCTCACTCTCATCAAATTACCAGCAAATAGAAATAGAGGGACGTGTCAACACGTTCCGCGCGGCTTCGGGAGGAAAGATTCGGAAAGTTGTGCCGAATTAGGATTCTTCTCGCGCTCCAATCACGCGCATTGTGGCCGGACCCGCGCGATTAAATTAGCCGCCGGAGCCCCCGAGCCCGCACGGCGGGGGAATCTAAATATCCCGCGCAGAGGTGGACCCACTATGCGGACGATCATGGGCGTTTATCGGAGGTTTCCACTGTCAGCTCTGAAACCTTTTCTCTCTTCGTATCAAACCATTCATCGGTATAATGCCCGCGCGATGAGAATGGCATGTTTCCTTGTCAAAGTGAATCGAAAATTTACATATATTTACTTGGACAAAGTTGCTTCGAAGCGTCGACGCAACCTTGTCCAAGTAAATATAGAACATTTTCGATTCACTTTGACAAGGAAGCATCAAATTCTCATCGCGCGCGGATTATACAACCCATTAGTGCGAAAAGACGACAAAAGAAATACATTAGGTGAAATCCTAAAATTATAACGTTGCTATCAATTTAACAAAAGAGGTTCTAGGCAGAGTCGTAAGTAATAAACAGAGGCACGAATTTTGCCTTCGATTAATGTTTGTGAGTTCAACAGGCTGTCCTAGGCTGCGGCAAAAATTCAAGCACTTCTAGCTTGGAATTATATCTTCTTCAGTCCAGAAAACTAGGTATTAGTTTTTCGGTTTGATGGCGGATAAGCTCGCGTAGTAGCCAGACAACTGACCGGGGCGGGTCAGCGTCCTCGCTGAACGACATTTCATTAGCTCGCGGCACTAAGTGTGAATCCACTTGTTCTTTTTCCATCGGAAGGGGATTATCCCTGTGAACTACTTGTCCTAGACGGAATCCAATCACATGTAAAGTGGGCGAATCTTTTGCTCATGAATTGGGCCGATGTTTTGTCGGGCATTCGGTCCAAATTTTCTGCCTCGTGAGAGATGCAGATCTGCTCTTTCCACCATTGTTTACGTATTAAATTATTATCGTCGATGAGCAATCTATCTATCTATCCAGCCCATAAATAAAGCCCACTGCTGGGCATAGGCCTCTTCCCCTCTTCCTTTTCACGCCAACCCCTCGGTCTAATGCCAATCTCGTCTGATCTGCCATTGTCTTCCCGCTGTTTTGACAATGTCATCGACCCATCGAGCTTTCGGTTTACCCACCGACCGTCGATCCATTCTAGGCCACCATTCCGTGACTGCCCAAGTCTAATGCCCAAGTCTGGACTAGGGCACTCACGATGAGCACATGAGCTAGATATCTACACCCTTCGGTATTGTTGGCGATGCTAAACTTTTTATCGTCGCAAATCAAGTCACGGCCAAAGTCTAGCTGATAATATTGTCTTTCTACATTCTTCAGCCCTTAGTTCCTTCCTTGCACCAACGATACATCCATTGTCCCTCGCTCTGGCAATGACAATGCAGACACAGCCGTCACCGCACCGGACCCGTCGACTCATAACATCGACGCCGCAGTACGCGCACAAAGAATTCAAAACATCCACCTTTCACACGGTAGGGCATTTCCTCCAGACAACCAGTAGGGCAGTAGGAAAGCTTACAGATAATAATTTCGTGGTTACATGTGGATAATATTAGCTAGCTACCATCAGCTCATATTCGTCATCTCATAGAGAGTAGATACTAACAATATGTAGAGAACCTGCGCAGGATAAACAAACAAAAAAATTTTGAGATTAAAAAACGGCATGTTTTAAGGTGATTATTTTAGAGAATACAGGTGCTGAGGTAATTCGGAAGGCAAAGTTTTTTGTTCGAAAGTCCGTTATTGGCTTAATCTTATCTTTAGACAATATTGAGAAACTAATTTAAATATTTTTTATTTTGGTCCAGTAGTTTTGTTTTTATGCGCTAAAATGTTTTGTTCCTATGACCGCCAACAGTATGCAGACCGTCGCGTGACGTCATAAAACCGTAAAATCTTTGAAACGTTGTAAAATCCAAACTACTGAACCAAAATAAAAAATATTGAAATCAGTTTCTCAATATTGTCTAAAGATAAGATTAAGCCAATAACGGACTTTCGAACAAAAAACTTTGCCTTCCGAATTGGTCCTTCGACGCCAATGTCATAGCTTCCACCCACTATGTCTTTGCACCAGCTCCTCACCCATTCTGTAGCAATAAATGCATGAAAGGTCTGCACTGTTTAGTTAGTTGTATATTGTCTCGTTGCTTGCAGCCGTAACTACATTCTGCTCGGATCAGTAGGTAAACTCTCTGTTAGAAAACTTGGTCTGTTATCGTTTTGCCTTACGGCTTCTTGTGGGCTGCTTTTACAAAATGGAACAGACACGGTACGGATAACTTAGCTTATTTTAGTTGGTAAGCGGTGGTGGCCTAGTGGTAAGATCATTGGACTCGGAAGCGAGAGACCCAGGTTCGATTCCCGGTGCTGGCATGTACCTATGACTTTGTTTCTTTTCAAAGTTAACCACTCGCTAACGGTGAAGGAAAAACATCGTGAGGAAACCCGCGTCTTAGTTGGCTCCACACGTATTGACTCGTCTTTCCTGTGGGCTAGCCTGGCAAGCCTACTCCATCTAAAACAATGTCCCAAGCACTGCAACGCTGACTGGTCTCTTCACCCATCTAGTGTGAGTAAAGGTACCACTGGACGCTGTATAAATCATCTCATTACGGTTTTGCTACTTGACATTCACAAATGTACGTAACTTTGAAAAGAAACGGTACATGCCGGCTCCGGGAATCGTACCTGGGTCTCTCACTTCCGAGTCCAATGTTCTACCACTAGGCCAACACCGCTTGATAGATGGATAGACTAGTGGTTCGCCCCGAATTATGAACTCGCGACCCCATATCTCAGCAACCCCTCGACCGATTTGGCTCATGTTCAAACTTAAAAATTCTCTTTTCCTCATTTACCTGCCTACCAAATTTCATGACAATCCGACTAAATTTACTCAAGTTATCGTCGAACGAACATTCATACATACAAACGCCGGATTGTTCCAGTAGACTCGGAGAACTTCGCGCGCTTCGCTAGCTCGTTCAACTTGGCTATTTTTTGGTATAACAACAGGGCTTGAAATTTTGTGCCTCTAACTTATTCATTCCTCTTCTTCTTTCGAATATAGCAATCACTGCTGGACGTATGCCTCTTCATGTCTTTTCCTCTAATTCATTATCTTGAGGAAATGGCCTTAGGGCTACCTTTAGTGTGTTGTTTGTGGTGAGTGCACTGTAGTTGCAGGAACCGTTTGTTCTCTCATTGCGGATGCTCGACGCACGCCTTCCGTAACGAGCAGCAGCATTGTTTACTCGACGGACCGCGGACTTGCCCTCCTATCTGCAACTCTCACTCTTATTTCACCAAGCCTTAGGACTCAAATCAAACTAACACGCGGACCTGCCTACGTCAAAGCCAACGAAAACTATCGTGTATTGTTCATTCTTAATGCTCAGGATATAAGGGCTACATTTTAAAGTCTCGTTACGCAAATGTTGTTGTGATAGAGTTGGACGTAAATAATGCCATCTGTTAGCAGGAGGCAATTAATCCCATTGGCGATGTGAAGACAATAATCCGCGGAAGAGCATTAATTAATTCAAGCTGAATTAAACATCGATATGACAGAACATAAACTAATAAAATAAAATTTTAAAATACCTGCCCCCGACATTTTAACTTCAAATTAGTATAAGTCATAAACGGCTGAACCGATTTTAATAAAACATATCAAAGCTATAAAACCTGCTTTCAAATAAAATAACCGCATCCAAATCGGTTCACCCGTTTAAGAGCTACCGTGCAGACAGACAGAGACACATAGCAGTCAAACTTATAACTCCCCTCTTTTTTGGTCAGTAATGAACCGAGGCGCTTCTGTGTTAATTAATTTCCACCAATACACATTCACACAAATAACTACTTGCTGAAAGCGCGCGCGCCGTGCCATTGTTGTGTGAACACGCGCGATTCAGCTCAAATAGCTTAATTCGTGATTAACCGTTTCATAACTCAGCGCTGGACACGGGCGGGCGCTGCTAGAAACATGGCGGCCGCGGTATGCGCTGAATGGGCATGCGTAGTGATGTACGCTTGGAAACATTGCCACTCCCGGCAATGTTTCCACTGGAAACATTGCCGGAAAGTTTCCGAAACTTTCCCAATGTTCCCATAAATTCCCAGTAGTTTTTTTGTTTATAATTCATGGTTATTCTTGAAATATCGCGTTCGTTAATCACGTGACAATGCATAAGCGTCTTTCCTTACAGTGTTGCCATATAGAAACTGCATAAAATCGGTATTTTCTTTTAAAATTCGATGAAATCCCTACTTATTGCCAATAAAAGTGACTTATTCTTATGATTTACATATATTAGTAAAGTCAATCGTTACTATTCGTTAATCACGATACCCAGTTCGTTAATCACGTGACAATTCATAAGCGTCTTTCTTTACAGTGTTGCCATATAGAAACTGCATAAAATCGGTATTTTCTTTAAAAAATCCATGAAATCCCTACTTATTGCCAATAAAAGTGAATTATTCATATGATTTACATATATTAGTGAAGTCAATCTTCAATGAAACTCAGAGTTATTGTGTTTTTTTGTCTTCAACCATTGGCTACCGATGTTATGCTCCTTGACAATGGTCAACAGTGGGCTGAATTGATTGACTGATCGCGGGTTTCTATAATATTCCAAATTATTAATACTAGTAGTTCGCCCCGAACTGGAACTCGGGATGTATAGTTACATTTCCCCAGGTAAGCCATGAAACTTGGTAGATGAATGAATTAGACGACGGGGTACTCTAAGAAAAAGGCTCGACGAGATCTACCCGATAAAAGTATCAAAACTTTAACTGTCCATATCTCCTAAACGGCTAATGCTAGACCCATGTTCATGGTACTCTAAGAAAAGGGCTCGACGAGATCTACCCGATAAAAGTATCAAAACTTTAACTGCCCATATCTCCTAAACGGCTAATGCTAGACCCATGTTCATGGTACTCTAAGAAAAGGGCTTGACGAGATCTACCCAATAAAAGTATCAAAACTTTAACTGTCCATATCTCCTAAACGGCTAATGCTAGACCCATGTTCATGGTACTCTAAGAAAAGGGCTCGACGAGATTTACCCGATAAAAGTATCAAAACTTTAACTGCCCATATCTCCTAAACGGCTAATGCTAGACCCATATTCATGGTACTCTAAGAAAAGGGCTTGCCGAGATCTACCCAATAAAAGTATCAAAACTTTAACTGTCTGATCTCGTCGAGCCCTTTTATTAGAGTACCATGAACATGGGTCTAGCATTAGCTGTTTAGGAGATATGGGCACTTAAAGTTTTGATACTTTTATCGGGTAGATCTCGTCAAGCCCTTTTCTTAGAGTACCATGAAAATGGGTCTAGCATTAGCCGTTTAGGAGATATGGGCAGTTAAAGTTTTGATACTTTTATCGGGTAGATCTCGTCGAGCCCTTTTATTAGAGTACCATGAACATGGGTCTAGCATTAGCTGTTTAGGAGATATGGGCACTTAAAGTTTTGATACTTTTATCGGGTAGATCTCGTCAAGCCCTTTTCTTAGAGTACCATGAACATGGGTCAAGCATTAGCCGTTTAGGAGATATGAGCAATTAAAGTTTTGATACTTTTATCGGGTAGATCTCATTGAGCGAGCATCATGATCACTTTCACTGATTTGATAAGCCTAATAAAGGAATCTCTAAGATTAATGAATAAGCTATACTAAACTGATAGTGAGAAGAGTTTAAACCATGTTTAAACTCCGACTGTGCGGGAAGAGTTTAAACTGTGTTATCAATGAGCGTTCTGTAATACCACCGTGAAACCCTCATTTCTTATAAACGACATAAAATGGCTGAACACACATGCCACCTGTATAATTTTCGATTTATGAGGAAAAATAAAACATTTTTTTTCTTCTAAGTTCATGTTATGCATGTATGCTACGGAACCAACGCTGCTCGAATCCGACTCGACCTTGGCAGGTTATAGTAGTGTGTCATGTGGTTGGTTAGGATTTTAAGTTTTAGCTGTTTAAATCCAGAATTTCGTACTTTCTGACATACAATAAAAGGAAACTGTAACCTTTTTAGTTGTTTAAAACGTTGCGGGCGACTGTTCCATTAACTTTATTATAAAATTCATCACAGCACTATACAAGATCATCGATATTGGCATAAATAATGGTAAAGTTTACCAACAAATATCCCGAGAAAGATTGCTTGGAAACTTTGCCGGAAATAAACTGGAAACATTGCCAGGAACATTGCCGGGAACATTCCCAATGGGAAACATTGCCGGAAATAAACTGGAAACATTGCCGGAAACATTCCCAATGGGCTGGTAGTTTTCAAAGTTATGGGGTTTTTATTGATAATTCATTACCGTGTGTATAGAGAATCCAAAATCATGTACAATTCAGCAAACAAATATTGGAATATCTCAAGATTTGAGCAAAGTTCCCAGTAAATTCCCAGTTGGGGAACATTGCCGGCAATGTTTCCGGCAATGTTTCCAGCGATTGGCAATGTTCCCGGGAACGGTACATCAATAGGCATGCGGCTTAAGTCTGTAACGCAATGGCGTTTCGATGGCGTCCTAGTAGAAGGACAAAACCGGGGTTTTCTCGTTTTTCTCCTACAACCAGCGAACTATTCCTCTACAGGGTGCACTCTAAGTCAATAGCGGAACTTTAAGTGGGCTATCTACTGATCAATACAAACAACTTGTACTAGGTGGCGAAAAAAATGGAGTGCGAAAAATATCAGCTGTTCCATACAAAAGGTCGACTCAGTACTGCGCCAAATGTATGAAACAGTTGATATTTTTTTCGCTCCATTTCGGTCGCCACCTACTACAAGTTGTTTGTATTGATCAGTAGACAGCCTACTTAAAGTTCCGCTATCGACTTAGAGTGCACCCTGTAGTATTCGAATCAGAATATTATTTGCTGTGCTACAAAAACATTAAAAGGACCGACAGCATTAATAAGCCGTCAACTGTGAGCCTATTTTGGCACCATGCGTTACAGATTCAAGCCCCTGATTTAATTGGGATCATCTGGTTTTCGTGGACACGGCCGGCTATCGACAAGTGGATTTATTATCGCGAAACTACACGGTGGCTCTTGTGGTGATTGTATTTGGAGATTATTGTGGAATGGAATATAGGCTATTTATTTTAAGCGACAGTAAAACAAACTTATCAAAATGAACCAACAATCAGACCCGCAACACCACAATCAACACAGCTAGACCATAACGAGCTCGAAATAGAAAAACCATACATAGCTCTTTCTTACTCTGTTGGTCACCCTAGAACGATAGGTAGCGGCGTATCCAGCCCTCTTACCGTGCAAGCTCGAGAAAGGCTCTACTCGACGCCAAAGTTGAGTTTCTTGTACGTGTTTTCTATGGCACCATGAGAAAAAACCTGTTTCATCTCCTAGACTCGGAAAATATGCTGTTACTAATATCATACCCGAACAAAAGTGATTTTTATAATATAATTTATAATAATAATAACTCATTTATTTTCAGATACTAATAATCCATAGTTTTGTTAGTACAGCTAGTTTAATAATAAATGTTAGTACCTAATACATATTTTGTTGGACAATAAACTTATTTTTGCGCGATTCGAAATGTGTACGCTACGCCCTATGGTGAACTCATTTGACTCATCTGTCACTTGCAAAGAAGGAAACTCATTTCACTAACCTTTATGTACCTAGTTGTCTATTGTTTTTTGGTGCATCTAACATAACCATTTCCTCGCTCTGTGAGATGAAAGTTATGTGTTTCGTACAGATGCTACATTATTTGCGTCTCGTGCTTCTGAATACAAGCACTCGCTGCAAACAATAGTTTTGCATCCTCGCATAACAAATAACTATTTAAACTTTTCAGTTTCGCCATAAACCCTACACACCCATAGCTCTGTCTTAAAACGTTCATGAAACAAGTTTTTCTTTTACAAAATGTACTCTGCACCTGTACCACGAGTGCTTATATTGTCTGCCGGATGTCTGTCTGTGTCTGCCGGACGTCTCGTCAAAATATGGTATTGTAATGTTGGTTAAACTGCTTCACTAATTGATGTAAAATGCATCCTAATTCTTTAGTAGTAAGGTTGTTTATCCAACTTGTCACTTTCAGTGACGTGTTTCCTTGATTAACTAGTTTGATTTAGTAACCTTAATGTAAGCTAATAGGTATTATTTTACTTTGAATAGCGCTTTTAGATTTAAGTCACAGACTTGCAGTGAACAATTGGACAAGCTATTTGCGAGTACTTATAGTAAATCTGACAGCTCCTGAATTTATGAATCTTGGTGGTCGGTATTGATTAAAATGAGTTCTATAACATTACCATTGTATATCGCACATAGAAGCACTTTTGTATTTTTAGCACGTTTATACTTAAATTGGAACTTATTAGCATCGCGTTTTCTATACATTTTAAATGACACGTGAACATAATCTAATTTCAATCGATATACAACGTGTTACAAAATATCCTAACTCTTTTTACAGGGTGTAACCTCGTGGTCAACAGGATGTCAAAACATTTTTATTTAAAAAAGTTGAAAAAATTTTTTTTATTTTATAACCTCAAAATTAAAAAAAAATCATATTTTTTTTATTTTTGGTATTAGCTCAAATTTTTTAACGAGCGAGCGAAGCGAGCGAAGTTCTCCGAGTCTACTGGAACAATCCGGCGTTTGTATGTATGTATGTATGTATGTATGTATGAATGTTCGTTCGACGATAACTTGAGTAAATTTAGTCGGTTCGTCACGAAATTTGGTAGGCAGGTAAATAAGGTAAAGAGAATTTTTAAGTTCGAACATGAGCCAAATCGGTCGAGGGATTGCTGAGATATGGGGTAGCGAGTTCATAGTTCGGGGCGAACCACTAGTTAATTTAAAAATCAACGGAACGTCATAGAGCAAAAAAAAATTAGGTTGTGATCCCTAACACCGGGTGCTATTACCCTGTAAAAAGAGTTGGTACTTTTGTAACATCTTGTATTTGGCATAAAGGTTTCTGAAACTAATTGACTAATTGTATACCTAAAAAACTAGTGGTTCGCTCCGAACTATGACCTCGCGACCCCAGTTACATATGTGTAACTTTGCTTACGCCATTCGCGCAGGCGCGCGCGCGCTTTGCATATAAACTATACAACCCCATATCCCGGGAACCCCTCGACCGATTTGGCTCATGTTCAAACTTAAAAATTCTTTAAATATCATTTACCCGCCTACCAAATTTCATAACGATCCGACTAAATTTACTCAAGTTATCGTCGAACGAACATTCATACATACATACATACATACATACAAACATACATAATACAAACATACAAACGCCGGATTGTTCAAGTAGACTCGGAGAACTTCGCTCGCTTCGCTCGCTCGTTCAATCAATACTTCAATCCATTAACTTGTGTTCTTCAATTCCGGAGAAATCAACAATACATCATCCCACAGCCTGTCCAATGGTTACTTGGAAAATTGGTCAATGATTTTGCAACTTCCGGTGAGCAGCGTACCTACGACATATTATGATGCCGCTACACATAGGTCCGGCATGGTACGCGAGCCAAACACTCACGCTTGTCCTGATACCAAGGAGGTATATTATGTTGTAATACTTTTTAACAAAAACTCTATATCAGTCTGCAAGCTTAGCATAAGGACGGCAATGCACGTCCGATTTTTCCATTCGATTGTCTGATCAGACTACATTTCTATGGACAGGCAATACACGTCCGATCCGATAGTCGGATCGTACGTCCAACTCGGAAACAGCGTACGATTTTATGGCCGATCCAATAAGGGATTTTCTGACAGCTAAAAAAAATTAAAAAATAGTTCTAAAAGCTGTGACAGATGGCGTTGATACGACATGTTTTCTATCACAAAGTAAATTAGTGCTTAATACAGCGAAAATATTTCTTCACTTCATTGCTCTGTGACTTCATCTTTCATCGTTGTAGCTGTCATTCCATTTTACAGTACATGAAAAAGTGCACGACTTTGTTAATGTTCTTGTATGAGTGAATGGTAAATCCGAAAACACTTCATTTTGCTCCACAACTAATACCTAAATGTGTTTGGACGTATACGAAGGCCAACGAGCGCGAACTGGCATACAAAAAATAACATGTCTCGTCAGTGACATCTAGTTACAAATTTGGAACTACAACTTATGAGCTGTCAGAAAATCCCTAATTGTCTGAAGGCGCGGTCTGCATACTTCTGCATAGAGACACAATACACGTCCGATTTTTTTCGTCCGTATTGCCATTTTGGCTCTACAAAGTGTTACCAAAGATCCTAACTCTTTTTACAGGGCAATATCACCCGGTGATAGGGATCACAACCAAAATTACCAATACCAAAAACAAAAAAGGTATAACCCGTGTCATTAAAGAAAACATTTAGGATGGACTTCAAAACACTCGCCCTCTCGCTCTAATTAATACAGTAAAAGCGAGACAACGCTAGGTTTTTAACTCCGTCCTAAATGTTTTCTTTAATGACACGGGTTATATGCTAAATTTTCAATTTTGAGGTTATAAAATAAAGGTCGATTATTTCAACTTTTTTTTTATAGAATTCACATCCTGTTGACCAGTAGGTTACACCCTGTAAAAAGAGTTAGGATGTTTTGTAACTCGTTGTATATCGTTCGTGACACTGAACGGACACATGCACGGAATATTCAAATAATACTTATGCCTTTGAATTTAAAGTAATTATATGATTTATATAGCGTCAAGTAGCACCTTCACTCACACTAGATGCATGTAGTGACCACTCGGACTATGCAGTGCCTGGGACATTGTTACGATGTAGTAGGCTTGCCAAGCACCTACTTATACCATCCTGCCTGACATCTTAGTCAGAGCCAACGAATCCGCGGGTTTTGTCACGATGGTAAGCGAGTACCAACAGGGTGCAAACTAAGTCGATAGCGGAACTTTAAGTAGGCTGTCTACTGATCAATACAAACAACTTGTACTAGGTGGCGAAAAAAAATGAAGTGAAAAAAATATCAGCTGTTTCATGCATTTGGCGCAGTACTAAGTCGACCTTTTGTATGGAACAGCTGATATTTTTTTAGCTTCATTTTTTTCACCACCTAGTACAAGTTGTTTATATTGATCAGTAGACAGCCTACTTAAAGTTCCGCTATCGACTTAGAGTGCACCCTGTAGTATTGATACTACAAATTCACAAATTTACGTAGGTAACTTTGAAAATAGTCCGTCATTAGGTGTCTCAGTTTAAAGTCCAGTCCATTGCTACCTATGCTACCGCCGCTTATGCAATAAGTAACAGTTTCATCCTTCCGCTCCGTATGCAACCATCGGGATGATAGCTCGAGAACGACTGAGGTCAGAAAAAGTCGGACGAAAAAATCGTACGTGTATTGCCGTCCATCCGATCCGATTGTCTGATCACTTTTGACCGACCCAGCCACGGTTCATAAAACTACAAATCCTCATAAATAGGTTTCGGTTCTTAAGAAAACTTTTTTTCAGAACTTCTTTTTTGCGTAAAGAAAAATTATTGATCTGTGCTTTATGTCAATGTCAATGATAGGAAAATGGAAATTCTGACTCTCATAAGAGAAGAAAAACGACATAATATATATTATTTGGAAGATTTTCCTATACTTTATCCCGCGACCTAAAGTTATAGCATGGAAAAACGTGGCTGACCTTAGGCCTACTCCACAAAGACTGGAAGTCTTTGCGAGATACAGAAAAACTGGAAAAAAAGAACGACGGTAAGTACCTACTTACTTCCTAGTGAGAAACTAAGTATCTACCTACAGGTGGAATCATAGGTACAGTCAGCCACACGCTCGGATACCTACTCCTTTTTGTTTATTGGCGCCCTTAAGGCTGCGTATAAGGCCAGAGAAAAATCGGATTTGCACCCCGCTTCCTCACAACTTCCCCTCCACCACAATCATAGCCGCTTACAGGGGTCAACGACATGAGAAGCAAGCGACATCTACCGAAATGATGATTAACTAACTGTGTAGTAGTTACTCAATCGTGCCGCGCGCGGCGCTGCGTGTCGCTCGAGCAGTCGAGCTTCAAGAGTGCATAGTATATGCATAATTTTACGACAAATCCATACAATGATGCCCCGAGCGAATGAGGATCATTGTGAGACATCGTAATATTGGACTTCCAAGTATTAAGGTGGATGGAGAGCAAAAAATTAAGCATTTAAGGTCCAACGATAGCAGCGTGGCGGATATTCAATAATCTCACAGTTTTTTTTTTAATTTTAAAGCAAAACTGAGCTATTTTATTCAGCGATTTGGAATTCACGGCAATAAAATAGTATTATTTTCATTATTGTAAACAACAGAACAACAATAATTAAGCAGATTTTGTTTTGTGGTCGACAAAACAGAGGCTGTTGTTTACAATAATGAAAAGAATACAATTTTATTGCAGTGAATCAAAAATCGCTACACAAAAAAAGCTCAGATTTTATTCAAAATAAAAAAAAAAACTGAAAAAAAAATCCATACTACAAGTTACCAAAATAAGAGTCGAAAGTGAACATTTTAGATTCGAGGTGGACGGAGCAAACATTTCAAAAGTCTCTTAAAAATACAAAATGGATGTTCTGTACTTTCAAAGTAGTTTCAAAAAGTTCTGTTGCTTATCAGCTTGCCAAATAGTAAAAAAAAAGGCCCTTAATAGGCCTAATAATAATATTAATAGTATTTTTAAGAGACTTTTAAAATGTTTGCTCCGTCCACCTCGAATCTAATATGTTCACTTTCGACTCTTATATTGGTAACTTGTATGGATGTTGTGTAGTTGATTTTTTTACGTTTGAAAGAGACATTCAAGATGATCATGCCACAAAAGAAAAACTGCAATAAATAATACTGGGAAAAAGTTATGACTATCTTTAGACGTTCCGGAAGGAAATTCGTATAAACACATTAAAAAAATTATAACTTCTAAACCTCGAAAAATCGCTGAACATGCATGGGGTATTTTTGGATAGCCCTACGCGCGAGGAATCTAACAAAAATTTCTTGACGTCCTTATTTGGACCACCCTGTATACAGGGTGCGAGAAAATTTATTTATGATATTATAATGAATAAAACACTTTGACTTTGACATTAACAGATTTAAAAAAACACTAATCCACTGTATACCTTGTATGCGTTGTTCAATGATAATAAAAGCTTTCTATTCTATTCTATCACGAGCCGGAAGTCGAACCAGGTCTTAGATTAGATTTTTTTTTAATCTGTAATTTTATAGAGCTTTAAACTCCAAAGCTTATCAACATGGGATATTATTCATTAATAAAACTACAAAAATATGATATCAAAAGAATGAAGTGTTATTTTTTAAATATACCTACAATATTTTACAACATTCAATATTTTACAATGTAATATTACCAATATTACCTTTGTATGTATAAACCGACCTTTGGGATTTGAAATATCCGCCCCGTCGGTATTTTTGCAGTGTAGTAAGTCCTTGGGTCTAAAAAAAAGTTAGATGTCTATAAGCCATCTGACCTTTCATGTAATTTTATTTGAATAAAGTTTATACTCTTTTATTCTTACTCTATGTACCTACAATACCTAAAGGTTTTAAAGTGTAATAAATGAATAAAGTCCATTTTATTTATTTATATCTTTCTACATACCTAATAGGACCTTCAATGCCGTCGTGATCTTGTTCATTCTCGCGTACAGCAGACACAACATTTACCAAGGGTGACCTATGCAAATACAAAACAAAATCTTCGAGTTCATGTGAATCATAATCTGTATACCTTACATTTACTATCATTGAACGAACGCACGCGCCGTCCGTCACACAGTGCGCGCCTGAGTAGTTGCAAGTTGAGGGCGGCTGTGCAATTTCGAAACCTAGCAAGCGACATTTGTAAAAAAAAAAAAATAAGATTTATGCATCATTTTAGATGATTGCCCACGAAATTGCATTGTTAAAATCTCAAAAAAAAAACGCTCAAAAAACCTAGCAATTCCACAAAGTTAAAAAAACAAACTCAAACAACCTAGTATGAGCCATCGACTATTTTAAAACCTAGTAAGGCTCTTTTTTGGTTTTAAAATGGTCAAACAAAACCAATCGTACCAGAAAACCTAGCAAGTATTTTCATTACATTTAACGTACACATTAGCCATAGAGAAATGAAATTGTATTGTATGGCAAGCCATGGTTCTTCCGCTTCTGAGCTTACTCACGTTCACCTTTTGCCTGCCACCTTTTATTTTACAACTAACAAACACCTTTTTTTGCGCTCCTGTAAAATCGGTCAAATGGCTCATGCTAGGTTTTACAATTGCAATAGTAAACTTTATTGAGTGAGGTGAGGGGTAGCTAGCACGCACAACAGACTACGCCGCTAACATCACCGCGGCGGCGTGTGCCGCGCGCGATACAAGCGCGCGCGGCCCAGGTTCGATTCCCGGTGCAGGCATGTTTTTTTTTTATTTTAAAATTTACGCACATTTGTGAATTTGGAGTAGCAATGCTACTCGCTATCGGTGAAGGAACACATCATTAGGAAATCCGCGGATTAGTTGGTGCACGTATTGAAACTTGTCTTTCCTGTGGGCTAGGTCGAATAAGTAGTCAATCATTTTACAGCTTATTCAACCTAGACCAAATAAAACACAAGTCATCTAAAAACAATCTCCCAGGCACTGCAGCTTCCGAGTGGTCACTTTACCCATCTAACTATCGCCTAACGTAGTTGCAAAGTACTAAGTATTTTTTGGTAGATGATTATACAGTCTAATGGCAGCTCTAACCGCACTAGATGTGTGAAGTGACCACTCAGATGCTGTAGTGCCTTACGTAAATTGAACATTTCTACGTAGTAGTCTTTTTTTTTTCATAGTATTCTTTTTTTTGTGCGTTAGTATAATATTGCACCTGCTCCTTTTATTATTTTTATTTCCCATATTGACTGAAAAATACAAAATCTATGTACTTTTATGAATACTGTTCACTTCACTCACTCTGAAGGCACGAATTTGTATTGATTTGTAATAATACTTACGTGATCAAAAATTTTTAATAACGTGTCGTCGTATCGTGTTGCGGAGCGCACGCAAGCATAGACCACTCGTCTCAACGGAGCGATTGGGAATGAAGCGCTCAGTGGCAATGAAACAAACGATAGGTCGCCAAGCGTGTGTGACGGAGATAGAAAACAAAATATCTGCCTCAGAATTAGTTGACGTAAGCGCCAATTCTTTAATTTGAAATAAAACTAAATATTTGTATTAAACAATGAAAAGTTGTAAGACCCACTGACGTGGTCATTGATTTAATATATGTTTCGAGGTTGTATGGTTACAGTAAGAACATTTTAGGCGTCTAAATACTCAATAAATTGGGGAAATAGAGGTAACTTCGTATTTTTTTTCTATCGAGTCAACTTTTATCTTTTACGTTTTTTGTTAAACCTGCTCATCACAAATATAGTCTAGTGTCTGTACTATTTTTGTGAAATTAATAAACTAAGTAGAACTGTGTGAATTGGTCATTTGAAGTGAGCGTAATTGGCTTTATACGGCCCCTTAAGCCGCGCGCGGTAAGGGTATCTTAGACTGTGGCCGACCGTAAATCCTGTTCAAAGGTACTTGTTTAAAGGTACTCTCATTAGGTACACACGAGTGAGTGAGTGTTTCGTGACCTAAGCTGTCGGTAAAAGGGCCACTATAATAAAAATAGTAGTCTGGAGATGGTGCTGATGTTGGCTGTAGAGCATGGATACCGGTTTTCGGTAATACCGAAAAACCGGGATCCCGGACTAAATATCTACATTTGAAAAACCGGTATTGTATTATCTTAATACCGGTTTTTCGGTATTTTCGGTATTACAGATAAAACTCTGAAACAAGTGTGGAATATCAAAATTTCGCGCGCATGCGATGCGTGCGAGTGCGCCGTGTGGAATAGTGATGTGAACCGGTTTTAGAAACCTACAAAAAAAAACGTTTCTTGTAAAAACCTATAAGTATAAACGCCGGTTTATGTTTATTAATTAAAACGATTACTTTCTTATTTTGGACTGCAGTCCAGGGGCCTTAGCCTATAACGCAATGGTGCCTAAATAGGCTCCCAGTTGACGGCTTCAATGGGGGATTTCCTGACAGCTTTAAAAAAATAAAAATAGTCTAAAAGCTGTGATAGATGGCGTTGATCCGACATCACAAAGTAAATTCGTGCTTACTACAGCGAAAATACTTTTCACTTCATTGCTCTGTTGCACCTCATTCCATTTTGGTACATGAAAAAGTGCACGACTTTGTTATTGTTCTTGTATGAGTGAATGGTAGAACCGGAAACACTACATTTTGCTCCATCACCAATACCTAAATATTGTGTTTGGACGTATCTACGAAGCCCAACGAGCGCGAACTGGCTTATGAAAAACATATCTCGTCAGCGACATCCAGTTACAAATTTGGAACTACAACTCATGAGCTGTCAGAAAATTGCCTATTACTATTTATTAATGTGGATTGCGGAGGGTCCTTTTAATGTTTTTGTAGTACAGCAAAGAATATTCTGATTCTGCAACTTTTTCTCCGAGTGCACGGTCAGTTTGTGAGTGAGTGAGTGTGTGTATTTGTTTTCACGCTAGAACTGCAGGACGAATTTGCCTGAAGGAATGGAGATAGCTTAGAAACCAGACCAACCTATACTATAAATTACGAACTAAATTCGTCTGGTAATGTCGATAACGGAAAAAAAAAAGTCTACGTGGACGAAGTCGCAGGCAAAAGCTAGTATAAATTAATATTATCGTTCAATTAAATAAAATCACTTATTTTAAATTTTCTATTTGTCTATTTTAAAACAATTCAATATTTTTTAATATAACAAAAATTTAATACCGAAAAACCGGTATCCCGGTATTTAAAATCTTGATACCGAATGAATACCGGTATTGGGAAAAGGCTCCGGTATTCCATGCTCTAGTTGGCTGCAATAATTGAACGAGCGAGCGAAGCGAGCGAAGTTCTCCGAGTCTACTGGAACAATCCGGCGTTTGTATGTATGTATGTATGTATGTATGTATGTATGTATGTATGTATGTATGTATGTATGTATGTATGTATGTATGTATGTATGTATGTATGAATGTTCGTTCGACGATAACTTGAGTAAATTTAGTCGGATCGTCATGAAATTTGGTAGGCAGGTAAATGAGGCCAAGAAAATTTTTAAGTTCGAACATGAGCCAAATCGGTCGAGGGGTTGCTGAGATATGGGGTTGTTAATTTTATATGGGGTCGCGAGTTCATAGTTCGGGGCGAACCACTAGTTATTTTCGTTTCATGCCTGTCCCTTGCTATGCTTTGGTTCATCCTTCGCTTGCTCGGTTTTCTATACAATCACTCGCACCTAATAATAGTTTTACAGCCTTGCATAACGAATAACTACTTACCTACTGTTTCAGAAAAAAAGAGAATAGAAGACGGACGGTCTTCGGTGGGGGCACATCCTGCATATTTTATGAAGAAGACAAAATTATATTTCAAATTATTGGTGTATTGTAGGCTCACCAAACCTAGGGTTGCCAGCCCCGGAGTCGAAGGTAATAACAATACCACAATAAAACCTTCCTCCACTACCACCACCTCTACCACCAAGTGTTCTCTCTCTCTCTCTCTCTCTCTCTCTCTCTCTCTCTCACCGCCACCAACCCTTTAAAACCACCAACCTTAAAAAAATATTAATTTGGTATACTTACCTATAAAAGCCATCCAACCTTAATGGTATAGTCAAATGTCCGCCATTTTAAAAAAATCGCATATTTGCGGCTAACTTTAAGGGTGGTATTCATGAACGATACTTAAACTGAGATCAAAATGGAACTCTGTTTAAACTTAATTTAAAGTGAGATCAGTTTTGAACTTACTTTAAACTGATTTCAAAACTGATTTCAAAACTGATCTCTGTTTAAACTAAGTTCAGCGAGATCAATTTTGAACTTACTTTAAATTGAGTTCAAAATTGATATTCGAATCGAATCGAATCCAATCCAATCGAATCGAATCGAATCGAATCGAAATGAGTTGAATCGAATCGAATCGAATCGAATCGAATTGAATCGAATCGAATCGAATCGAATCGAATCGAAACGAAACGAAACGAATCGAATCGAATCTAATCGAATTGAATCGAATCAAAACGAAACGAATCGAATCGAAATTAATTGAATCGAATCGAATCGAATCGAAACGAATCGAATCGAAATTAATTGAATCGAATCGAATCTAATTGAAACGACGCGAATCGAAATGAATTGAATTGAATCGAATCGAATCGAATCGAAATTAATTGAATCGAATCGAATCGAAATGAATTGAATCGAATCGAAACGAATCGAATCGAAACGAAACGAATGGAAAGGAATCGAATCGAATCGAATCGAATCAAATCGAATCGAATCGGCTATTGCTAGATTCATGGTACGGTCGGCCACAATCTCAGATACCCCATGGCAGCTCTTATCGCGCGCGGCATAAGGGCGCCAATCGAACAAAAAGGAGTATCTGAGACTGTGGCCGACTGTACACATGGTATGACAGCACGTCAGACTGTACACTTTTGTTGTAAAATCGCCCGTAACGTAACCCAGCAAAGTGCTAGCGTGTAAGGGTCGACGTGCTGTCGTATGTACTGATTCAAGTATCAAAACTTTAACTGCCCATATCTCCTAAACGGCTAATGCTAGACCCATGTTTATCGTACTCTAAAAAAAGGGCTCGACGAGCTCTACCTGATGAAAAAACAAAAATAATAAAAAAGAAGTATCAAAGAAGTATCAAAACTTTAACTGCCCATATCTCCTAAACTGCTAATGCTAGACCCATGTTTATGGTACTCTAAAAAGGGCTCGACAAGCTCTACCTGATGAAAAAACAAAAATAATAAAAAGTAAGTACCTATCAAAACTTTAACTGCCCATATCTCCTAAACGGCTAATGCTAGACTATAGGACTAGAGTACCATAAACATGGGTCTAGCATTAGCAGTTTAGGAGATATGGGCAGTTAAAGTTTTGATACTGGCTCCAACGGTATCCTGAGCACTGTAGCGAATAGGGTAGATGGCCCATTTATTAAACAATGGGTCGAAATACATATAAAAAGAAATAAATAGGCTACGTGGGTGTGTGCGTGCGTGCGTTATGTGTTACTCACAATAATGCACAGTTAAACTTTGCGAGCTTATTTATTTCTGAAATATTGCCTACTTATAAACTATTATTTATTTTAAACTAGTCTGTAATTCAATGGATCTCAGTTATCTGAATAAATAAAGATATTATTATTATTTGCAGTTTAGGAGATATGGGCAGTTAAAGTTTTGATACTTCTTTGATACTTCTTTTTTATTATTTTTGTTTTTTCATCAGGTAGAGCTCGTCGAGTGCTTTTTTTAGAGTACGATAAACATGGGTCTAGCATTAGCCGTTTAGGAGATATGGGCAGTTAAAGTTTAGATACTTACTTTTTATTATTTTTGTTTTTTCATCAGGTAGAGCTTGTCCAGCCCTTTTTAGAGTACCATTAACATGGGTCTAGCATTAGCAGTTTAAGAGATATGGGCAGTTAAAGTTTTGATACTTCTTTGATACTTCTTTTTTATTATTTTTGTTTTTTCATCAGGTAGAGCTCGTCGAGTCCTTTTTTTAGAGTACGATAAACATGGGTCTAGCATTAGCCGTTTAGGAGATAATATGGGCAGTTAAAGTTTTGATACTTGAATCAGTACATACGACAGCACGTCGACCCTTACACGCTAGCACTTTGCTGGGTTACGTTACGGGCGATTTTACAACAAAAGTGTACAGTCTGACGTGCAGTCATACCATGTGTACAGTCTGAGATACCCCTTTTTGTTCGATTGGCGCCCTTATGCCGCGCGCGATAAGAGCTACCATGGGGTATCTGAGATTGTGGCCGACCGTACCATGAATCTAGCAATAGCCGATTCGATTCGATTTGATTCGATTCGATTTGATTCGATTCGATTCGATTCGATTCGATTAGTTTCGTTTCGTTTCGAATCGATTCGATTCGATTCGATTCGTTTCGTTTCGTTTCAATTCGTTTCGATTCGATTCAATTAATTTCGATTCGATTCGATTCGTTTCAGTTCATTTCGATTCAATTCATTTCTGTTCGATTCGTTTCGATTAGATTCGATTAGTTTCGTTTCGTTTCGTCTCGATTCGTTTCGTTTCGTTTCGTTTCGATTCGATTTGATTCGATTCGATTCGATTCAATTCAATTCGATTCGATTCGATTCGATTCGATTCAATTAATTTTGATTTGATTCGATTCAATTAATTTCGATTCGATTCGATTCGATTCAATTCATTTCGATTCGCGTCGTTTCGATTCGATTCGTTTTGTTTCGTTTCGATTCGATTCGATTCAATTAATTTCGATTCGATTTGTTTCGTTTCGTTTCGATTCGATTCGATTAGATTCGATTCGATTCGATTAGATTCGATTCGATTCGATTCGATTCGTTTCGTTTCGTTTCGTTTAGATTCGATTCGATTTGATTCGTTTCGTTTCGATTCGATTCGAGTCATAGGTCCTAAGTCTTATGTCCTAGATCCTAAGTTCTAAGTCCTAGGTCCTAGGTCCTAAGTCCTAAGTACTAGGTCTTATGTCGTAGATGCAAGCGCCTTAGTTTTTTTTTTCTGTCAGTTGGGGCAATTTTCATCACTGGCCTTTTCGGTCTGATGACCTTCGGCTATCCCGCCCGTGCAGGGACAAACTTAAAAAAAAAGAAAAATCCCTGGCCTTTTAATAATCTAAACCAAATACCTACATATTGTAGCTTTATTCGCTGCTACGGGCCTATGCACACATGCTTTACCTTCAATATGTGTTGTGTCGTCGTTTTTTTTTTCGTTGAGGTTTTGTGTTCCAAGACTTTTCTTTTATCAACATGGCGGTCTGTAGGTTTGCTCTAGGCAAAACTGAATTTTGAAACCACTAAATCTCCGTAAATATATCGTTTCAGACATTTTTCCTAAGAATGTTTTCGTCTTTTTTTTTTTCTCCGTCTATTAAGATATGTTTCGTCCTAAGCTGGAAGATTTTATTTAAAATCAAAATCTCCGACCCCATAGGAAAATGTCGGACTGAAAACTTCAATCTCCATAGAAAAGCGGATCTTAATACTCTAATATCTTCATAACGATATCGTTTTAGACATTTTTCCTAAGAATGTTTTCGTTTTATATTTTGTTCCTCAGTCTACTAAGCTAGGTTTAGTTACAAGCTGAGAAAACGTGATTTTTTTAAAATGGCGGCGGTGATACTATGTAACTTGCCATACAAAATGTTGGAAGCTCTTTGCTGTGGATTACGATGCTGGTTGTACAATTAATAAAATTAACACAACGTATGTATTTAAGGCTGGAAGATAGTAGTGTTACGGTAAAATTCAAAATTTTCACAGTTTTTACATTTTGTAGCTAAACTGAGCTATTTTTGTTCAGCGATTTTTCGTTCGCGAGAATAAAACCGTATTATTTTCATTATTGTAAACAACAGAACAACAATAATTCAGCCGATTATGTGTTCAGGTCTACGACAAGTTTTTTGGGCACTACCACTGCTTCGTAGACCAGAACACATAATCGGCTGAATTATTGTTGTTCTGTTGTTTACAATAATGAAAATAATACGGTTTTATTCTCGCGAACGAAAAATCGCTGAACAAAAATAGTTCAGTTTAGCTACAAAATGTAAAATACTGTGAAAATTTTGAATTTCCCGCCACCTTGCTATCGTCTACCCTTAATCTTTAAATTTAACACTCCTTTGTACTGCTGTTTGTTTTCCTTAATAAATAAAATAAAATAGTCAATCAGACGAGATAACTCAAAAATAATGAATCATCATTCGACAACGAAAAAATACTATTAAAAAAACCGGCCAAGTGCAACTGGCACTCGCGCACCGAGGGTTTCGTACCATCATTCTCTGCATTTAATTGGAAGAAAAAAAAACATCCATCGCGCTCTAGCGTTGATATTTGTAACTAATATAGAGGGCGCTAGTTTCTATGTCATGTTACATTTCTAGAGACCCCATTTTTTGTAGTATCTTTTGATTCAGTTGACTTAGAAGCTTGATTTTTTTAAGGCTCAAAGAGACTGCAGACCTGAGTATTTTGATATCAATTTTAACCTGATACCTCCACGCGTTCTTGAGAGAAAGGTCTTTCCCGACAGACAGACCGACCACAAAGTGATCCTATAATGGTTCCGTTTTTACTTTTTAGGTCCGGAACCCTAAAAACGGTTGGGAAACAAGAACACTTTGTTGGCCTGACGGTAAGAGAGGTAGAAGAAGGCCACGGCGAAGGTATTTTGATCAAATTTAAGAGAAGGCTGTGGTCTAGACGTACCAGGCTGCGAAGGAACTGGCCTGTAACTGAAGTTCATGGAGAAAGATGCACCGACAAGAGGATAACTCTTAAATACGTTTATAATGATGATGACAAGCCCTATATGAAAGAGAACTGCGAAAAATGAACCTGGAAATATTGCTCTTAGAGTAGCAGGGGGCGAGACCCGAACAGACCGCTTGGATGGCCTCCATCAGCAGAATCAGTAAAATTGTTCAATTTACCAACAGTGGAAAGTGAAGTCAACGAAAACAGAGACGTTTAGTTTTAGAAAAACCAGTAGAAAGTGAAATAGTGATTAGCTTATTATTATTATTAGCTCTATTCCTAAAAATTGTTAAGAATAAAGTTCGTTTTGTGCAACAAATCACCTACCTATTTTTTTTTTAGTGCAGCAGTACTTTCTCGATTAGTTTAGTGGATCCGTTACACTAATCTACACTTCTACACTAATATTGTAAAAAGGAAAAGTTTGTAAGTGCGTTGTTGTTGTTTTGTTGTGGTTCTAACTTCTCAACATAAGACCTTATTAGGTATCTATGAAGAAATAAAAGAATATTTTAAGTACAGATTCCTTTAATTTATTATATTTACAATAGGTACCTACAAAGTCACGAACGCAAGTCCCTGCATACGTTTTAGAAATCAAAAATACTGGAATCATGTTTTTCTCCAGGTTATCCAACGTGGTTTATAAGATTGGAATAATCAGCCACTGTTGAAGGCCGTTTCCACTATCGCCCAAAATAATTGCGTCTGGAAATGGCCTCCATCCATTCTCCCATTGCGTGTACAATGAGAAAAACTATCATGCACAGAGCCTGGCCAGCGAGCACGTGCATTGACCTTGACGGACCAATTTCGGGATGCAGTACTTAGTTGCAGGTCGCAGCGGCATCCAGTCGTTTGTTTCCTCATTGGAGTCTCCATTGAGTTCTGTCACTGCGGTATCACATCACGGCACTATCAAGTCATCGGAGGGTTGTGTGGCTCATGCGGGTGCTTTTGGATAGCTTTATTCATTTGGTAATTTAAGCTACAAGCCATAAAATATATTTGTAGCTTAATGACTTGCTTGACATTATTTGTAAGAGCCAGAGTAGATTATGCTTGTGTTTTTAGCCCCGCTTCTTGGCAGGGTTAGGTTTCCTTGTCTTCTCCCTCTATATTTAGCTGGATTTGTGCCATAAATTCATGCCCACAGCACTGCACTAAAGGCGCATTTTATGATCGACTCAATGGATTTGTTTGAGGTTGGATAATTATTATCAGCGTAAACTTGAACCTGAGTAACCATCTGCCGAGAAGTACTACGGCTGTAAATACATTATTTAGTTTGGTTTCATTTCCAAAAGATTTTCCAGGTTTTCTCTTGAGTGAAAGTGAGTGACGCATGATTTATGTCAATTCTGGCAAGTATATGGTCAAGTTGGCAGCACACTTTCATTTGTTTTCACGTCGCGTGGTCGTCTGCCGGACGTCTGCCGGACGTCTGTCCAAACGCACTCCTGGTAGACCCTCTGTTCAACGACTCGTCCCGCCAAAGATATTAAAGTTAAAACTCAGTCTTGTACAAGTGAATTTCCTCAGCCAGGGCGGCAGGTTACGGCCTACGTTTAGGCCTTAATTATTAATTGTAATCTTCTTGCTCGTTAATCCGAGCCCCCGTTACGGCGACCCTTACACCGGGTTTACACATTTTAGCACTAGTAGAACAAAAGGTGTATGGATATCACATTTTAGAAGTTGAAGTGTTTCAGGAATAAAGCTATTTAAAAATTACCCTGTATAACTTTACTCATCTCATTAGGTAGATGCATAGGACTAAGTTTTTTATACGGTTGCATGAATGTAGGTTTATTCCTTCGATCAAGGATAAATAGATACAACATAGAACTCTGAAATGTGTCTGGAAAAATAGATGTCCAAACTGCCTTTGGGAGCTTATTTGCTCGTAGTCTATGCAATTGAAGTAAAACTGTACACTAATGCAATAAGGTTGAGATTCGAATATAAGACGTATGGTCGAAATGATGTTTCGTATAGTTCTATTGCTGATATCATTTGTTTCTGTAAGGACAAGTTTTTATTGTGATTTTATACGTAATGCGGATTCTATGAGATTTAGTTCGGTGGTTTATTCAGACCGATTTGGCGTTGAAAATATTTAACAGTGCTAAAAATAAGTCATCATTATATTTAAGAGTTATCCTCTTGTCGGTGCAGCATTCTCCGTGCACAAAATAAGAAAAAAAAAGTAAGACGTTTAAAATTCAACGACTTTCTCGTTCATTTCCAATCAAGATGGAAGTGTAACCGGGCTCTTAGAAGAAGATGGCTTGAATCACACTGAAAGCTCATTGCTTGACAAAATAATGGTGCTCTTTTGAGATAAGTAGAAGTGACTTCAGTTGAGTTGAGTCGATTATTGTAGGTTTTTATTGTTGTACACACGACAGCACGTCAGACTGTACACTTTTGTTGCAAAGTCGCCCGTAA
This sequence comes from Zelleria hepariella, assembly GCA_949319315.1. Classification (NCBI taxonomy): domain Eukaryota; kingdom Metazoa; phylum Arthropoda; class Insecta; order Lepidoptera; family Yponomeutidae; genus Zelleria; species Zelleria hepariella. Next base: position 7,465,878 of record OX439385.1, on the reverse strand, counting down.
CGTAACCGAGTAGAGTGCTAGCGTGTAAAGGTCGACGTGCTGCCGTGTGTACAGAGTATCAAGATTTGAGAAAATAAGCGATACTATTTCTGAAATTGAATCACCACGCGTGTCTTTTTTGCGTTGAGGCTTCATACGCTGAGGTTTACTTACAATGTTTCTCTTCACAGTTATAGCAAGCCATGGTTTACTCACAATGTTTTTCTTCACAGTTATGCAAGCCATGGATTTATATCGGAATATCGGAACAAAAGGAAAGCCCTCGTGAGGGCCCTATTATACCTAAGTACTCCAAGGAGGAGTAATGGGAACAAAGAAAAATGATGTAAAAATCAAATAAAACGAGTGTTGAATCCGGTATCGACAAAAGTATCTAAGTCCGCAATTGTTCGAAGTATAAAAGTACGAACTTTTCTTTGAAGAGCTAGGAGTGACATTATTTTTACTCATCATGAAGACTCAGAAATTTTGGTACGCTTTCCCATTGTCAAGCAGTAAGAGTACACAATAAATTATCCAAAAATATTAAAAACGAGCCCAAGTTAAATATCTTTAGAAACAAATTTAAATAATGCTATTTAAACAAAACTGCTATTATACAATAGAAAATATACCAAAATAATTATTATTCATGTCGCCAAGCAACTAATTTATTTTATTATAGTTTAGTTTAAGTCTTAGTTAAGTACCTAGTAATAACTTTTGCAATGCCCTTTCCAGGGTACATAATGTGATACCTCCATAAATATAACACCAATGTAATACCGTTATGATGCAAATAAATTGAATATGAATATGAATATTATGTCGGCGACAGCGTTAGTAAGGACGTGGCGCGGCTTCAGCTTTCGGTATGTGTAGTTTTTTTTGCCCAGTATGTTATGCTAGCACAAATAGGGAGCAACGACTGCGGCAGAAAGAGGAAGCTCACTTCAAAGGACCTCGCATGGCCGCGCTAGCTGATCCACACGCCTGACTCGGGATAATCAATCATGTTCCACGAATTGACACAAACAGTGTGCGCCCACATAGTTAGGTACTCGTAGCTGCTGCTGGATGTCGCAGGTGCATCGGACTAGCATGCATCAGGAAGCTGCTTCTAATGAGCGCTAGTCAACGCGCTGCGATAAAGGATCCTTCACACAGTTAGCGATTTAGTGATTTCGCGTTAGACTCTTCACTGTAGGTCTAGCTCTAGGTTAAACGCGCGTCTTTTAGAGACAATAAAGTAAATAGTGAGTTTGGCGAAGAAACGCGAGATCGAAAAACTGCGCCCCGTGTTCTCTACACGGGGCGCACACCCTAAAAACCAATAAAACCCGACTACTAAAAGTCTTAAAACAAGACCTGCTTATCCTTAAAATAGAGTCATAGATAATTAATCGTAGTCGGAGGCCATCAGTTTATCAAATGCGAAAGTGGAGTCCTCCGACTACGATTAATTATCTATGACTCTATTTTAGGTCTTGTTTTAAGCCTTTTAGTAGTCGGGTTTTAGTTTTTAACTTCTATTTTTTTGAGCTCTTTAGTAAATCATTTTGGACGATCATCCAGAATAGAACCAAGAACAGCAAAAAAATTTTGGTATTTTTTGTTCTATTTGTTATGTTGACGGTACATGTGTTATACATTTTTGAAAAGGTCTTTTAAAGCCCTTTCATTTGATATCCATGACGATGGTATTCGATAATTTTTATTTTTAGGTCCACCACTTTAGGGCGCAGCACAGCCGCCATCTTGGTTTTTTTCAAAATTAAACTATCCTATGTTACCTGGGCGATTGAGACGAATCCAACAACACCTAATTTGTTGAAATCGTCCGAGTAGCTTAGGCTCTACGAGGGAACAGATGAACACACAAACATACCCACATACATACCCACATACATACACACAAACATACATACATACATACATACGCTGCTAAAATTATAACCCTCCTTTTTGCTTCGCGTAGTCGGGTAAAAAATGCGAGCCTGACGAAAAAATGCGAAATTGCAAAAACGCGCCTGTGATGTGTGCCCTGTCATGTTTCAAGGGAGTTTTTAGAGTGTTTTCGCACCTGAAATAAACTACGCGTCGAGTTCCATGTCCCACCCAAGTTCTCAATATTGATTGCCGTCCAGACTGCAAACTGTGAGCTGCTTTCTTCAGACTTTTCTTTAGTTTACGATACCGTTATACAGGGTGATTTTTAAAATATTTATTCCTGAAACACGTCAACTTCTAAATGTGATTTCCAACAACTTCTGAAAATCTCGATACTTTATTTATTTAACGTTTCTTATTCTTAAAAGTTTTCAGCTCTACCTGCTTAGCGTGCTGTCATGCCCCTCCACTCTCTATCACCTTTCCAGCCCCTCCTGTTCTATTTTGTTTGTTTTTTTTTTTATATTGGAGTAATAAAGTTGCCCTTTCACCAAAGTCGTAGAACAAAATTATTTTCGATTTTTTAGAAAAAAATAAAGATTTTTTCGAATACATTTTTTCGATTTTTTTCGATATTTACTTACTTACTTATTCTCTGAAATATTTGAAGTTTTAATTTTGTTGCAAGTTATCCCATAAGCCGAGTCTACCATAGTTACAGGATGGCGATCAGACCAACTGCATGCATTAGCATAGGAATGTATATGGGTATTGAGTCCGATAGGTAATGTAATCGATGCATCAATCAATGCTGGAGCGCATCAGCATGCGGCCGGCGCACGTCCGGTGGAGCCACCACGGCTCCATTGGACTTGGGAGAAACCTTGAGACAAATATTAAGCTATACAGGGCGTCCCACGGCTATGCCACATGGAGGGAAAGTACCTTAAATATTGTAGATGGGACATTTTACTGAAAGAAGACATAGATATTGAAATAATTACATGGTTGAACCGGAAATCGAACCCGTTACATGAGAAAAATAATTACCCTGCGGTAGGATATACCAATCGAAAGGCTTCATGATAAGGATTCCTTTTTGCTAAATAACATGGTGTCAGAAATAAAAGGAAGACCATGAATTTTAACATTTACCTGGTAGTATGCAACAAATCGAGCCGTATCCTGAGCCGAAAGACGCGTAAAATTTTGTCCATCGCAATTCGGCTGGCTGATTATAAAGAAATAATTCAAAAATGTGTTTCATTTTCATACTTATATTCTTTTTTTACTGTGATTTTCATTGATAAATTGATTAAAGTGGTATTAAAAATGTTTAAATTCATGGTCTTCCTTTTATTTCTGACACTATGTTATTTTGCAAAAAATAATCCTTATTATGAAGCCTTTCGATCGGTATGATAAATCTACAGGGTAATTATTTTTCTCATGTGACGGGTTCGATTCCCGGTTCAACCATGTAATTATTTAGATAACTATGAATGCAGTTTAAATTGTTTTTTAAATTCAAATAATGTCTTCTTTCAGTAGAACGTTCCATCTACAATATTCAAGGTACCTACTTTCCCTCCATGTGGCATAGCCGCCCTGTATAGTACAGGGCAATTTTTCTTCTTCGATGTCGGCTTTAGTTGCAGCTACTAAAAATAATGAACAAAGGTCTAGAACTCCTGAAAACCATAAAGCTGAGGTAAATGCTATATTTTGGCCGCATAATGCGCAACGGCAAATATAAACTTCTGCAACTGATTCTGCAAGGGAAAATACAGGGTCGCCGAAGACCTGGCCGCCCAAAAACATCATGGCTACAAAATCTCGCAGAATGGTTCTACACAAGCCACACACAACTCTTCCGAGCCGCAACATCACTGGCAATTTTTAAATAGCTTTATTCCTGAATCACGAAAATTTATAAATGTGATTTGTCGAGCGAGTTTTTTTTAGCTCTTTGTGCTCATCACACATTGATGCAAAACCATGCTAATCTAAATTAGATGGTGCGTTGGTATGTTCATTGCTCAGACACCACCTTCCCCTAGTAGCATTTTTGGTAGGCATTTGGTTGGGCCACATACATGTCTTTGGTTGGACAACGGTTAGATTTGGCCGCATGGTTTGCTGAAAGGCCGACAACGGAGGGCCTATGTGAAAACTCCTACAGAGGGCCACGTAATGCATTTCTCTGTAGGGCCTTTGAACAGGAATCCTACAAAGGGCCACATAATGTGTTTCTCCGTAGGGCCTTTGCATAGGAATGATACAATTAACCAACGTTGATGGGATGCTGGTTAGGTACCATGGGGAAAAAATCTGCAGATCCACTTTTTGCTCTTATTACAATCATAATTAGAGCGAAAAGTGGATCTGCAGAATTTTCCCCTATAGTACCTATCCGGTAGGATTATATCTACCTATAGGTAGTATAATATAATTTTATTATCTCTCTGTTTTCAATCACTAACAATGCTTCATTGATTTAAAATATTACATTGAGCATACTTTCAAATAATAAACATAGGTACATACAGTGAGAGAATTATAATAAAGAAATTAAAAACATTGTTTATTGGGTCATATACTCGATAAAAATTTATTAAAAGTAGGTAATAATTAAATCTTACGTTGTATAAAATTATTCAATGGCACAAGTTTTTGTTCACAAATGGAATGCACACAAGATCGTTATCATAAAAAAATATTAAAAATAGGCCGTAATTAGCTTATGTGTCCAATATATAAAATTGTTCAATGGCACATATCTCGGCAACCCCTCGACCGATTTGGCTCATGTTCGAACTTAAAAAATATTTTAATTTCATTTACCCGCCTGCCATATACCGTAACGATCCGACCAAATTTACTCAAGTTATCGTCGAACGAACATTCATACATACAAACATACATACATACATACAAACGCCGGATTGTTCCAGAAGACTCGGAGAACTTCGCTCGCTCGCTCAATTAAAAATAATCAATCGAACTATGGTTAATGACTACAACTGAATGACACATGGAGTAGTATTTTTACTAGGTATAGTAAGTATACCCATGATTATACCATACCGATTGACGATGGTTTCTTTTTCTTTTCTTTGCAAGATGTTAGTTCTGGCTTAGGTGGATCGGGGAATTTGAAATTAATGTAGTTATCTTCTTCATCCTCGTCGTCCGTCACTACTGCTTATGTTTTTTGGCTTCCTTTTTCTCTCCCTTTTGGTTTGCTCAGAGGTATCTGAGACTAGGTCAGACTCATTTTCAGCTTTCTTGCACTTTTCCCTTGCCGATTTTAAATCATCTGAAAATGAATGTTTTACCCTGTTTCATAATAGTATTTGACTAAAAATCATTAGTGCTAGTTTGGGTTCACGAACAAACCGGCATATAAAAAGGTCAAAATGTAATTTGGGTTGGTGAGTAAAGTTGGGGAATTGTACAAAAGGTATAGGTTAGTATGTAAAACCGTCGGAACAACTTTATACACTTATACCTTTGTCTTTCAAATCGGATTTTGTTAGGAAGTACCTACTTCACCTAATAGTATAAACTATAAATTATCAAAGCAGACTTACCAGTTTCATACATAATTCGCTTAAAGCATAAATGGCCCATTTTTCGTCGGGCAAGTCTTGCGACACTAAATATTTGTTGAAATTACTTGATGTTTTGTATGGCCGCCACAGGCATTCTTTTTTACGTGGCGTCAACCAGCTTTCCTTTACTCCTTCAAACTCCACCACATTAAACATGAGAATCTCAGTGAATCACGAAAACTTCTTTACTTCACTCGCGCACAAGCTAACAACAGATTTTCTATTATTTCGCCGCACCACGTCGATCGAACTCGGAAATTAAAACACTACAAAATGGCGGACGGTCGGCGGCCGCCAGCCTGCGCGCGCGGCGACCACCCCTCCCCTGCACCCCTGCAATCCCCTCGCACACTAGAGGCCCAATGTTGGTACCTCTATCAGTCGGCATAATAAACGATGTCCGATATTGAGTCTTGTTAGGCCAATACAAGTTGCATGTCAGTGATTTAACTAACCACTTTTCAACAATGTTCCTACCGTTGGTTAGTTGTCTCAAATTTCTGTTGGGCCAACCTTTATTTACTGCAGTCGTACCAACGTTGTTCAGCCAACCGTAGCAAAAAAGCATAAAGGCCCACTGTTGGTAATCAGCTCGGCATATTAGCGTTATTGATCTTCGTGGGGCCAATACAAGTTTCATGTGGGCGATTTAACTGACCATATCCCATCAATAAGCCTACCGTTGGCCAATTGTAGCCGATCAAAAATGCTACTAGGGTCTGGTTTGCTCCACTAATTATCCATCGAGAGACCTAAAAACGAATGATAACTAGTGGTTCACCCCGAACTGTGAACTCGCGACCCCATATCTCAGCAACCCCTCGACCGATTTAATTAATTCATTTATTAAACAGACAACAATGGTCCAAAACAGTTAGTATGCTTATCCTATGTTATTTATTACTTAAAAGTTAGATTTGTTATTGTGGTACGCACAAAGTGGTACATTAAAGGGCACGCAAAATTATCAGCTATCGCTTTCAGGATGCTGTTGCTACTATCCCTTACTCTGCGAAGAAGTGACGCCGTTTTTTTAGGAATAATGGCCTTAGATCCGTCTGTGTAGGCATAAATAAACATTGCTGACGCACTACAGTATCGGGGTAGCCGCAACAGCACCCTGAAAGCGTTATTATATTGGATATTCAGAGCATCGTTCAGAGCATTTAGCTCATGTTCAAACTTTTAAAAAAACTTTGCCTCATTTACTCGCCTGCCAAATTTCATGACGATCCGATTAAATTTACTCAAGTTATCGTCGAACGAACATTCATATATACATACCTATATACATACATACAAACATAGGTACATACATACAAACGCCAGATTGTTCCAGTAGACTCGGAGAACAATGAAGTTGGTGGATCCATAGTACCCCGCCCGACACTGTGTAGCAAGCAGTGAGCTAATGAGGCTCGTCCGCGATGAATGACAAACCACAATCAGGAGCCATCGGTCGCATCCACCCTGCACCTTGCATCGTATATGAGACTACAGGGTGCACTCTAAGTCGATAGCGGAACTTTAAGTAGGCTGTCTAATGATCACTACAAACAACTTAGACTTGGTGGCGAAAAAATGGAGCGAAAAAAATATCAGCTGTTCCATACAAAAGGTCGACTCAGTACTGCGCCAAATGTATGACATACAGCCAAACAGCTGATATTTTTTTCGCTCCATTTTTTTCGCCACCTATTAGAAGTTGTTTGTATTGATCAGTAGACAGCCTACTTAAAGTTCCGCTATCGACTTAGAGTTCACCCTGTATTTACTTTACCGACTATCAGTCCAGACGGTTCGGTAGTGCTCTTTGTACGTTGTAATGAAATCTGCCTTTTAGTACAACTTTAAAAAAAAACTAAGGCCTTTGCATCTACGTAATGAGATGATTTATACAGCGTCCAGTGGCACCTTCACTCACACTAGATGGGTGAAGAGACCACTCGGCGCTGCAGTGCCTGGGACATTGTTTTAGATGGAGTAGGCTTGCCCAGCACCTATACCATCCTGACAGCTTAGTCGACCTAGCCCACAGGAAAGACAGGTCAATACGTGTGGAGCCAACTGAGCCGCGGGTTTCCTCACCATGTTTAACAACACACGTTAGAGACTCGATGCCCAGTTTTTTAGGAAATTTCAGATCATACCCCGCTCCATAGCCACCAGAAAATATTAGAGTTATCCGCCAGTCGCCACTAACTAAGGTGCGTGATATTACATGCGCAAAACATGGACGCTCACAAAGAAGAACAGGCCATATAAAAGTAGCACAAAGGTCTATGGAGCGAGCCATACTAGGGCTCAGACTCGTTGATCGAGTACCGAATGCTGTTATCCAGCGTCAAACGAAGGTTGACGATATCGGTGATCGAATCTCGAGTCTCAAGTGGAAATTGGCAGGACACCTGGCGAGGAGGGAAGATGGCCTATGCCTTTTGTAATATTACGAGCATTAATACCTACACACACATACCTTTATAATATGCTCTACAAGGCGAAAAAGCTCTGACACCAAGGGCCACTACCTCATACGATTACCTACCTACCTTAGGCCAGTCATATCTTACATGCAAAATTACTATAATTGTGGTAAACTTGCCTTTTTGTTGTTTGGGTCCCCTTAGACAGTATTGGTCCAAATTTGCAGCACTCTAAAATGTACGCGTGTTGAGTTATTTCTGAAACACCGCTAAATTTTTCATCTTTTTTAGTTTTATCTAGGCAAAATAGCCAAACTGATTGCCAACCTCCGATACGAGACGACACCACAAGAGACAAATGAATATCAAGAAGACGAGCAGAGTCCTGAAAACACCGAACTAAATCCCATAGAATCCGCATTACGTATAAAATCACAATAAAAACTTGTCCCCACAAAAACAAATGATATCAGCAATAGAACAATACGAAACATCATTTCGACCATACGTCTAATATTCGAATGTCAACCTTATTGCATAGTGTACAGTTTTACTTTAATTGCATAGACTATGAGCAAATAAGCTCCCAAAGGTAGTTTGGGCATCTATTTTTCCAGACACATTTCAGAGTTCTATGTTGTATCTAGTTTTATCCTTGATCGAAGCCTGAAAAGCAATGGTACTCGCTTACCTGAGTCAAAGTCCCGAACTCCCGTATCTCGTTGTTTCTACTACGAGTCCACGTGATAAATATTATGACTGGTACTATCGCCACACCGGCAACTTGCAGCCGAGACACCCAAGCTATTGTCACACTTATCGTCTACAAGATACAGTTCGTTTTAGCGCGGCCAGCGACGTCGTTAGTCTCTCAACGGTACTTGGAAAGTTGTAAACAGTTTTAGTAACACTGGAGCTAGTGAATATACTCCTTATAAGCAATTTGTGTTCTATTTTTATAATATTTAGGACTATTTTAAAGTATAGGTATTAACGGAGTTAATTATTTTTTATTTGACGATATTTATTGAAGACTTTCTACGTATGGTTTTAAAAGTATCAATATTAATATAATGTTAAGGTATTACAAATCTAACACAGGTAATATCTAATAGAATTACGTTCTAATTAACTTGAGTTTATTTTACTTTAATATTATCGAAATCTGGTGTAGTTTCTAACGGTCCAAAAGTCATTCATTTGCATTTGGTCAAGTCCTCCACCAAATAAATACACTCACGTCTAAAAATTCGCACAAAACATTCGTGAATCTCCCGTTTATTCGCGGACTCGCTAGGGCGGGCGGCGGCGGCGGCTAGGGCGGCTAGGGCGGCGTAGGGCGGACGTTCGCCGCGCACGCTGGGCGGCGAGCGAGTGCCGCGGCCGCGACTCGGGAGCGGTATTAAAGCCTCGCTCTGGTACAGCCATGGAGTTTTCATTGTGTAGCCATTGAGCTTATACAACGTGTTACAAAACATTCTATTTTTACAGGGTGTAACCTAGTAGTGAACAGGATGACAAATCTGTAAAAAAAAATTGAATAAAACAATTTTTATCTTAAAACCTCAAAATAAAAAATAAAAACTCTTTTTTGTTTTTGGTATAAGCTCAAATTTTAAAATATGGTTGTGTGTGTAGGTGCATTTACATAGCTTTGAGTTGTTAAAACATTGTGAAAGTCAATAAAAACAATATTTATAAAATTCTTTTCTCCCGCTACAGTGTTCACATTTTATTTTAATTTAAAAATCTAAGGAACGTCATAGAGCGAAAACATATTTAGGTTGTGATCCCTATCACCGGGTGCTATTACCCTGTAAAAAGAGTTAGGTACTTTTGTAACACCTTGTACAATAGATGATAGAGTTAGGTGTATCTATACTTATAATAAAACTCTAGCGAAGTCAATTCTGTACATTGAATATTTTTAGAAAAAAACTAGCAGGGGTTACTAAGTAAACTATACTAAATCCAAAATAGCAAAAAAACGGTTTATGTCTGTCTGTCTATCTGTCTGTCTGTCTGTCTGTCTGTCTGTATGAACACGATAAACGCGAACACCGCTGAATAGTTTTCAACCAAACTTAACATGGTCGTAACTCACGTTTCTGGGAGTAACTTAGGCTATCCGATGTTTAGAATACATTGCGGGTTGCAATTTTAACTTTGTTTTTTGTAAGAAATATCCATAATTTTGATATGGCTTCTTGAGAAGGTATGTTAAGAACGTGATAATGAACACATTTCTGAAAAAAAATATTGAAAAGTCCGGCTTTATTATCTCGGAAACAGATGATTTCCCAGGCATAGTTCCTTGGGCAAAAATGTTCGTTATGATGAGGACTATACGTATATTTTATTTTGTTTTTATTTTATTTTAGCGGAAAATGTTAGTTCTACAAGCGTAGCATAAGGCCGGGTTAGAGCGTATCTATGGGTTTAAACAATAGGTATCTCACTCTTTTGATTGACGTAGAGCGGGATGGACAGAGCCATAGATACGCTCTAACCCAGCCTTATGATGCTTGCTGGAGGGAATTGTGAGTGTTTATCGATGTAAGAAATGTTGCGTCGCGGTCGAAATGTTCTGGGTTTGAACCCACGCGAGGTAGAAAATTTTTTTTTGTGCCTTTTTTAAAATATTTACTCTACTGAGCCCAACTTGATATGAAAAAAATATAAACCGTGCAATTTTAGTGGTTTTAAAGCCGAAGGTATTTTGTTGCACTGGTGATTCTGAGCCAAATTACAAATTTTCCAAAACGCGCGAAAAAAAAAATCACTTCTCCATACAAATTGTGTCGATTGGCGATAGCCGTTTGTATTGGGAAGTGTTTTTTTTTTCACTCGTTATGAAGTAAAATTTTGGAATTTGGCTCAGAATCACGAGTGCAACTAAATACCTTCGGCTTTAAAACCACTAAAATTGCACGGAGTATACTTTGTTTGCCGTAGAGCGGGATAGACAGAGTTATTTGCGGTACATACGCTCTAACCCAATGTTATGCTTTGCTTGCTGGCTTAGCATGAGAATGGTTAAGTCCTTATCTATGGGCTTATAACTTTATCTATCCCACTCTACGTCGAGGGAGATACATATAAACCCCCATACTTCCCAGGCAATTCTTATGCTAAGCTTCCTGGTATCTTACACGGGCGATGCCTAATCTAAACAAAACATATTTTATCATAAATGTATTGTTTAGATTAGGGCACACACACACAGACAGACACACAGACAGGCACTCCCTCATAAACACATAAACAGACACACACACAAAGCTATCAAACTTATGACACCCCTCTTTGTTGGTCGGGGGTTAATAAAACCTTCCTTTTGAGTTTTCCTCCACAGTCGAATTTAAATTAAATGTCAAATGTGTAAAAACGCATACGAAGTCGCGGGCACAACTAGTCTACTAATAAAACTTGCTACAAAACATCCTAACTCTTTTTACAAGGTGTAACCTACTGATCAACAATATCTCAATTCTCTAAAAAAAAGTTTTTTTTAATCTCTTAAAATTTTCATCACTTTTTTGTTTTTTATATTAGCTCTTTAAAAATAAGTTTGAGTTGTTAAAACATTGTGAAAGTCAATGAAAACAATATTTGAAATAATAGTAAGTCCAGTTTTTCGGGAAAAAAGGAGAACACAAGTTTACGAAAGATAAAACTGCCTCAAAGCAACGATTAGCATCGGGAAAACGACTATTTGCTATCATAAAATTAATCTCAGGTATTGCAAAATATTCACAACATGATTCTTATAAGAAATATAAACCCTCCTAGCCCATAGGTACAAATAGTTACATTTCGGACCTCACGCTACGCTAGCGCCCCTAGCGGCCAATTCATACGCGATGAGTTTTATCGTAAGCATAATTTTTAGTGAAGTTTTGTGCGTTATAAAATTGAGTTGTGTAAATTTTGTAGCAATGTAATAAAATTACTAATTTCGCCACACTGGTATCAGCATCGGTGGTTCAGTGGTAGAATGCTCGCCTGCCACGCGGGCGGCCCGGGTTCGATTCCCGGCCGATGCAACCTTTCTTTTATTTTCGCACTATTATTATTTTTTGTTTTTAAGTAATTTCAACGTCAACATACATTACGTTATCATAAAACTATAAGTACCATTAATTCCCTTAGTAACCCTAATAATGAAAGAAACGCCTGACATTTTCTTCATAGCAAAGTCACAATTCACACAATAGTTTACTTGTGCGCGCAAGAATTCTCACAGGTTCACAGTGAATTAGAACCTACGCCTCTATAACTTCGAGTAGAGCACCACAAGGCGTCGTCGGGCCAACTAAGTGGCGTTTAATTAAAAATATGTCAAGCGCGGGCTCAACCCTCGCGGTCCGAGCCACTGAGAAGGATTACGAGGGGAGGGGGCACTAAAATGTAACAGCCACAGCTACTGCGCTGCTTTATTGTGAAACAGGCGGCTAATTCGACATAACAAGATCTGCGCATCACCATCGGGCGGGAACTGCAGGTTCGCCCCGAAATATGAACTCGTGACCGCATATCTCAGCAACCCCTCGACCGGTTTGGCTCATGTTCGAACTTAAAAAAACTCTAACAAATTTCATGACGATCCGACTAAATTTACTCAAGTTATCGCCGAGTGAACATTCAAATATACAAACATATGCAAAACATACATACATGCATACAAACGCCGGATTGTTCAAATAGATTCGGAGAACTGCCCTCGCTTCGCTCGCTCGTTCAATTACTCTACAAGCCCTAACTTCACAAACTCTACATCTTAGGCAAAATATGTGGCTTGGCCGCTTCGTTACTAAAAGAACTTGTAATAACAAAAAAGTAATGCACTGCATGGGATCTGATAGCTTTTTCACATTGCGAGGTGTATGGTCTCGCTTTGGCAACATTTTTTACATGAAAATGTATTTGGTGAGATTGCACTAAGTTACTGGATTGCACAAAACTATTTGTCGCTTACTTTGTCCCAATACCAATAGATTACATAAGCTCTCCTTTATTCGGGCACAATTTTTACTCGAAGGAACACCACAATAATCTTGTCAAGTACTTGTTAGTAGCTATTTAGATTCGCGATATTTCGAAACAGTAGAATCGCGGTATTTTTTTCTTAAAACGAATTACAAACGATTTACCTTCTCGAACCAAATTGTTAGTAGGTAGATAGAGGTAGACAAATCATAGTAGTGTACTCGTAGTAGCTAACTTAATAACTTCGTAGTATAAAGGACATACATTACATAACCAGGCACGTATCTGCCTACCAAGTCTCCTGCGATATTACACGTAGCTAGCTTATTAATTCGGCAATCTATTACTCACTTAGTATTAATTCGCGCAACTATTCGGAGCCAAAGGCGAGACGGTGACCACGCCCACAGATCAAAAAGAGGACCGAAGGTTTGCTTCATTTGTAGGATGATTAGAAAATTATAAGTCACTAGCTTTTCGCCCACGACTTCGTCCGCGGTGACTAAGATAAAAGGTTTTAGCTCTACTTTCCCCCCGTCAATTAACCCAATCGGTCAAGCCGTTTAGTAGTTGACATACCGATAGCAGCGCCACCTACCGGGTCCAATTGTATTTTGAAATCATCCTGGAAACCATCGAAATACGCATATAAAATTTCAACCCAATCGGTTCAGCCGATTAGAAGTTACGTGAAAAAGATAAGTACGGAACGATAATTCTTACTACCCGTTGTCCTATTACCCGTTTTTTCGTAGGAATGAAGCATTTTCCCGCGGTAAAAAGTAGCCTATGTTCATCAGGGATAATGTCGGATTCTAATGGTAAAAGATTTTTTCAAATCGGTCCATTAGTTTCGGAGCCAATTCAATACAAACAAACAAACAATCAAATATTCCCTCTTTATAATATTAGTGTAGATTCACGTTTCAAGTGTGGTATAAACTTAGCATGCAGATCATTATTTGCTTCGGCCAACTTGCTCCGATGCTATATTACCTATATTATGGTGTACAATAAAGAGTAACTTACTTACCCCTCCTTCCTACACAGGCTTCTCGTTCAGAGTATTGGAGTAGATCTAGTGCTTTGCCTTGATGACAGGGTGGGCGGACTCAGGGGCTTGGTGCCAGCTAGGCGGTATTGTTGCGGGAGCGGGTGTGGTGGCCACTTTCTCCTTGCACAAGCTTGTTCAGAGTACTGTAGCGGTTCTGCTGTAGCTCGCTGCCTGGATGGCAGGGTGGGCGGACTCAGGGGTCGGTGCCAGCTAGGGGTATTGCTCCTCCTTCCCAAACCGGCTCCCTTGCTCAAGCTTGTTCAGAGTACTGGAGTGGTTCTGCTGTAGCTCTCTGCCTGGATGGCAGGGTTGGTGGACTCAGGGGTCGTTGCCAGCTAGGCGGTATTGCTCCTCTTTCTTGCTCAAGCTTGTTCAGAGTACTGAGGCTCTACCATGAGTTACGTCTGGCAAACCAACGGCACCGACAAAACAGGTTTTGCTATTGTGTAACTTTCTTTGCCGGTGCCGTAGTGGTGATTCTAACCTTAGCTTAGACTTAGACCTATTTAATACCAAACAGGCAGAAACGAGAGACGCGTTAAGTTGTTTTTTTTAATGCTTAAAATATTGTTTATTTCTTTTTTAAGATGCAAGTGTAGCAGCCAACAATAATGTATGTTAAGTAAGATCTTGCATTTATATTTATACACCATGAAATTTTAGTGGTTTTAAAGCCGAAGGTATTAAGTTGCACTCGTGATTCTGAGCCAAATTCCAAAATTTTACTTCAAAACGAGCGAAAAAAAAAACACTTCCCGATACAAACGGCTATTGCCAATCGACACCATTTGTATGGAGAAGTGATTTTTTTTTTCGCGCCTTTTGTAATGAAATTTTGTAGTTTGGCTCAGAATCACCATAGCAACAAAATACCTTCGGCTTTAAAACCACTAAAATTGCACGGAGTATATATATTTTGTACTTTACTACACTTAGGTCCACTTGCGTCAGCCAGGGTTAGCCAGTTAACTATGAGTTAACGTCAAAATTTGTATGGAAATGTCAAGTTAACTCGGAGTTAGTTTGCTAACCCTGAGTGACGCAAGTCCGCCTTATAGGTATTTGTGTTTTTGACTGTATTCCACATTTAACCAGTCTGTATCTACTTGTGAAGGCTTCTAATTGGCTCTCTGTTTCTAAACTTCGAATCTACAATGTGTTTCTAAAGCTGTTAGCCTTCCAAAAATAAATAAATAAATAAGTAGGTCTGCCGGACGTAAGTCGTGGTAGAGCCTCAGGAGCGGTTCCACTGTAGCTCTCTGCCAGGATGGCAGGATGGGCGGACTCAGGGGTCGGTGCCAGCTAGGCGGTATTGTTGCGGCGGGAGCGGCTCGGTGGCCACGGCCGGCCGAGCGCGACGGACCGGTCAACTTGCTCCTCGGCCCCGCAGGGTGTTGTATGGACGCAGCACAAGATATCATGGCTTCAGGGTGACCAGATTTTAGCTATCTCGATTCGCCTAATTTTGTCTTCCGAGTAGCCTAAATCGCATAATTTTTTTTCTCGTCTATTTAGCCTAATTCGCCTAACTTTTTGAGCCTAGTAGCCAAAATCTAGCCCAATGTTAGCCCAAAAAAAAGAAAAAACAAAAAAAAAAGAGCGTAGGTAGATAAAGGAGCATAGGAGGAAATAAAGAAAAAATCTAACATTTGTTTTCAGATAGGTACCTACTTAAACTAAAATAATAACTTCCTGCAAAAGTTTGTTGTCTCCATCACCATCAGTGGAGAATCCTCCTTTCCACGTGCATATTACGTTTCTTTACAAGCATTATAGGGAATAATCAAGGAATGGTTCAATAAATTTGCGATAGTAGCCTAAATCGCCTAAATAAATGCGAAAAAAACCTGAGATAGCCTAAATCGCCCATTCCCATTTTTTAGGTAGCCTAAATGGCTACTGGTAGCCGATCGGATTTTATGGTCGCCGTTTGACCCCCTGAGGTAGCCTATATGGCGACAATTCGCCTAATCTGGTCACCCTGCATGGCTTGAGAACTTACGCCATTGGTTCCAACAATCCATGAGCTCCTTGTTCCGTTTGGCAACCTCAAAGGGAGAAATAGCCAAACAGATTGCCAACCTCCGATAAGAGACGGCACTACAAGAAAAGGGAGCAACCCCGCTAATGTGTTTGGTTGATTACGTGTTTTATAAAAGCGGCGCCTACATACAATACTACATAATAACTGGGACATGAAGATTACACTATTAGTACGTTAGTTTTGCTGAAACACCTTTGTTATTATTCTCTTAAAGCGCCTAGATAAATGATTAAGATAACTCTGCTATGATTTTATTTTTGAAGACGCTGGGGAGCTAACCTTTCTAAGGTCGGAAAATACGCTCCATGTTATTCAAAAATAGAGTCCATAGTATCTCTACAGTGGAACGTCGATATGAAGCGTAAGCGAACTTATTTGCGCAGTAAATAAATCCTGCATTGTAAGCGATAGTACGATACAAGCCAGAATCTTTCCCTATTGTAGACTACAGCCAAATGGAACCGGAGATATATTGGAACCATTCTGAAAAAGTTGTAGGAATATTTCAGCAGGAATATGGAACTGCTCACGCCTTTCTTACGAATAGAAGAAGACTTTGTATGGTCGTTTGCTGAATTCAATTGTTAGGTATTCATATAAATGTACTTGTAGTATTTTGAATTTCGTAAACGGTTAAACTTACTTGTATTTATGTCGGTGTAGCCGACTAGTTTCGGTTGTCAGTTGGAGACCTTCATCATTATCATCATTTTCAGCCCACATTTAACATGCACAATAAGAAATAAAGATAAAAGATAAAAAGATAAAATATTATTTATTGTACACCAATATAAATACAGGCTAGGAAAAAAACATAACTAAACAAGGTACAATTGGCGGCCTTATTGCTAACAGCAATTTCTTCCAGGCAACCACTGATGGAAAAAAGTGCTAGGGAATTGAGAGACGGGTAGTAAAAAAAATATATGATAGGATAAGAAAAAATACATACTATTAAATGATTGGTTTGAAATTTACCATTAAGGCGCTGTACATAGTGAATAGCCCGCGCGCCAAGAAAAATGCACAATTTCGAGTCTTGTCTCAAATACATTAAAAAAATCGAAAATTTTCACATATCAAACCCTAGAATTAGGTGAGACCTATCTAAAACAGCCAGTTTGGTGTTGACATTCATAAACGTTTTGAAGATATTTTTGATGAAAAAAAATAGGCGGCGCACTTTTTTACAAACAAAATATCTTGCAATCTGTAATGGGTATCAACATAAAACTGGCTGTTTTAGATAGCTCTCACCTAATTCTAGGGTTTGATATGTGAACATTTTCGATTTTTTTAGTGAAATTGATACAGGAATCGTTTTTGTGCATTTTTTTTGCGCGCGGGCTAATTCACTATGCCCAGCGCCTTAAACTACAACTTAAAATCATCACGCAGATACCCATACAAGAGTGTGGGACGAATGAAATGCGGGCAAAACACTAGTAAAGCCATCAAAAACCAATTCTGACTTTCATGACCCCATAAATAAAACCTAATAGTACCTCAAATTAGAGGGTCACATGAATATCCTTACAGGAATCTCACTAACGACCCTTTTGGTCGCCCGATAGTCAAACTACTTGGTTGTGACAACAGGTCAAGCTGTTTTGGTCATCATAGCCTACCATCACCCTCTAGTCTAGGGCGCACGACGCAAAACATAAAAGTTACTCAAAATACAATCAGCGTTTTATTTATCGCGCTCAATTCGTCAGGACAGCGAAGGAAGACGCAAAACGTCTACAAAGTTGGCAAGCGTAAAAAAAAATCAATTACCCAAAGTCAGCGTTATGTTCTAATGACCCAAGCTCAAGCATCCATCAACAAACTATTTTGCTCTATTGTATCATGTGGTCATACATAATTCTCTATGCTTTTGCTGTTAAAGAGAATGTGATTTACTTTAAGACGTACTACTAAGCTCCAAATTATTTACATTATGCAAAAACTGCCTTTTTCATTAATCGGATTAGTTTCTTCTTATGCACCCTAGAAACTTATTCCCCTACCTTCCTCGTTGGGAACTCTGAAATTCCGGTTATAAACTTTTGTTGGCCAGCTAAATTCAAGCAAAGGCATTCAGACCGTACCATCCATGTCTTTTTATTTAGTTCATAGGGTTCGGGTTGGGGAGTCCATAAAAGGAAACCAGTTATTAAATAACAATCAGCGCGAGTCGCCCGCTCACTCGACAGGGTTGTAAAACTTTTACAGCGCACTATAAAGTTAGGGCGATACCGTGTAGTTGTAATCGAGTGTCTAATTGGGACTGGGAGATTGGACCCTGCTATATTTTCTGCCGATTTCTAAATTGAGAAATTCACTAAGCAAATACGTAAGTATCGTTCTGTCTCTGCAGATTTGTCACAAAAGAGCGTGACAGAACGATACTTAAGTAGGTATTTGCGCTTAGTAAAATTCTCAATTCAGAAACCGGGCCTTTAACTTCCTTATTTTAACGTCTCACTTTTTGCGACATCGTGATAGAATACATCGAAATCATCATGCAGATTCAATCCATGTGTATTGTGTGATGCTTTTCATCAGGCATCTAAACCACGTGTAAAGCTGAAAGAGTCCGAAAAGATTTCGTGAAAAGAGCGCTAATATAAATTATACTCCTACAGTCAGTCACACTCTAGGATAACCCTTTTTGTTTGATTGGCGCCCTTATAGCGCGCGCGGTAAGAGCTGCCATGGGGTATCCTAGACTGTGGCCGACCGTACCACAAATACCTACCTACCAGTCATGCACACGTGGGTGGCACCTTACATTGGTCGACGAAATAAAGAAAAAACCTAGAACGAGGAATAGCAGAAATAATCAATCAATCTCGCTGGCTCAGCGACCCAAAATTGCCTCCGCAACCAAAAGATGCCAGCTTTTCCTGTCCTGCGCTAACTCCCTCCAATCCTCACAACCTAGAGCTCGCGCAAGTCCCTGCTGTCTAGGTACCGCGTCTTCCCAGCAATTCTTGGGATAGAAGAAACCAGTTTAGAAAAAAAAAATAACCAAAAAGAGTGGAAAAATAAGGGTCAAACGGTATGGTTCAGTAGGTGTGCCTAGTCTACTTGGGGGAGCTTACTAAGTTAGGCGCGTGTCTGCATGCGCGTGTGATTGCAGCCGTAAATGTACCGATGGCATAGTCGCGCCGCTAATTCGTTTATACACTCCGCCAACAAACAACTAGCCGGGATTCGATTAGCGGAACATTTAGCGCATAATGAAATGAGTTGCAACCACGTTCTGTGGGTGCAACCGTCGTAATCGTAACCGTCATAAAAGGTTTAGAAACATGGGTGGACCATTTTATTACTGCTTCTTGCCTTGTAAAGCTCAGCATAGGGGCTGCCCCAGCATACCTATCGTAGACGTTTAGAATGTTCTTGTTTCAAGCCTTACCTCGAAACGCCCATACATGCTAGTCCTGGTTGGACTAGCATAGTCTGGGAGCCTCTAGGCTTGATGTTTAGACTCTTTTTTTTTACTTTGAAATATTTGGGTTGAGTTTTTTTAACGACACAATGACCAAACGACAAAATTAGCTTACACATCAGATCTGCAAGCAAGAAGGTAAATAATTATGCTTTGGGATTAGAGTTTTCAGATATTGACGATAATAGTCATGTAGAGAAGTTGGACCAGAAGAGGGTGCAAATCTAATCCTGCTTCTACTACTGAGTACTGAACTACTGACATACGAATTGAACACAGCGATAAATTGAATAGCAGATTGTTTTTCTTCATATTCTAATCATAATGTCCCTTTAGAAAAGGTATGTTCTATTGATAATCAATGACCCCATATTTTTAACATGCCATCGCAAGTTGTGTCATTTTATTAATTCTCTGGGCGTCTGTATCGTGTATCGTGTTACGCGAGGCAGCGCGCACATTATTTGTGCAAGTTATGGCGTGCGATAACCATACGCTGTTGGTATCAGGCATCAGGCGATCAGAAGCCGGAAGCGCTGATATACGCGCTTAGGCGCCGGAAGCCGGAAGCTGCGCCAAAGCTACGGCAGTTGGCAGCACTGCCTGTTTTGCTAGTTTGTCGATAATTATTGTTATGTTTTTATTGCACAATGCGGACTTTGTTTTTGTATGAACTACTTACATTGTAGGTATTATTATTTTTTTATAACTACTAAATTAAAAAACTTATGCATTTTAGATTAAAATTAGCATAGCTCATAAACGGCTGAACCGATTTTGATAAAACATATCTAAGAACACTCGCTAGAAAACCCGCTTTCAAATAAAACAAAACCGCATCCAAATCGGTTCACCCGCTTAAGAGCTACGGCTACGGTGCCACACACACAGACGGACACAAATGGCTGTCAAACTTATAACACCGCTCTTTTTGGGTCGGGGTTTAAAAGCATGATCGATAGTGCGCCACTATAGCTCACAAACCGTCGCATTTCCTCAACTCAGAGGCGGTGCATACGGCGCGGGATAATCCCGACCCTGGGAGAGCCCAGCTGCGGATTATGATGATGCAGCTCCGACGCTGAAGAACTGCAGCCGGGGGATTACAGGCAGGTTTATACACTGACACGCCCCGACTGGAAGATGAGGGGCTTTGTGGGTGCGGATTGATAGTGTATGGGGTTTTCTTTAAGCTTTAAGAGTTCACACATAGATTCGTCTTGTGAAAAACTCTCGTATTCCTATTTACGATACAAAGCAGATACAAAACCAGTATTGCTATTTACGATACAAAGCAGCACTTCTAGAATTTTCAAAATGTTTAAACTTGAAGTGTCCAAACATATAATTCTTCAAACATATGTGTCCAGCATAATTAAAAGCAATGTAGAGTCTTCGATAAGACGAAGTTTTCAGTCGCCACCACCGCAACTAATTCGCAGTAGATTTAATTAGCGGAAGTTTCACCAAAGAGCGATTAATCTAGCCTAACGAAACGCCAGCGCCCGTACATGATGTAAAACACATTACAAGAGAGTGCAAGTAAATCCTCAATCCTCGAGGGAGCGAGGAGGCTAATCTATCCGGCGCTGAGCTCGTGAGCTAATCTGCTCTAACAAGCTCTGCTCTAAAAAAAATAATATACTGGTAGCCTCCACTTTTATGTTATTAGTTACACAAGATAGGCGACCAGAGACTGAGTACGGAGAAGGTAAGAGCCACGTTAAGACCAAACCAACGAACACTTGTGACAGATGCTGCGAAACATGGTCTTAATTCAAAATTTCTTCCGCCTTTCCTGGATGGTCGGAGCTAGTACGATGTTCGCTCACCTAGGAATCCCTGAAAATAGCTCGTGGATAAGAATCACGTTTACTATGTGTCTGTTGCAGTGTAGAATCTTAGACCGTATGTGTTAATGTTTGTGTCTAGTAATTTGCTCTTATTGAGTTTTCTTTTCACCTACCTTTGTGGAAAGTTGAATACACTCAAAATGTCTAGACATGGAAAGAAGCGTGAGAAATCGTGGAGAAACGGAGTTGGGACTTGAGTGTACCTCTGCCCTCTCCTTTGGTGAAAAAAGTGTGACTTTATTTGTATTGCATGAGATTACCTCCGTTATTTGGCCGTTAGCTCTCGTTCGCTCGGTATGAACAAGGCTTAAGCAGGCACTTATTGCGAGGTCGAAACTTAGCGCTTTTTTCCACGCGTTCCCCATCGCGCGAGGACAGGACAGTGTGGGAAGTAGCAGGCTAGGCAAATACAGCCGCTTGTTTGTAGGGTCGAGACGGATTTACTTTAATTTATGCCAGAGCTGGAGCGATGGGTAAAAGCTCACGGATTAGGCGATCTGTGGACTCTTGTTTTCCATTGATATAATTTTACTTTGGCAATCAACATTGGCTATATAAAAAAGGAGTAGGGCTTGAAAGTTAGATGCGAACTATAGCGATAATCTTAAAATAACCACCCCTCTTTCTTTCTTTGTCCATCACCCTCTGCCTTATCTAATCTACATTTAAATGCAAAAGTGTGTTGTCTTATTGTCTTTCTTTCACGTAGCAATCGACTTTGGTTGGACCGATGCAGTATTTGAAGGCAAGTTCTACGCCGATTTTTTTTTATATCATGCGGAAAGACGCAAATTAAAAGCACTTTTCTAAATACATATTTACTCTAATTATTGTTCTTATGAATGGCTTGGCTACGTAGAATACATATTTGCCATAGTCAGGACTTGAACCGACAACCTCTTTCAGCCATCGAGCAAGTACCTCCTCAACTCAAGCGATATTTCTACACTTCCCACCACCTTCACCGTTAGCGAGTGGTTTTTCAAAGTTACGTACATTTGTGAATTTAAAGTAGCAAACTACTCGCTAAAGGTGAAAGAAAAACTTAGTGAGGAAACCCGTGCCTTAGTTGGCTTCACACGTAGGTATTGCTCGTCTTTCCTGTGGACTAGGTTGTATGTGTTGTCAGGATGGTATAGGTGCTGGGCAAGCCTACTCCATCTACAACAATGTTCCAGGCACTGCAGCGCCGAGTGGTCTCTTCACTAATCTTCACCCATCTACTGCGAGTGAAGGTACCACTGAACGCTGTATAAATCATCTCATTACGTAGATGCAAAAGGCCCACCACCTACTTAAACTTGTTACTTTTTAAGCTAAAGGTACGCAAGAACCACACTGTCAATCACATTTCCCCACCCCAGCTGGCACGGGCCGCGTGTTCCATTATAATACTTTTACAAGTGCAATTATTGAGTCTATAAACTCGGTCGTAAAGCGAGGTGTTGATATTCAACAGGCCGTAAAGCGCCCCGCAGTGTGTGGCGTCGGATCGAGTGAGTGACGGTTTACGACGCTCGTCGCTCGAGCGACTGCCACTCAAATTGTGATCACGCTGAATGAGAATTGCTACTTAGAATCTGAGGAAGCTCACCACATGGTAGGAGGCGCCTCGACTTGATATTGTTACCAGCAACACTTTTGTGCTGAGTTAGGTATACAGCATACACAATAGGTGCTTATTAATTTGATGAAAAATCTTATCCTACTGTGGTTTTGACAGCTGATAAATATTTCTGCTTTTGTTAGAGATCTATCTACATGTGTTTGCTACATGCGATAAACTAAGGCCTTTGCCTCTACGTAATGAGATGATTTATACAGCGTCCAGTGGCACCTTCACTCACACTAAATGGGTGAAGAGACCTGCAGTGCCTGGGAAATTGTTTTTAGATGGAGTAGGTTAGGTAAGTAATGCGATAGTCATGTTAAAAATCTACGCAATTTTGTTTCGTTTATTTATGTAATAGTATAACCCAAAGCCGGTTTAGTTTAGGTTGTAAACACAGTTCAAACCATCGCACGGTTTTGGTAAGAACAAGACAGAAAAGGGACCGATTTATGTATTCATACTCATCAATCCAAAGAAAACGATAGCTAAATTATGTCTGTTACCATAGAAACACAAACCAACGGACGCAGGAACTTATACATAACTTTCTATACTACACGGTGGGTATGTTCAGTTGACGCCACGTCTCGTCGTTACGTCGTTACCAGCGGCTGTAGCGCGCATTATACTGATTTCATTCACTTTACAATTTGCAGTCTTGTTGCTTCAAAAGGAATCCCTCAAATGGCGCTAACAATTTCTATTCACGGAGTATACCTACCGCGAGGGGAGTGCGGGGAGGGCACAATTTGGAGTAAAAACAGGCAGAAAGCCTGTTAAATTGGTTACACATTCATGAAGACAACATTTTATATATAAATTTACAGCAATTTACAATTTAAATTCGGCTGAAACCTTAAAAAGGTTTATCTGCTGATTTTTGAGTCGCCTATAGTTGGCTAATGAAAGTACACATTATTTTAATAGAAATTAAGATCATTATGTACGTACAGTCATACATAAGGTATTATATTATTACCTATGTGTTTATACAAATCAAGAAAATATTTTTTAAGAAAAGGTTTACAAAAAGGTATCTCTGCCAGTACCATGTTAGAATCTTTTTAACGTTATGGACGACCTGAAGAAAATTTACAAAATCGGGGTTTGACATGCCGGGGGTGGAGATGTCCCAGCATACCAAAAATGTTGGTTCTAGTTCCATTATCCAGGGAGGAAATCGGGGACTACATTTGTTTGGAGAAAACACCACCGTGATATCCTCTTGTAACGCTGAAGCAATTTGAAGTGGACGTTCGACTCTTTCTATATTTTGTAACCCAAACAATCTAAACTGAATGAATACAAACGAACTTACGGCTTGAGGGTGTATCACCTCGTCTGCTCTATCATTGTGGATTCCCTTCATCAACAAATACCTTACTAACTTCAAAAGCGCAGTCTTGCGTTAATTATAATTTGTGGTAGCAAACTGAATCCAAGTAAGGGCTTGTAGTTTTGGAAGTTACCAATTTGTTAGTTTAAGTTTTCATAATCTGGAGACGGTCAAAATCAGTATTTCTTTGGAAATCTGGTTTCTGCATAATGCACTTGTTCCAAGCTTGCTAGAAGATTGAGAGAGATGAGCGTCTTTCAGTCTAGTTAGAGGAGCACAACATCGCGATAAATGTTTTATCCCACTATCGGCTATCGGTATCTCGCTTTATTTTATTGCGTAAAGCGAGATGTCGCTACCCGATAGCGGGATTATATTATATGACACAAAATTATATTACAACTTTTAAGACGACGTACGTCTCACAACTAGCGCCGCCAATGGAAAAAAAATCATATCTTTTTTTTGGATGCGTTTTTAGCAAAAAACGCTCCTGCGATTACTCAACGCGAGGCTTTAAGTACTATTTTTACCCGACTACGCGAAGCAAAAAGGAGGGTTATGATTTTAGCAGCGTATGTATGTATGTATGTATATATGTATGTATGTATGTATGTATGTATATATGTATGTATGTATGTATGTATGTATGTGGGTATGTATGTTTGTGTGTTCATCTGTTCCCTCGCAGAGCCTAAACTACTCGGCCGATTTCAACAAATGAGGTGTCGTTGGATTCGTCTTAATCACCCAGGTAACATAGGATAGTTTAATTTTGAAAAAAACCAAGATGACGGCTGTGCTGCGCTCTAAAGTGGTGGACCTAAAAATAAAAATTATCGGATACCATCGTCATGGGTATCAAATGAAAGGGCTTTAAAATACCTTTTCAAAAATGTATAACACATGTAGCGTCAACATAAAAAATAGAACAAAAATTCCAAAATATGTTTTTTTTTGCCCTTCTTGATTCTATTCTGGGTGATCGTCCAAACTGACTTAGGTACTAAAAAGCTCAAAAAAAAAATAGAAGTTAAAAACTAAAACCCGACTACTAAAAGGCTTAAAACAAGACCTGTTTATCCTTAAAATAGACTCATAGATAATTAATCGTAGTCGGAGGCCATCGGTTTATCAAATGCGAATGTGGTGTCCTCCGACTACGATTAATTATCTATGAGTCTATTTTAAGGATAAACAGGTCTTGTTTTAAGCCTTTTAGTAGTCGGGTTTTAGTTTTTAACTTCTATTTTTTAGGACCTAAGGTTTGGATTCCAGATCCTAGAACTTAAGAATGCAATCGATTCTCGCCAAAAGTGGCCACTTTTGGCGAGAATCGATTGCATTCGTAGGAAATCTAATCCTGGAATCCAAACCTTAGGTCCTAAAAATAGTTAAGCCTCGCGTTGAGAAATCGCAGGAGCGTTTTTTGCTAGAAACGCATCCAAAAAAAAGATATGATTTTTTTCCATTGGCGGCGCTAGTTGTGAGACGTACGTCGTCTTAACTTGACGTTGTGCCCCCCAGCTGAGCAACAGACAGTACGCGCTTCGATAATAACAATCGAATTAACCCCACTGTAATTTTGGGTACCAAGGCCTCGCCTACAATGACCATCGCCTGGCATCCATTCGGTAACAAGTCCCACATACCGATAGGGCCTTTAGCCTGTAACGCAATGGTGCCAAAATGGGCTGTCAGTTGACGGATTCAATTACGATTTACTAACGCTGTCGGTCCTTTTAATGTTTTTGTAATAAAGCAAAGCATATTTTTATTCTAATTCTAGAGGATAAGTTCTCTGGTTGTAGGAGAAAAACGAGGAAACCCCGGTTTTGTCCTTCTGCCGGGACGCCATCGACCCGCCATTGCGTTACAGGCTAAGGCCCCTGGATGCTTTCCCCTAATGTTGCCGGCCAGCTCCACTGTGGCGATATTCGCTTTGGAATGCTGCGTGCTTCTGGCACGATCGCTTCGCACGCCCAAACGTCAATCGCTCAAAATCTGTGGGTTTTCGTAAGGAACTTCGAAGATTCGCAGTCATTTCATACCTGTCCAGCCGCACGTGCGAGCTCCGCAAAGTCAATCAGCTCGCCATCGATTGAGGCTCCCTCCCTTTATATTATTTAAAGAGATAAGATTCCCTAAACTCCGTCCCCCTTCCCCTAGGGGGTGTAATCCACAACTGAAGCACGGAGGATCGAGCCAGCACAACATAAGTAAGGTAGTTACAGAAGACAGAAGTCTCACAGAGACTACCGGCAATATCAAGTCATATAATGCGCATACGATTCGATTCGCGTATTGGAGTTATTAGATTCTTCTTGGGTCTTCCCTGCTACACCAACTTCCACGGTTTCTTGCTGATTTCTACTACTTTCCAGCCGCTTTTTATGCCATTACCGACCTGTCTAGCGTAAGACGAACGCTTTACCAAAGCATCTTGGTACTTTCTTTGAACAACTTAGGCCTTTTGCATCTACGTAATGAGATGATTTATACAGCGTCCAGTGGCACCTTCACTCAGACTAGATGGATGAAAAGACCACTCGACGCTGCAGTGCTTGGGTGGGTCATTGTTTTAGATGGAGTAGGCTTGCTTGCCATCCTGACAGCTTAGTCGGCCGAGGCCACAGGAAAGACAAAATACCTTTGACAATACATAGTATTTGGACCTCATGTGGACCCTCCGTTCGCCTTCAACGACGTGCCTTGCTTGGCTCATGGAATATATCAGCAGTAAAAAGGATTGTCGATAGAAGGCGGACCCTCCGTTCACCGTCAACGACGTGGCTTGCTTGGCTCGTGGTTATCGGCGGCGAGAAGGATTGCCGAGAGAAGGCGGATCCTCCGTTCGCCCTCAACGACGTGGCTTGCTTGGCTCGTGGATATCGGCAGCTAGGAGGATAGCTGAGAGAACGCGGACTCTCCATTCGCCTTCTACGACGTGGCTCACTTGGCTCGTGGATATCGGCAGCGAGAAGGATTGCCGAGAGACGGCGGACCCTCTGTTCGCCTTCTACGACGTGGCTCACTTGGCTCGTGGATATCGGCAGCGAGAAGGATTGCCGAGAGACGGCGGAACCTCTGTTCGCCTTCTAGGACGTGGCTCACTGGGCTCGTAGATATCGGCAGAAAGAAGGATCGCCGTGAGCCCGGCTGATTGATTACTGCCCGCGGCCGTCGGTCCGATTGATACGGCCTGATCACACTGACGAGTAGCGCGGGGGCTGCTAACACGGCGCCAAACATAGGTAAGTGTAAAAACTTAGACTTTAACATGTACTACAAACAATCCATGACTAAGGCCTTTGCATCTTCGTTGAGATGATTTATACATCGTCCAGTGGCACCTTCACTCTCACTAGATGGGTGACGAGACCACTCGGCGCTGCAGTGCCTGGGACATTGTTTTAGATAAACAATCCATGCAGAATTAATCAAGAATTAAAAGAACATAACAGAAAAGAACAGAACAGAAAATATTGCTACAGCTGATACACTGGATGTTTTAATGCGTTAGGGTCAGTCTACTAGGGTTGCCAGATGTCCGGTATTTAAGCGTACAGTCCGGTATTTTCGAGGCCTGTTCGGTAAAAAATAAATGGTCATACCGGACAAAACAATGTCCGGTATTTTGAGGAAAGTCGGCACTACTATTAGATAAAATAATATTCATACCATTGTTTAATAAAGACTTTCTCAAAGTTAGCATAGTCTTGGCGACCATAATTTTATGACTGCATTATATTTTGTTCCTAATTTTGTTGATTTATGTGATGTTGATTTATGCAAATATTAGTATTTAGTTCCTTTACCGTGAGGAAACCCGCGGCTCAGTTGGCTCCACACGTATTGACCTGTCTTTCCTGTGGGCTAGGTCGACTAAGCTGTCAGGATGGTATAGGTGCAGCTGGGCAAGCCTACTCCATCTAAAACAATGTCCCAGGCACTGCAGCGCCGAGTGGTCTCTTCACCCATCTAGTGTGAGTGAAGGTGTCACTGGACGCTGTACAAATCATCTCATTACTTAGATGCAAAGGCCTTAGTTTTTTTTTGTATTTAGTTGGGCTTGGGGTTGTGCGGTATTTTTTCGCGACTCACCTGGCAACCCTACCTACAACACCCTAATGACCTAACACAAATGAGGACGTGTCCGCGGACTTACGAAGCTCATCACGCTCTCTATCATCAATACTTGTAGTGGAGAGTAGAGGGTAGCAGGCGTGGCGCCACGGGGGGCAGACGGTCCTAAAGTCCTTGTCGTTACGTGTTTTACTTTTCTCGCGTCAAAAAAGTTAGTTTTGTTCTATCTTGCTGGACGATACGAACCAAGAAACTAGGAGCTATTCAAGTAGACAAACTTGATGTTACCCGTATATTAAGCAGTGAAGCAAAAGTTGACATTGTAGAAGAAACAAACTGCGATTAAGGCCCGGTTTCTGAATTGAGAATTTTGCTAAGCAAATACTTTACTATCGTTCTGTCACGCTCTTTTGTGAGAAATCTGCAGAGACAGGACGATACTTACCTATTTGCTTAGCGAATTTCTCAATTCAGAAACCGGCAGTAAGCAAATCTTTCATTTTCAATGTCGGAAGTGAAAAGGATTTTGGATTTAATAGTCTCCTCGTTTATAACTAGGTATATCTAGAACAATAGAGATAAAAGATATTCAGCTAAATTGGCTAAAGTCTTTATTAGTTGCCGATCGGTTGGTTCCCTAGTTTACAACATTACAGCAATCGTGCCAAATCACCGCCGCGACCGTGAACTCGACGCCAAGTGTCATAAACCGTCTCGCGACTTCATCGAACGGCAATAAAGAGATTTACAGTAAGGGTGCCGCCAGAGTGAACAACAAAACCTCACTTTTTAGGGTTCCGTACCCGAAGGGTGCCAAACAGGACCTTACTAGGTACTCAGACTCCGCTGTCCGTCTGTCTGTCTGTCCGTCTGTCTGTCTGTCTGTTTGTCTGTCTGTCTGTCTGTCTGTCTGTCTGTCTGTCCGCCTGTCACCAGACTGTATTATCATGAACCGTGCCAGTTAGACGGTATTTTTTTTCACAGATGATGTATTTCTTTTGCCGCTATAACAACAAAAATACTAAAAAACAGAACAAAACAAATATTTCAGGGGGCTCCCATGCAACAAACGTGAGATTTTTGCCGTTTTTACAGATAATGGTACGGAAACCTTCATGTGCGAGTCGGACTCGCACTTGGCCGGTTTTTACCGCCCAGGGACGCTTGACCTTCCATCGAGAGAAGATGCAAATGCCATGAAAGATGGCGCAACAGAGACGGAGCAGCTTTTCATCGCATTAACATTTTCCCCGCGAGATATTTCAATATGAATGGGTCGAAGTTGGGTCTCCCCTTTAAGTAGCGCGACGTAAGGCGACATTCACAAAAGAATTCGCAACACAACCAATTTAAATATTAGCGAAAATTCGCACTACACCGGCGGAGCAGAACAACTCAAAGACCGCATAAAGCAGGGGCCTTAGCCTGTAAGCAAAAGGACAAAACCGGGGTTTCCTCGTTTTTCTCCTACAACCAGAGAACTAATCCTCTAGAATTAGAATCCGAATATTCTTTGCTGTACTACAAACACATTAAAAGGACCGACAGACTTAATACATCGTAATTGTAGCTGTCAACTGGGAGCCCATTTTGGCACCATTGTGTTACAGGCTACGGCCCCAGGTATTTTCTCTCGCCAACAATCAAGCCGCTCGACAAGACTTCTTCAGTCTTCTTTTTACAATATTCCTAGAAGCATTTCCATTGCCACTTTTTCCCGGAAAATGTTATCGCAAAAATTCGCGCAAGGTAAATGAAAAGCGAACGAAATTCCCCAGCTAACGCGCGGCGCGAAGTGAAGCGTGAAAATGAATGCACTCGGCAAAACTAGTTATTATTGTGAACCGGCACCCAATCGGAAAGTGTGAACTTCATCGCACATCGCCGGCGCCGCCGTCGCACCATCGCCACGCTTGATGGGGAAACGTGAGGGTAAAAATATTTGGTGCACGAAAACCCTTGAATTAAATAAACGTTTTATTTATAACTAGCGACGAACATACATTTAACATGGATTAGAAACAAAGAGAGAACCACGTCCTCCTAATAAAACGTGAAGTGGTGCCCGATGTCTTCAATGCGCCGCCGTATCACTGATTGGCTCCATAATGAAGAGTTTAGGTAGATCTCCTTGGTACTTTAAAGTGGGTTTAACTTTTGCGTCTGCTATACGTTTTGGCGAGGCGAAGTCTTCTGTTTTCTGGTCTGCGACCTACAATTAAACCGATTAGATAGATAGATAGATAGAGAACACTTTATTGTACACCAGAAATTAATTATTAACGATTAACGTATCGGTCGCAGTTAAAGTTGAACCCACTATCAGAATACGCTAATTCGCTCTAGCTGCAGCTAGGTAGGTACGTACTACATAGCTTAAGTTAGGTGAAGATTCCTCGAGCGTCGATTGGAAATGCCGGCAGCATTCCCACCTCCATGTTCAACTTGATGCAATAAAACTCTGCGGAAATCGTCGAACCGCGTCTCGCTGCACATTGGACGACCTGTGACGTCAGACATTTGCACCCTCCGCGCTCAGAGTGATCTTCAATTTAGAACTTGGTATTTAACGAGGAAATGGTATTTTTCTCACCTTTGAAACAATATTTCAAAACTTTGAACTGGTGTGAATAGTATTCATGCTTGCTCTACGCTAATTTTAAGTGCATGACGATCACGATACTCAGCAACAGATGATTCTAGAATATCAACACGTTTATTATAATTTAATAACTAGTGGTTCGCCCCGAACTTTGAACTCGCGACCCTATATCTCAGCAACCCCTCGACCGATTTGGCTCATGTTCGAACTTAAAAATTCTCTTTGTCTCATTCACCCGCCTATCAAATTTCATGACGATCCTACATTTACTCAAGTTATCGTCGAACGAACATTCATACATACAAACATACATACATACATACATACAAACGCCGGATTGTTCCAGTAGACTCGGAAAACTTCGCTCGCTTCGCTGACTCGTTCAATTTAGTTATAGACGAGTTTTACTCACTCCTGAATAAACCACCACAGCACATTGTATTATGAAATTGACGGTCAGTTCGCTGCCCCAATGACCCAGTCTAAGTCAATTGATAAGTAGTTTAATCTGGTTTCAATTCGTACAGTCGGCCACACGCTAGGATACCCCTTTTTGGTCGATTGGCACCCGTATGCTGCGCGCGGTAAGAGCTGCCATATGGTATCTGTGACTGTAGGCTGTAGCCGACCGTACATGTAGATGTTGAAGATTCGTCAATACATTCCGATAGCTATATCATTTCTGGAGCAGCTCGAGGTGTGGCTCAAAGGCACGTAGTCAAACAACCGGCGGACGGACACCTGAAAATCGAAGCCAAACACCATTCCCCGTGAGTGTTTGATCGAATCTGTCTGGCGGGAACCGAACCCGGGCTAGGTAAACAGAATGCAGCCCTCCGCCGCCGCCGCCGCCGCGCGAAATGAAATTAATCTCGCTTCGACACTGCAACTGTAACATGCGAGATCACAGAATGTTGGTTTCGATCTATCAGCCATTCAGCCTGTCGTGGGTCCTTGTGTTCTGTGGGGTCTACGATCAAGAGCTCAAGAACACGTCTGAGCAGAGCATTTTGAATTTGTGATGTTCGAATAAACGAACACAGAAAAAATTAAGACACTGTCTGCCGATTTCTGAATTGAGAAATTCACTAAGCAAATACGTAAGTATCGTCCTATTTCTGCAGATTTCTCACAAAAGAGCGTGACAAGACGATACTTAAGTATTTGCTTAGTACATTTCTCAATTCAGAAACCGGGCCTGTATCTACGAGTATGGACGCGTAAGCAATTTTTCGCGATCCACATTGAAGTAGCCATTCTACGAAATTTTATTCTGGGAAAACTTAAGTCTCCCCTAGCACTCAGTTTTCAGATGCATTCCTATCTACCTGAAGAGTTTTGGAATATCCAAGAATGTAGGAGGAATGCGGGGAAGATAGGGTTTTGGAATATCCAAGAATGTAGGAGAAATGCGGGGAAGATAGGGAGAGTTGAGCTTTGCATCTTTAGAGGTTCAACTGGTTCAATCACTACAGTAAATTTAAGCACCTACCTATACGTCTATATCTACCGCATGAATAAAATGTTATCAGCTGTAGAGTACCTAACCTACACACAAAGTCATTTATATTCACAGGGTTATCTGTTCGAGTGATAATATAAGGTAGGTACACCATTGAGATCAACTCCTTGGCCCCTTAAAGTCACGAAAACAATTTGCGAACAATGCTGGAAAACACAGATCTGTCTCTGCTGCGAGTCTGGTGGAAACGAAACGGAATGCCAGGTAAAACGTTGTTGACTGAACTCTGAGCTTCTCTGGGCCCATTCAATTATTTGATCTTCCTAGTTTCTTGTCATTAAAGCTATAAAATGTATTCGAAATTAACTACGTAGATGTAAATGCCATTTACAACTCGTTTACGTCTGTCTATGCTGCATGTTCTGCTACCGCTAGCGATGGAGCTCGATGCTTGGTCGCACGGTGATTGGTTTACGTTGGCTGTAAAACAGAGTGGGAAGGCTCAAAAGGTGCTGTCCATCCATGAGTATCTATTGCAATATTTGGTAACCGTTGCCAAAAAGTAGGCTGCGTGGCACGTGTTTCGTTTATGGCAATACGAAACTTGCAATTTACGCGTCTAATAAATACAAAAACGTATCGAGAGATTCAAATTGCTCAGTTCAGTTGAGTTAGATAAGACTAGCGTGGAATTCAGACCGCCCAACACCGCGTGCAAAGCAGCAGTTGTTGGTCGCAGCAGTCGGTCACGACCACCGGGATCGGAAAGGCATTTTTAGTTCCAATAATCCACGAGCTCCGTGTTCCGTTCGGCAGCCTCAAAGGAAGGAATAGCAAAACTGAATGCCAAGCTCCAAAATGAGACGGCACTACAATAAGAACATGTATAGCTGAAGGCCAACCTCCATTAGTGGAGAGGCACAAGTAGAAAACGAAAGCCATAGCAGTTGTGAAGCACTGGCTGCCTGTTACATATTTGACACTGTCACACAAAAGATAGATCCACGACTGCCAATGACCCCTGACCTCGGTCCCCCCCAGTGAAGACCAGAAGGCCACCGAATGACCAAGGCTGTCTGTACTAAGGGACAGCTGTAGATCCCTCGGGAAGAGAGCCACGCCCTGACCCCGACTCTCGAACGAATTGTTGGGGCATTTACGGGCCACTTTGGTACTAACAAACACGTCAACATGGGGCTGTCTAATGACTCCCACCGCAGGGCCTGTAAAGAGGCGTCAGAGTCTATGGAACACGTTCTGTGTGACTGCAATGCTCTAGCTAGTAAACGCATGAGTCTTCTCGGGATAGCATATCTTAGACCGGAAGAACGTAAGTTCCTCAACCCGGGTGACGTTATAAAGCTTATGACCTCGGTCTTTGCACGTCCTGAGCAGGAATAAGGATGGGGGTGACACAAAAGATTCCACTGGGTCGAAGTGTCCCAGGCTCTCAGCCTGACCCCACACAAGATAAGAAGACCCCGACCCTCCGGGAAGTGAGAGAAGGACTCTTGATGAAGATAGACCTTCTGTGTGCAGACGGTCGCGCGACGCGTGCGGTCGCGCGCTGATTGCAGCGCAAATGGAAGCGTGCGGTCGCGCCGCTCACACGCGCCGTCGCAAGCAAACTGCAGCCAGCCAGCCTGATTGAAAGAACCGATTAACTCTTGGGGTGCGCCTGAATTTCATGTTTCGTCAAGAAACTGTTGGTGTTGGCTGCAAATTGCAGAGCTCTTTGATGATTACACTGAGCGCAAATGTAGGGAATGGCCAAGGAATAGCTTAAGAATAGAAAGAAAGGATATTGACGATAGGGGCTTCTTTTGACGATTTCAAGTAATTACGCAATTCGATTTGATAAAGAATGTCCAGCGCGTCTAGTTACTAGAAAAAACCACTCACGAATTGACGGTCGAAACCAGTAATTTACTCGAAAATAGCCTTTATTGAAATTAACAATCTTTTTTTGATATTTGAAAACTCCCGTTTTCACAGTGCCTATTTTGTAAAATACAGGGGCACAATGGACTTGCGCTGTGTGGAAAAATACGATCTGTGCCTATCAGTCAGTGTCCTCTCCTTTAGGTCTTTAACTGGATAACTGGATTCGCAACAAACGAATTGACTAATCACTTGAGAGTAGTAAAGCTATTCAAAAACAAAAACCTAGAGTGTCGATAAGTGTAGAACAGACTACAGCGTGTTAAATAATACGGTTACCGCGTCATTCTGATCGAATCCGTACGATTTACCGACGAGCGCAGAGTGGTTCGCTCCACACACTCGTTCTCGCGCGTTCACTAGAATCCATTACGGGGATGCATTAGCCGGGGTTTTCTGCAGAGTTAATTCAGGAATGGAATTTATAGCAGACGGCGATCGAGGACATTCAAATTCCTAAATGCTTACAAAGGGTTTATCAATGACACATTACCGTTAGGTAAAATACCCCACCCACTTAGCCTAACTAATGCCGGTTTTCGACCACCACCCCTAATATTAAAACACATTTTAAAGTAAATTATTTGCACTAATGGTCATGGATGAAGGTGCAGATATTTTTCGTTTAAAGGTCATTTAAAATAATAAGAGATGAAAATGGGCATAAGCCCCATGTTTTGTCTAATTTATAAAAAAAAAATACAGTTATTGTGTCAAAAAGTTTTGACTCAACGGAAAACCGAATTAACTGTCTATTCGTAGCTGTCATACCTGCCGATTCTTACTAACTCCAATAGAGTTTTACATTACAGTTATGATGACTTTATTTTTGAATGTTTTATGACGCGGGTTAATAATTCCGACACAATCAAGCGTTGCGGTTCGCGAGCCGACCCTCCCCTATTCACTGGAGAGTGTGCGAATTATTCAGCAGTGATTCAACGGTGGCTTTTTCACTATTTACAACTTCGTTATTTGACGCCGACAACATTTTACTGACTATACACAATCTACAGAATGCAATCGGATTCAATAGCGGAACAGGGTGGTATTCTAGAACGCTACTTAAACTCAGTTTAAACAGAGTTCAGACTGTCGATAAAGCAGTGCATGTTTTGATATGAAGGGAGGGATATTCAAATCAAAACATGCACTGTTTTATCGACAGTCGACACTACTAAACTCTACTTAAACTGGGTTTAAACAGAGTTCAAGGAGCTTTCTGGTTTGAACTGAATTTAAACAGAGTTTAAGTAGCCTTCTAGTTTGAACTGAGTTTAAGTAGCGTTCTAGAATACCACCCTAAGTCTACTAATCACTACAAACAACTAAAAATCACTAGTAAGGTGGCAAAAAAATGGAGCGAAAAAATGATCAGCTGTTGACTATCTTATGTATGGATAGTAGACTCAGTACTTCACCAAATGTACCTATGAAACAGCTTTTGGTATCTTTGTCACTTCAAAATAATTGTCGGAAGACTCGATTCTCCTCGACCCAAGTTCAAAAGATGGCAAAAACTTGGTCTGACTAAGCGAACGATCACGGGAATCCAGTCTTTATCGAATTATTATTATAAAAGATTATTCCAAAGTTGGTCCTGAAGCAAGCGACTCGTTGAAATGAATGTCCGAAAGCGATTCAGCCGTTAAAATATGAAGCTGCACAAAATTGTTGGGCAACTTTCTAAATAGTTCCCGAGAACGACTTTTAAAATGTCGTTTCATTCAAAATGGTGGGACTTTGCGATCGCTTGGAGATCCGACCGACTCCCCATTGAGCCTAAATACTGAATTTCTAAGAAAATACTAAATCTAAATTGGTATTTTTTTTTGAGCACAGAATTGGAGGTTTATTGAAATTCAAATAATATTATTATAATAAAATCTACACTAAATCTAATCTAAACTCTAAAATATCCCTGAAATCATTTTAAAATAAACTAAACCTAAAATTAAAATTAAACTAAATTGGTATTTGTATGAAACTCAAACTTTAATTCCTCAAACTTTAAAGTGCCGGGTAAACGATCACATTTTGGCAAACTTTAAACCAAACAAAGCGCTGTAATGGGTGACGGTGACTTTGTAATGGCACCTTAAAAACTTAATATAATAATAATAATAATTAATAATAATACCACCGCCTTGCTGTCCAGGGCTAGGTCCATAAGCGGCGGCATATTTAGGTGGCCCATTTAGTGAGCGGCAAGTCATACGTCTGCCAATGATGAACCCCTTGAGACATTTTCCGTGGCAGACGTCAATAGTAGTCTCAACCCATAACCCGGCACCCAATCCATTTATCCTGACTCTCCCATAGCCCAGATTTTTCTTTTCTGTTATTTTGCAATAATCCTTGTATCTGACGGAGATTGTCTCTGGGTAGATTCTTGTATTTATCCAGAGATAAGATCCGGCAGATACACCTATCACATTAAAGAGTAAATGGTATTTAAAAGGCCTCTGTGCTGTTGGCTTCGGCCCCACGCAAGCCTCAAAGGACCGGGTCCCCATGGACCCGTGAATCTGAAAAGTATACCAACATAATAATATTAATGTTTATTGGACCAAAAGAAATGTTACATTTTACTTTGCGGGTTGTGCACAGTTTAGGTTCACACTTAGGCTGTTGCATCTACGTAATGAGATGATTTGTACAGCGTTGACGAAACAGTGCCTGGGACATTGTTTTAGATGGAGTAGGCTTGCCTAGCACCTATACAATCCTGAGTTCCTGACAGCTTAGCCGGCCTAGCTTAGCTTTGTTGGCCCGCACAGATAATGGCACCAAGGCGGCAAGGATACGGTTTATTGTGACTCTACAATTTTACCGTTTGTACCTCAGGAGCCACTCGCAGAGTACCGAAGCGCAAGCAGAGGCGGCAAGGCCTACCGCACATAGTTCCTGGCACTCGGTTCCCGAGTGCCCTTTTTATGACCGAAGCCGTCGATAAAAGGGCCACTATATTATATCTTTAGTAGTATTGGAGGGAGTTGTACCTCCGCGGCCGTAGCATGTTGAAAGTCGCGCGCGGCGTTCTTCATTTGTCACTTGTTTTAACGCTTACTAGTGCGCGCGCTGCACCAGGTTAAAGTAACTCGCGCATGGAGCATGCGCAACAGAGCTAAAAAACACGCGCGCGACTTTTTTTCACGTTTTTGACATTTCGAAGCACCATTTATATCATCAGCTCCCGAGGCCGCGACTTATTCAGCAATTTGCGATTTTTCTTATTAATCCTGTAGCAAGAGCTATTTTGCCACGGAATTTTAAATATCATTAAATGGCATAGATTTTGGTCACGCTCGCAAACGCTCGCATTTGCGACCCAAAGTCGCGCGCGCGCCGCCACGAAAAATATCGCGCGCGACATACACGTGATACGGCCGCAGGAGCCTGTTTCGAGTGCGTTGGGAGGTGCCCGCTCAAAAGTTTCCGGCAACCGGCGGAAAGTTTCCATATCAATGGGGCCCGATTGTCGGGCGCAGGAGCCGCGGCGGCGACCGGGGCGCCAGCGGAGCCCTAGAGATGCACCAACGCGTACAGCAAATGAGCACAACCACTGCTCTGTGGGAAAATTTGTGGCGACGACCAAATGTGTTGTGGAATATTTCAAGCAAGAATAAAGTTTTTGCTGGCGCGCCTTTCCCAATTGGCGCCTCTGCTCACTCATTCGAATATTTGAGCGTGATGTTAGATCCAATACATACAATCATACATGCTACAATTTATCAAAGGATGTCCCTTGTATGTCACCTCTCAACATTCGTACGTTTCCATCGATCAATCAGGCAGCAAACGGAGCCTCCATGTAATACCACGCCTGGCAGGGCGAGGGTGCCTAGAGGCGATGGCTCCGGTCAATATTTGAAATGCGAATATGTCATAGGGAAAGAGACTTTTCGAACTGTTCTGTTTACCGACTTGCATGCAGATTGAACTCTGTTTGAATACACAAGGTGGTCTAAACAGGCTAGTCCAAAATTCCTCCCTTTTGGGCATCGTCGCAGCCGACAAAAATAAGCACGTTTGAAATTTGTTAAATAAATTAATGGTGAATGCTTTTCAGTAACCAGTCCAACTCGCGTAGCATGTGGTTGGGTTAGAGCGTATAAATGAGTTTATAACTCTAGCCTCCTGAGGCCCAATGTTCTTCGTGATGAACAAAATATGGAAGTGACTACCGCCCGAGGTCAAAAGATGCATTCAAGTTCTAGAAGCCCAATGTTTTCACACGTGAACATAATATTGCAGAGTAGATGATTTGAAATTTAGCGCCGATCCTGCATTTTTCGTTGTGTTACCTGATTGGAGGACAAGTCTGCGCCATATTTTAAATGTCATATAGTGGAACCAATCAGCATTAAGCTGTCTTTCGGCGTTGAACTGTCAATCAATTTGCGGAGACGTGGGATGGGTGAGTTTATATCTCTAAATATGTATGTAATCTTATGATTATTAGATTGAAAAACTAGTAAAAATTTAAGATAAAGGATCAATAATTTATGTTGGTGTGTTAGTTTTGCAAATATAACATTTTTGACTAATTTATGGCCCAATGAGGCAATATGTTCTTGTCAGAGGACAGCGGGCTTATATTCTAAAATTTTATGTTCTTTGGGAAGAACATTGGGCATTTATTGGCACATCTTGTTATAGGACTGTTGCGGAAAACAGACAACGAAAATCTGCTAGCAGGATCAGATATAGTAGATTTTGCACTTTCGGATGAAGATACCGGCGACCCTCTTTTCGTCATTACTTCAGAAAAAATTCCATCTATTTCAAGTGAAGAAGAAATTGATGATGAAGTACAAATACTGACACGACTAAGAGAGGTAGACTAAGTAAATATCTGTTATGTGATTACTCCCTAAAAAGCCAATTATTATGTTTCTAAACTAAATTGATGTCTGTTATTAACATCAAAAAAGTCATATTATGATCCTAAAGTAAATTGACCTCTGTTATTTCGCATTAAGGTAAAGTTATATCTAGTTGGTTATGAATTATAATGTAAATTTTCAAAAGTGGTTAAACTTACTTTGTTGTATTAAAATAAGGTCAGACAGAAGCCAAATTCTATCGAAAATAATAGTTTTCATAGTTACTAAGAAAAACAGAACCTAATAATCATTAAAAAAGCAGCTGTTGTTAAAATTAATTAAGATGCAGAGTAAAAGAACATTGTTTTATTTTACTTAGCAACGACCCAATGTGTCCTACTGAGGACAAAATAAATTCAAGCATCGGCCCAATGTTCTTCCTGAAGAACAAAATATTTTGACGTCTAGATAGTCCAAATCTATTATTTACCATGTCGTTGATGCTACAAAAAAAGAACAGATCCCAAAAACCCACAGAAACTAGTTTTTTTCAATATTTTTTACTTGGGCTGGAAGTACTATAGCATATTATGTACTTGCAGAAGAACACTGGGCATTTAGTTCAAACAAGCCAAATTTAGCTTGGGCCTCAGGAGGCTAGCTATTCCGCTCTACGTCAAACAAAAGAGTGGGATACTTACATATATAACCCCCTTTTATATACTGGCATAGTGCGATCCCAAGTATAAAAGTTTTAAAATGTTGACATGCTACAGATTGTAAAGTCCGTTCGCTTAGATAGTGTCGGTACACACGACGGCAATCTTGGTTCTTGGGATACCAACTATTTTTGAAGTATCTGTGATGGGCGCAGACATATTCATTTCAACACAATGCTGATGGACATTAACTAGAATTTGCTTAAATGTTTTACAAAACCTTCGTCTTTTAATTTTTGGGTCATTCAAAGTTTCGTCTAGAGGCACCTGGCTGTCCTAATGAACGAGAAAACATTTTATCTACACGCAGCGATCGACACTCAATACAAAATACTAAGCCAAAAGTCACAAGCACAACCTATCAATAAGACGCTTCTTTGACGAGAGGCGAGCCAGATTCACTGGCGTGTTTGCGCCGCGTCGGCGTCCTTTAATTTCTTTTGTGAAAAGCCGCCGCGCGCCAAGGCGGCAAATATCAAAGTGACACCTATGATAGCGAACAGACTTTATGAAAATATTGAAAAAAGTAACCAAGTGCGACAGTAGGCATCCTGCTATCAAATCAAGCCGCAGAAAGCAACCTAAATCCTCAAAAATAATAGCGTTTTTCGAACTATACACAATTACACAGGGTTCCGGTTATTTAGACAAAATAGTAAATTTTTTTCAATTACAAATGTTTCATAGAAAAGTATAGTTCAAAGCCGCTTTGAAGGCGCTATATTGGCGCTACCCACTAACTACCAATATAGGGTATCGCTGATAGCTAGCTACGCGATGAAAAGAACTCGATTGGCGCGAATCTATCTTCTTTTTGCTCTCATCCACCCCGGGGCAGGTCATTCAGCGGG
Organism: Zelleria hepariella; assembly: GCA_949319315.1. Classification (NCBI taxonomy): domain Eukaryota; kingdom Metazoa; phylum Arthropoda; class Insecta; order Lepidoptera; family Yponomeutidae; genus Zelleria; species Zelleria hepariella. The sequence goes on along the minus strand of OX439385.1, from coordinate 7,425,155 downwards.
TCCAATCTGGACGCTTTGTGGCCGGCGATGCTGCTGCATACGATACTACAGAAGGCCCATCTACAGGGTGTTAAAAGACCACCAACAAATCGGGAAACCACGTTTTCTCCTCATCATAACGAACATTTTTGCACAAGAAACCATGCCTGGGAAATCAACGGTATCCGAGATAATGAGGTTCAAAGTCGGACTTTTAAATATATTTTTTTGCAGAAATTTACTCAGTATCTAATACTTATCATTTCTCCTCAAGAAACCATATCAAAATTTTGAATATTTCTTCCATAAAACGACGTTAAAATTGCAACCCGCAATGTATTTTTAACATCGGCACCTTGAGCGTAAGTAACAAAAGTTTATGTCAATGCTTGCGCAATGCGCGCTTGACTTCTCTGCGTTACACTTCCATTGCGTAATAAAATATTTTCCATAATTATAAGTTTATAACCTAAAAAACCAAAATCATTTCCCAGCAAAAATTTATCAAAAAAGTACTTTGTTTTGGTGTCTAGTATGCGTACCTTTCGGGTCTGTTGGCGGTCTTTTAACACCCTGTATACATATAAAAATCAAAGTCATGACTGACCGACTGAGATATCAACGCACAGCCTAAACCGCTGGTCCTAGAGACATAAAATTTGTCAGGGTGTGTTACTTATGAAGAGTAGATATCCACTAAGGAAGTAATTTTCGAAATACCACTTCCACTTAATCGAAGAAGGTGAACGATCCACTTCGTAGACTAAAGTTTTACTTTCCATCGGCTTAGGAAGTACGTAGGTCTTCTGCCGCACCACAACTTACATATGTATTGAGTGGTGAGTCTCTTCGGAGAGAAGAGGAGTCGGCACAGATTTGTTGCGACACAGGATAACTAGCCAAAGAAGTTCTGGCTCTTTTGGCGACTTAGGTCTATCAGGAAAAACGACTAGGTATGCCAAGGAAGATCGATACATTCGCAAATATGACCTCAGAAAATAAAAATCTCCTCATTTTAATACTTCTTCAGTAGTTGATCCCTCATAAAAAAAAATATCTACGGGGTCCCTTGCAGTATGCACGTCTGCATATTTTAGCGATATGTATGCAAACTCGACATGTCGCTTAATATTGCTGGCAAAATCGACAGAAAGCAACCAAGAGGAAGATGCCCGACACGTTCGAACGACCAAGTCAAACAAGATGCCCTGCACTTAGCCGCAGATAGGAATAACTGGCGACGCATCGTACGACAAGGATTGCTCCGATCCAATGACCACGACCCTCAGTGATGAGGATACCGATGCAAGGAGGAGTATGCAAACATATGCGTCTCACAGCCATGCAAGACAACCCCCGTTAACAAGATCCGTGTGTGGAGTGTAACGCCCGGATCAAACATGGCTAGTGGCTCAGAAACGAACGTTTGAGTCTGATGAAGCGAAAGGGTTGCGATTCGCAAGAACGCTCGCTCCGGTCAAGCGCGAACCGACGCAAGGTACAATATTGCGGTACAGTGGGCACGAGCGTGCCCGGGACATCTCCTTAGTCAAGCTCAATAATCAGTCACAGAATAACAGCTATGGAGAGAACTAAATTTGCCTCAATGACACTGGGAAAACGAGTTTTTTTTTCTCTATTTTATAGGCTACATGAAATTGTAGTACCTAGCAATAATACTCGCTAAAGGCGACGGAAAAAATCGTTAGGAATTCTGAAAGCTCGGAGCATAATAAATCTATCCTCAACGCACCCTGTCTCTCATAGAGAAATCATGTCCTTCAAGACAGTGCCCTACGGGGTTTCAGCGATGTACCTACATACAATAATAACTTCTACAGAAAAAACAAATGCTGGTTATAATGGTATTTTAATTATCAGCCAAATGATTCATAAATGAAAGAAAACCCTAAAACTAAAAGCTAACTTAGGTAAATAACCTAAATACAATACTATTCACAAAAAATAGAAGAATTCTAAGCCGCTGCCGTACCCGGATGGCGGGCCCTCCGGCCCTCCGCGAATTCCTGGGGCCTTAGCCTGTAACACAATGGCGTATCAATGGCGTCCTAGGTAGAAGGACAAACCGGGATTTTTTCGTTGTTCTCCTACAACCAGCGAACTAATCCTCTAAAATTAGACTCATAATATTCTTTGCTGTACTACAAAAACATTAAAAGGACCGACACTGGACCGGCAGCATTAATAAATCGTAATTGAAACCGTCAACCGGGAGCCCATTTTGGCACCATTGCGATACAGGCTAAGGGCCCTGTAAGTATTTCATGGCGAAGACAGGAAATGTTTCAGAGTTCAATAGAACGCGAACATGTTTGCCCTAGTCGACGCGGTGTCCTGACGCGTGTTTCGGAATGTGTGAAGCTTATGTTATCGAAACGAATGGAAGTGATGGATGTGGAAACGAGAAGACATAATGTTAGCAAAGTAAAATAAAAAATAAGTAACGCACTAAAATGTTACAAACAAATGACAAGGATCTTTTATAAAAATCTGTCCATAGGCTATCAAAACCAGGGGTACTTAGGCTGGTATTAATAGTCCTCTGAGATCACCTACTTGAGATCGGTCTCAAGTAGGTGAACTCAGAAAACAAAAATCACCGACTTGAGACATTGGCTTATTAATAAACCTATCTTAGGCGCGAACTTGAGTCCTCGACTTGAGTAAAGAATGAACTATTTGAACGAATGATACCATTTAAAGTTCAAAATGTGGTCAAAAAGCTTAAACCCAACTCAAAAGTACTAGGCGCCCATACATTATAAAGAGACTATTCGAAAAGGCACAACCTGAGTTTGGCCTCCTTTTGGTCCATAAAATTGTCCATGGTCCGGTGTTATTCAGTTGTCCACTTGTCATTTCTATAATAGTCCAGGATTCCACAAACATAAAAGTGATGTTACAAGATATAACACGAACTCTACTCCAAATAGGTACTCGATTATAATAACTAGTGGTTCACCCCGAACTGTGAACTCAGGATGACTAACTTTTTGCTAACCCCATATCCACTCTTCGTCCGATTTGGATTTGGATGTTAGAATTTTAAAATTCTTTTAATTCCATTAAGCCGCCTTTATATTTTTATGACGACACAATCATTCATACATACAAACATACAAACATACTTCGATCGCTCGTTCAATATGACGACACAATTTTGTAGCGGCACCCTGGTCTAGACAAAAAGGAACAGATCTGACTCGCTTCAGCCATTTTTATTCAGCATTGTTATTCGTTACTTTGGCAACAGAGAGCTTGATCTTGAGTGAGTAACTCAGCATATTAATAAAGCAGCGCTTACTTGAGACCGATCTCAAGTCCTCGACTTGAGTCAAGAATGAACTATTTCAACGACTTGAGTAAAGAATGTACTAGGCTACCATACATTAGAAAGAGGCTAGCCACAACCTCAGTTTCACCTTCAAAGAGGTTCGTAAGGTGAACAACTTTTTTCACCGTTTTCAGAACTGTCGAATAAAAGAAAAAACTTTTTCTATTGTCAAACATCAGTCAAACTACGAAAATAATTATTATAAAAATGTCTCGTAAATTCTTGTGATTTTCAGTATATTGAACGTTTTAGTCGGTTATGGATAATAAGTGGCGCCAGAGAGGTTATTTTCAATATTTTGGCCGAAAAATATCATGCCGGAAACTTCCAACAGAGAGCTTCAGTTCATTCGAGCTTCCGTTATTCGAGCTTCCGTTTTTCGAGCTTCAGTACCTAGCGGACCCAGTTGGATGACCTCTACAAACGAGTTGCTGACAAGACAGGTATTTATTCACTATAATTGTATAAAATATACATAGTTCACGATACAAGTTACAGATATCGTCTAGTTTACGATATAAGTTACAGATATCGTCAGTTAGGTCTTTAAAATACCCCATCATCAACGTTTTTTGCGCATTTAATATAACTTTAGAGGTTATGTTTACGTAGAGAAAGTAGTAATTAGCCAAGCGAATTTATAATAAATTATAGAGCGACTGCAAACCTAACGTTTGATCGCTGCGCACATCATTCTACTACATTAATGTTTTATTTTGATTACAGGAAAATTTGAAAGTACCTACTGTCCGACGCATAATCGACGAAGTTAGGGCGTTATGATAGGAGGGATAAAAACCAAGGCAATTTTAAAACACCAGCTTTGGTCCCGAAACCTGGAATAATGTGTGGAGAATGAACACATAAAATGAGGGGAAGAATACTCGACTCAGCGCAAATTCATGTCAGGTGTAGAAATTTTAGATGATGATTAGGAAACAATATTGTATTAATAAATATGTTACAACTCTCCCAGGCTTGTTTATTTTCCAATTAGAAAAAAAAAAGATAATTATGTAACATTAATTAAGGTCTTCCCTATTCAGATTTATCTTCAAGTATCAACTTAATTTACTAAATACCTACTACTCGTCTGAATGATACCACACCCTCAAGTTTTCCCTACTATATCCGCTTTATATTTTATGCATGCCTAGTAACCTCTATGGTCCAACTGGGCTTTGAAAAAAACTAGGTACGAGTAAAGAGGTTTGAATTGTATGTTGTGCTGCCATCTACATGATATGTATCATACTAAATGAAGCTTTCTGTCACCAAACGCCATATAAGAGATTCCGGATGTTTATGCACGCCTAATACCTTCAGACCATTGACATGACGTCATTCACGTTACAGCACTCAAATTCTATTGTACACACGACAGCACGTCAAAGTGTACACTTTTGTTGTAAAGTCGCCCGTAACGTAAGCGAGTAGAGTGCTAGCGTGTAAAGGTCGACGTGTTGTCGTGTGTACGTGCGTTTCACGAAACAATTCCCTTGGATTGTACAAAAATAGTCCCTATTACATCGTAATGAGAGTTTCATCAAGGGAACTCTTTCGTGAAACGCAATAGAGCCCGGATTTTCAGTAAGGAAAGAGTTGAAATATACTTTCTGCCTTTTTATTAGTGTGTGGTGTAGTTTCTTACAAGATTATGGGAGCCTGCAAATAGTAGTTTTTCTTTGAAATTAAAACTTAATTTTGACAACACTTCAGTATTTGACCAAGTACAAGCTCGTAGCTTCTGATTCTACCATGCCTTTATAGGTAGTATTTGAGTTTTAGATGGTGACGCGGTGGTGGCATAATGGGTAGAACATGGACTCGGAATCGACGGATCCTGGTTCGAGTCCCGATGAGGGCATGTACCCTACCCATGACATTAATTTATTTCAAAGTCGCATACATACCACTCCCTGACTGTGAAGGAAAACATCGTGAGGAAACCGGAGCGTCTGAGGCTATATACCAAACTAAACTCAAACTTAGTACCAGCTTATTTTTTTAAACCTCAGCTCTTCGGAGTTCTTTCTTGGTAATATGACTGTGGGGCTCTGAGCTGCTGGAGTTTTGCAGTTCGAAGAACTCGGGCTGGTAGAAACACTTTTCTGGCTAGTCATAGCGATGTGGTAGAGGTGCCGGTCGAATGACGACGACAAATTATTTCACACCACAAGGTCCCTTTCCACGTAACTTCCGATGTCGACTATGGTCCTAAGTATATTGTTAAGCTGCAGCTTCTTGCGGTAGGTTCGCTTTGGATGCGCGCTGACTAAATATCATTTTTGTATATTAATTATCAAATAAAATAACTCCCCTTCTTGCTTTGCGTAGTCGGGTAATGAAAAACACGAACTTGAGTCGGCTATCGCCTGCACTTGGAAATGACAGTCGCAAGTCTGGTCTCAAGTAGGTGAACTCACGTAAGATTGTGTCTATTAATAAGCCAGCGACTCCGGTCTCAAGTAAGTGATCTTACAGCTTCTTAACATTTTATGCATGCCTAGTACTCTAAACCACGTTGTATTGAAATTGAGACGTCACGGACTGTCAAAAGATGAATGACTCACTCAATTCCGAGCTCAAGTCGGCTCTATTAATATGGCGTCGACTCAAGTAAGTCGACTCACTCAAGCAAGTCGGCTAATGTCAATGTCAATCTCAAGATCGTGACTATTAATAAGCAGACAGCTACTCAAGTTTGACATTACCCAAGGCTTGACATTTACCTCCTTGAGATCGATCTCAAGTAGGTGAACTCAGACGACTATTAATACCACCCTTAGTTACTTAGTTTGCACTAGGCTAGACCTGGATTCATTTAAATTTAAGCAAATTTCCTGATACATTAAATTTAAAAAAAAATGTCCTTGTCCTAGATTGAGGCCACTAGGGTCACAAACTATCGGATTTTAGAATGTTAGTGGGATATTTACAGGTTCTGCTGTTGAAGGCGGGAAGCACTTACCTGGAACAAAAGAGGAGTACAAATTATTAAATGAACTCTCACGAAAAACTACAAAGTAGTGAGTTAAATCGAACACGGCAGCATTAGCCCACCTCTGATAATACAGCAGACTCAGCGGACAAAGGCAAGCTGAGTGGCTCGAATTAGATGAGACGTGCACTTCGCCTCGTTTATTGTTTTTATTAACCATTTTACCGATTTTACCAACACCCTGTATGGGGAAACCGGCAGGCACTTTACTCAAAGTTTGTGTCTCTAAATAATTGGATTACTTACAGCCGGTTTCTGATTTGAGAAATTCGCTAAGCAAGCACTTAAATGTCGTTCTGCCTCTGCGGATTTCTCACAATGACAGAACGATACGTAAGCATTTACTGAGTAAAATTCTCAATTCAGAAACCGGGCCATAGTGTGGCATTAATAGTTGTCAGCTCAAGCTCAAGGAGGTGATCTCAGAATATCCAGTTGACCTGTGTGCTTATTCTGTAAAAAAAACGGCACAGTTGCTTGTCCTCAAAACCGGTTTATTTGGAGGAAAACATAAATTATTTGTCGAAATAAAAAAAAACTATTTTCCCGTACGTATTTTTATTTCGATAACATCCATTTTCATGAAAATAAACCGGTTTTGAGGACTAGCAACTGAGCGGTTTTTTTTTAACAGAATAAGCACACTGAACGTCTCTTATCTTTTTCTGCTGTGTAACTTTTTTAAAGGTCGGTCCCTATGTAGTTTGTGTAACTCTCTCCATCATGCCAAAGCCTTCCGCTAACGGATTCATCAAAAGTCCAACAAAAACCGCGCGCTAATGCGCCATATCATGATCCCGGCATGAAGTATTCAGCGAGGGAGCGGCTGACGACTGACTGTGACCGGAAGTGAGACCGGAAGTCGCGCGCCGCGGCAGATGGCGACGCTCCTCTTATTGCTGACCGCTGGGACAAAGCCTCCACCACCACTTTACCCCCACACTTGTACACAAACCATTTTAAACGCTACCCCAACGTAATAAAGCTGAGGTCAAGCGCAGAGGTTGCGCTGGCGTGTTTTAAATATGCAAGTGACTCTAACCTTTGGAATGGAGGCGAGTAATTTGAGTGTCTCGCTGATTTAGCGGCGAGATGCCTCCGTCACGTGACCGCCGGCTGTTATGAGAGCCTTTCAAGGGTCCTGCGGCGTAAAAGATCCTTCCTAAAGACCTCAAGACCCTTGACTAATAGTAATGGGTTAGATCTCTTATTTCAGAGTGTCAAGGCATCAAAATGTTTTGGACATTTGCACGATGAAAATCCACAATTGTCATTCCTATGTACCCGCAAATGTTTGACAACCTGAAATCGAAAACCTTCACTTCGGAAACTATAGTGAACATTTAATTTCACTAAACCTCCAATGACTCTATCCCAAACTTACACTGCTCGTGTTAAAAACTGCTCGTGGATGGGGCGGCGCAGTTTTACTTTACACGATCTCTGCGGAACCCGCTATGATTGGAGCGCACATTGCGCGGCGATGGCGGCGCACGGCAGTTGTTTTGCGCGTGTTAAGTTTCTTTTCATGAGGTTTTGTGAAGACGCGTCCGTCTGCCGCGCTTTAAATCTATTATAATTCACACTTTGCTGTCGCCTCGCTGAAAAAAATATGCAGGCTTTTTCCATCCCTCTAGCTTTGAAATTAAAATGTTAAAGGAGTAATGCCACGAAATAGGTAAACAGCCGATCTTCTATATTAGGCAACATGGTCACTGTTTGAGGTCAATTATTTTAAAAGTCAAAGTTTCTACAAAGTATCAGACATTTGGTTTAGCAAACCATCAGTTTTATTTATAAAGATACTTCCATTTTGAACGTTATCTATCAGTCGACTCGGCTCCTGGCATCATATGTTATTTTTACTGTCAAGTTCTTCTTATACAGGGGCCTAAGCCACCTTAGTTTGTTCGTATATTTCTCAATAATTTAACGGCGCTGGCGACACGACATCCCTGCCGTTTGGTACAGGATACCCGGCAAAACGACAGCCATATAAGTACCCGCTCTAAGTATAAGTACGTACCTATAGATCAGCACAGCTCGATACTCGATACAGACCTTCTCAGATTTACCATTTTCAGGTTCGGGCGTGTAAATATCTGTGGTTTGCAATACTGGTAGAACTCTTCAAGCATGAAGCGTGCCGATAAAGTTGTGCCTTTGAATATGACGAGGCTGCGTCATTGAGGATATTGTATCAATAAATCCATGGAGCGAGTTTTATCAACTACTCGCTTTGACTCTGCCTTCCCTCCCCTTATCTCCGTCACAGTATAGGAATGAATGAAAAGCCCACTTCATCACTCTTCAACCCACATTCTTATACTGCTTGACTCGGAGCGTCTATTCACATGCAAAGGAAAAAAGTACCTATGCCATAAAAATAAAATAAAACACAATCAAAAATATACACCATAAAAAACTCAAATAAACAAACAATCACAAAATACTTCGTCAACTTACAACTAAACTAATAAAATATTAATAATAAAATAAAAATAATGTCAAAAAAAATTTGAAGAATTAAGTGTCAAAATCGTATCTTTAGCATCATTTATTTGACCAATGATATCCCGAATTATTAGTGGTGAGTTGCCCATGGAGGTTTCGTACTAATTAATCACTACGCTTGGCACTGGCAGGCTGGTGATTTATACGCTGCTGCAAATAATAACTAGCTAGCTTCCTATCGATCGGGAGAACGAGTCTCGTCGTTGAAAAATATAGTTCAGTTTCGGTAGATTAGCTTATGATCCGCAATGGATGAAAGTCCACCGAATAGAAAAAATATAACATCTTATTTTGAGTCGTCGACAGTGGTATACCAAGTTTCATTTGAGGTCGAGAGAATGTCTCGTTAGCGTTATTATAATATTAAATTAGAAAAAAATATATATAGGTAATTCATACTGCGACATCTAGTGTTACGGAAAACTACGTCTCTTTCTTGGAAATGTGAAATGCACAATATTCAGTTTTTTTTTATTTGTAGACAAATATGAGCAATTTTTGTTCAACGATTTTTGTTTCACGACCTTAATAGTATACAGGGTGTTAAAAGACCGCCAACAAAGCGGGAAACCACGTATTCTCCTCATCATAAGGAACATTTTTGCCCAAGGAACTATGCCTGGGAAATCAACGGTTTCCGAGATAATGAGGTTCAAAGTTGACTTTTCAAAACTTTTTTTTTGCAGAAATGTATTCAGTATCTAGTTTTTAACATATCTTCTCAAGAAGCCATATAAAAATTATGAATATTTCTTACAAAAAACGACGTTAAAATTGCAACCCGCAATGTATTCTAAACATCGGCAGTTCAAGCTTAAGTAACATAAACTTATACCTACGCTTGCACAATATGAATTCTGTGCGTTACACGTCCATTGCGTGAAAAAATATTTTTCAAAATTATAACCTAAATAACCAAAAACATTTCCCAGCAATAATTTATCGAAAAAGTACTTTGTTTTGGTGTCTACTATGCGTGACTTTCAGGTCTGTTGGCGGTCTTTTAACACCCTGTATATATGTACATTACTGCCACGGTCTGTAATGGGTGCGATTCTGGCGCGCTTTTCGATCACAGCGCGGTCAGCATTGCAGCCCTTGATGGACAAGGAATGAAGGCCGAGACCGAAGGTCGACGCCTTTATAGCGCGGACAGCAAGGGCTGCAGTGATGACTATGCTTGAGGGCCGAGAGCGTAGCTAAGCTAAGCTCGAGGCCATCATAGCGTGGCCAGAAGTGCACTCATTGCACACCAAGGCTTGTATAGTGCTTTACTCAAACAATGCGGCAAAACAACAAATTAAATAGAACCAGCTTGTCTTACCTTTTGTTGTAGATTACTTTCTGTCGATTTTCAATTTCGTAAACTTTTCGTAGGTAAACTTGTATTCTTCCTTTGACTTCGGTGAAAATAAATTTTCTATAATCAATTTCGCTACCTTTTGAATGTCTGGCGGTATTAAACAAATTGAATCGGAGGATTGGTCGCTTGAAGACTGCTTGAAGAGTTAACTTTTACAACAAAACAAATAGAAGTTAAAAACTAAAACCCGACTACTAAAAGGCTTAAAACAAGACCTGCTTATCCTTAAAATAGACTCATAGATAATTAATCGTAGTCGGAGGCCATCGGTTTATCAAATGCGAATGTGGTGTCCTCCGACTACGATTAATTATCTATGAGTCTATTTTAAGGATAAGCAGGTCTTGTTTTAAGCCTTTTAGTAGTCGGGTTTTAGTTTTTAACTTCTATTTTTTTTTGGGCTTTTTAGTAAGTCATTTGGACTATCACCCAGAATAGAACCAAGAAGGACAAAATAAAACACATTTTGGAATTTTTTGTTATGTTTGTTATGTTGACGCTACATGTGTTATACATTTTTGAAAAGGTCTTTTAAAGCCCTTTCATTTGATACCCATGACGATGGTATCCAATAATTTTTATTTTTAGGTCCACCACTTTAGGGCGCAGCACAGCCGCCATCTTGGTTTTTTTCAAAATTGAACTATCCTATGTTACCTGGGTGATTAAGACGAATCCAACGACACCTCATTTGTTGAAATCGCCCGAGTAGTTTAGGCTCTGCGAGGGAACAGATGAACACACAAACATACATACATACATACATACATACATACATACATACATACATACATACATACATACATACGCTGCTAAAATCATAACCCTCCTTTTTGCTTCGCGTAGTCGGGTAAAAACACGCATTGTCTGAGTAAAGCACGTGTTATAAAACCCCCGAAATAATAAGAAAAGAGAATAATAATTCTGGAAAATGAAATACTATTGAGTTACCTACCTATTGTAAGATAAAATCCCAGAGTGAAATAAAAGGAAATTCAGTTTAACAAAATCGAATCTATTCAATTTACTACTTTTAAATCAAGGAAATATCAATTTATTACTTTATCAATAAATCAGTAAATACAAATGAATTTCAAACTAGACTGGGATGTTATAAATCGATACTAAAATAGGAAGGGGTTTGGAAATAAAAATAATGTTTAGCAAAAATACCGTTACGTGTTTTATTTCAAAAATATAGGAAACTCAATGAGCAAATTGTACTTTTTCTTGGTTTTAAATACTTATTTAGCAAATATCAAACATTTTGGAAATTAAAATAATGTTTAGCAAAAATAACCGTTACGTGGTAGTTTTATTTTAAAAGTATTGGAGACTCAATAAGTAAATTGTACTTTTTCTTGGATAAAACACTTATTTAGCAATTATGAAACATTTTAACACTTTTACTACAATACACAGCAATATTAAAGTACTTATCTTTTTAGCAGCCAGGGTGTCGACACAAACCAACAATTCGTATGGAAAAATACAGAGAGAAAGAGAGCCGCACCACGCGGTGGCAGCTTTTTATAGGCTACCCAACGATATTTTTTTAAAAGTGTAACAGTGTTTACAGCTTACCATGATTTTATTGGCAAAGACTAAGATTAGAATCGAGAGACTAATATTATAATCGAAATAATTAATTAATATTCAAGTGAAAAACTTACTAAAAATAACCAGTTTCTCACACACGCATAGAAAAATCGGCACAACGGCGGCGAAACGGCGAAAACAATATGACCACGCTTTTTTTTCTGTGCAATTTATAGATTGCCAGTACCCATAATACATCCAAATTCTAAATAAATACTTTTTGAGCCTGATTTTTCAGTTCTACTCATGAAAAAAAAAACTCGACTTTGGATTTTCATACAAATTTTTTGGCCGCAAAACACGACGGTGAAGAAATTCCATACAACTTTTCTGCCGCCTAAAAGTTCTTCTTCTATCTTGTCGTGGCACAGTGTCAACAAGCCTCGCCTGCCGCGGAGCTGAAAGCCATTTGTGCGCAACTTTCTTATTTATTTGCACGCGTTATTTACTAGCTCCATGTCGATATAATGCCGTCGTATTATGCTCAATAGAAATATGGCGTATAACTTTTGCGGGCACACATACATCGAGGATAGAGTACGTAACATCACCCCTAACTTCTCAATTCCCATACGAAAACCTCCCCGAAATATCATCGATGTACACACGACAGCACATCAGAGCGTACACATTTGTTGTAAATTCGCCCGTAACGTAACCGAGTACAGTGCTAGTGTGTAAGGGTCGACGTTTTGTCTTGTGTACTATGTTCATAGGTACGCGAAATTAAATGTTTTCGGTATTCATGACGGTCAAGGTTTCCGAACCTATTTACCCGACTCCGTGAAGCAAAAAGGAGGGTTATGATTTTAGCAGCGTATGTATGTATGTATGTATGTATGTATGTGGGTATGTATGTTTGTGTGTTCATCTGTTCCCTCGCAGAGCCTAAACTACTCGGCCGATTTCAAGAAATGAGGTGTCGTTGGATTTGTCTTAATCACCCAGGTAACATAGCATAGTTTAATTTTGAAAAAAACCAAGATGGCGGCTGTGCTGCGCCCTAAAGTGGTGGACCTAAAAATAAAAATTATCGGATACCATCGTCATGGGTATCAAATGAAAGGGCTTTAAAAGACCTTTTCGAAAATGTATAACACATGTAGCGTCAACATAACAAATAGAACAATAAATTCCAAAATGTGTTTGTTTTTCCCCTTCTTGGTTCTATTCTGGGTGATCGTCCAAAATGACTTACTAAAAAGCTAAAAAAAAAATAGAGGTTAATAACTAAAACCCGACTACTAAAAGGCTTAAAACAAGACCAGTTTATCCTTAAAATAGACTCATAGATAATTAATCGTAGTCGGAGGACACCACATTCGCATTTGATAAACCGATGGCCTCCGACTACGATTAATTATCTATGAGTCTATTTTAAGGATAAACTGGTCTTGTTTTAAGCCTTTTAGTAGTCGGGTTTTAGTTTTTAACTTCAATTTTTTTTTGAGTGAAAACTTAACAGTAGGCAAAATTATTAACAGAAATTAAAAAAACCGACTTCACCGGTGAAAATGTACCAACATTGTTATGAAGCTACTGCACTGATTACAAGTGATCTACTGCTGTCCGTTGAGGATTTCCGTTCTCCATCAGATCATCACCATTTTTTATGGGACCACACAGATGATACAAAGGATGATGCGCAGATTGGGACCACCCTCCAATAGCAATCTATATATATAAAAGGCTTAGGTTGACTGACTCATCACGCTACAGCCCAAACGGCTGAACCTATAAGTATGAAATTTGGACAAAAGTTGCGTTATATGGTGGAGGGTTCATTTAAGAAGCGATTTTTTTTTATTTAACCCTTAAGTGGGTCAAAATAGGGCTCAAAGTGTGTATGGGAAAAAATTTTTTTTTTGTCTTTTGTTCTTAAATGTTGGTTTTTTGTACTTTTTTTTAAAAATGACTTGACACCTATTTCAGATTTTTTCTCATTTCTATGTTCTTAAGGGTTAAAATGGGTGCCAAAGTTTTTTGATTTTTTTCACCAGTTACGATCGATGCTGGAACAAAACCGCTAATGCCACAACAGTGAAAATTTGTCAATAGTTGTAATTTGTGGACACGCTACGGGTTAAGACAGATTTACTTCAAGTTTAACCCTTAAGGCGGTAAAAATGGGGTCCAAAGTTTGTATGAAAAAAAAAATTTTTTTGTCCGGAAATACTTGCAACTAAGAATTCGAATATTAAATCAAAAATAATTTAACACCTGTTTTAGCTTTTTTCTAATTTTAGCCGTTTAAGGGTTAAACGAGGTTGAAATGTATGAATATTTTTCGTGATGTAGTGTCAACGTCGGGCCCAAACCATTTAAGCTACAACTATGAAATTGAAACTGCAGTAGCGTTTTGTAGCAAAATTACCCACCATGAAGAAAAAAATATAATTTTAACCCGTCAAATGCCCAAACAGGAGTTCCAAGTTTGTATGAAATAAAAAAAAATTTTGGTCCGATTTACTTGAAACTTAGTATTTGTAAATTTAATAAGAAACAATTAAACACGTGTTTCAGCGTTTTTCAAAATTCTGCCCACTAAAAGGTTAAAAGGGGTAGAAAAGTTTGAAGATTTTTCCTGATTTAGTATCAATGCCAGGCCTAAACCATTAAAGCTACAACTATGAAATTGAAACTGCAGTAGTGTTTTGTGGCAAAACTACCTACCATGAAGAAAAAAATATAATTTTAACCCTTCAAATGCCCAAACCAGGGTTCAAAGTTTGTATGAAATAAAATTTTTTTTTGGTCCGATCTACTTGAAATTAAGTATTAGTATACTAAATCAGAAAAAATCAAACACGTGTTTCAGCGTTTTTCTCATTTCAGCCAATGAAGGGTTAAAATGGGTGGAAACGTTGATGTTTTTTTCCTGATGTAGTAGCAATGCTGGGCCCAAACCATTGAAGCTACAACTTTGAAATTGAATGTGCAGTTGCATTTTATAGCATTACTACCCACCACCAAGAAAAAAATATAATTTTAACCCTTCAAATGCCCAAACCGGGGTTCAAAGTTAGTATGAAATAAAAAAATTTTTTGGTCCGATTTACTTGAAACTTAGTATTTGTAAATTTAATAAGAAACAATTAAACACGTCTTTCAGCGTTTTTCAAAATTCTGCCCACTAAAGGGTTAAAAGGGGTAGAAAAGTTTGAAGATTTTTCCTGATGTAGTATCAATGCCAGGCCTAAACCATTAAAGCTACAACTATGAAATTAAAACTGCAGTAGTGTTTTGTGGCAAAACTACCTACCATGAAAAAAAGAATATAATTTTAACCCTTCAAATGCCCAAACCGGGGTTCAAAGTTTGTATGAAATAAAAATTTTTTTTGGTCCGATTTACTTGAAACTAAGTATTCGTATACTAAATCAGAAATAATTAAACACGTGTTTCAGCATTTTTCTCATTTCAGCGAATGAAGGGTTAAAATGGGTGGAAACGTTGAAGATTTGTCCCTGATATAGTAGCAATGCTGGGTCCAAACCATTTAAGTTAGAACTTTGAAATTTGAACTACAGTTGCGTTTTATAGCAAAACTACCAACCATGAAGAAAAAAGTAATAATGTTAACTCTAAAACGGCCAAAACGGGGTTCAAAATTTGTATGAAATTATCATTTTATTGGGTCAGATTACCTTGAAACTAAGTAGTCGTGTATTAAATCAGTAATAATAATAAAACACATGTTTCAGCATCAAAAAGGGTGGAAACATTTTAAGAGTTTTCCTGATGTAGTATCAATAACAATGCCGGAACCATTAAAGCTACAACTATTCAATGAACATTTAACTACGTTTTATAGCAAATCTACTAAGCATGAAGAAAACAATAAAAATGATACACCTAAAACGGCCAAAAAGGTTCAAAGTATGTTTTTTTTTTTGTTGGATTCATTTGATCTTTACCAATTTGGTCACACACATACACTTCCACGCTGAATCTGCACGACGGATTTTGATGACATTTGGAATAGAGATAGCTTACAAAAATACACACCCATGACCCTATTCATGCTAACTTGATAATGGTGAAAGATGTACCCAGGCAACTTCTTATAAGTCTTCGCGGACGAAGTCGCGGGCGAAAAGCTAGTAAGATATATGTCGTTGATAGTTCTTTTCAATGGGAACAACAATTGTTATGACAGCTTTGTTGTTACAATTGTCCGTTTGGAGTTATGAGACTTTTAATTACTTAAGAAAAATATTTTTAAAACATTTTTTCACGTATAAGTATTTTAAATATTTTTTAAACACATGTTCTTTTATCTTGCTTAGACACTGTACCATCGCACGTACGCGTATACGGTACAGGTAGACACGCAGACCCCTCTCAAAAACCGGTCATACCTAGGAGCGCGCGCGGCGCCGTATCAATCCGCACCACAGTCGTTCGTTGGCATTGTTTGCGAGTTATCGTTTCGTTCTGTTCATTTTCACTGGATTCTATCTTACGACTTTTTGACCTGGCATTCTTCTTTGTGGAAAGACTGGAACTGGAATTGTCCATCTCTCGGCTTAGCAGGCGCGCAGATCAAAGCGGGCTAAGGACCCGGCGCTCCGCCCCGCGAGCCCTGATCCAGAGATTAGGCACGCTCGGCCTCCGCGCCGGGACCCGCACAGTGGTTCAACTGATTACGTACGAGACACATGGTCAAATAAATCGCGTCGTCAAATATTTTTGGCTTCAACAGAAAAACTTATCAAATAGGACTGAACATAAACTAAGGAGTTTGCATCTACGTAACGAGATGATTTATACAGCGTCCAGTAGCACCTTCTCTCACACTAGATGGGTAAAGAGACCACTCGGCGCTGCAGTGCCTGGGACATTGTTTTAGATGGAGACTGAACATACCAACAATGGTATCCAAAGAATGGTATCTTCTTTGATCCCTTTGCTGCTCCTTGGACTCTGAGGCCGACAAGGGATTTCCGTTTACAACTGTCCTTGGTTAGGGAGGGTCGCTCTGACCAAGTTGTCGCCTTCTCTCAAAGTTGTTCCAAAGGTATGAAGCAACATAAAGTTAGTACCTAAGTCAAAGTGACAGTGGGATGGTCACATCACATCGACTATAGGGTTTCCTAAGCCGTAAGATTCTTAAAAGGGCGAGCGAAGCGAGACAAGTCCTCTGAGTCTACTTGAACAATCCGGCGTTCATATTAGTTAGGGAGGCGAGGTAGCTAAATGGCGTAATTCAACGGCGCCGTCGAGACCTATCAAAATCGAAAGATAAAATAATTTCGAAAAGAAAAGCTCGTATGGCAAAAACCATTTTAGCGGTGGGTTTGGCGTGTACGGTTTTTCAAAAATGTAAAAAAAAACAGTTACTTGGGCATTCTCGAGCGCGTCAGATATTCATACTACGTATGCCCCGAGTGCCTCTGATAACAACGGTATTCTAATCTGCCGGTTTGCGTGGTGGGGGTAGGCATATAAAGTAGTCAAAAATGCAAAAAAAAAAAATTTACTCGAGCGCGTCAGATTTTCGGAAGGGGTGTTAAGTAGGCCCCAAGGAAGCTCCCTTTAAAAAAACTGACGATTTCGGCGTGACGATAAGTTACGATGAATTTTTGAAAATGCAAAAAAAAAAGTTCTTTTGAAATACTCGAGCGCGTCAGATTTTCATAGGGGAGGTTTATCTCGGTATCCTGAAAGCATATTTTTTTAATCTGACAAAAATGTTGGTGGATTCTCTTAATCTGACCGAAATTACATGTTTATGGCAAATTCCTCTTTTTTGCTTCAATTCTTCACTTCGTTTTGCTTACGGTACGTCCAAAAAATTACCTTTTTTGTTTATTTAAACTTTTTTTTTGTAAAATGTATCGTTCGCGACTTATATGCCGTAACGCGTTCTTAGGAAGACGAAATGGCTCCTCCACACTTCCGGTCATGCGGAAACCGGCAGATTTTGTATTTTTAGTAAGTTTTACATTATTTCAAAATAAAAAATAAAAAAATCGCGCTCGAGAATGCCGGACTAACGTTTTTTTTTTACAAGATCGCGACCCTATAACTCGGCGGCGTCAAGGTCTTATCGTCAGATTAGTTAAATTTAGTCTTTAAACACTAAAATTAACCCCCAATATCTTAATCTGACGCGCTCGAGTATTTCAGACTATCCATTTTTTTTTACTAATCTGATCGTCTATCCTAGGCGCGCGTCACTACATATAGAGCTAAATACTTTACAAGGTTGTTCTATTAGGTCTAAGGTATCTCTCATATCTTAAACTGCCACGCTCGAGTATTGCCGAAAATTCCCCTATTCGCCTCCCTAACTATATGTTTGTATGTATGTATCGTTCGACGATAACTTGAGTATCGATAATCGGATCGTAACGAAACTTGGTAGGCGGGTAAATAAGACAAAAATAATTTCTATGTTTGAACATGAGCCAAATCGGTCGAGAGGTTGCCGAGATATGGGCTCGCGAGTTCACAGTTCGGGGCGAACTACTAGATTTAGGCGGCATCCTTATCATAACTATTTTGAAAAAAACTGGATTCAGCTCACTCACTGCGTAGCTAGGCTGTATGAAGTACATCGACTGTGGTCACACCGCTCCAGGGCTGTGTGTAACTACCCCCGCTAAGCCTCCTCGGCGACAAATTACGTGGACGTGTTATGAGATTCATGCACTTTTACTGCGAAGAGAGGTTTCTGTTTATGATCGTGGGACTACAGACAACTGAGAGGCTACACTTTTGGCGTGATAAAACAAAAGGTTTTTAACTGACTTCAAAAAAAGAGGAGGTACTCAATTCGACCTATATCTTTTTATTTATTTTTATGTTAATTTATGTTATTTATTTTTCTCAACGCAAAAATCGCCAACCCGCATTGAGTACGCGTGGTGATTAAACTCTCTCTCTCTCTCTGAGAGAAGGCCTTTGCCCAGCTAGTGGGACATGTACATTTGTACAGGCTACATCTTACTCTTACTCTTACTTTTTATGTTAATTACTTGAACTTTTTTCTTGGTGAACAGATTTTGATAATTCTTTTTTTGTTTGAAAGGGTGTACTTCCCATGTGGTCCCATAGAAAATGGCGAAGATCTGATGAAGAACTTCGAAGATGGAGAATCAAACTCCTCAGCGGAAAGCAGCAGATCACTCTGAATCAGTAGCTTAATAACAGTGTACCTGGTCACCAGTATTCTTGTCGATGTATAATTAAAAAATAAGATAAACCGGCTAAGTGAGGTCGGTTTATTGAAATTTTGAATTTAGTAGTTGCTGTTAAAAGCTGTCATTTATAAAATAAAACATGTTGTCCTACGCACTTCGGGAGCAACATATTATCTCATAGTGCAAAAAGTTGTACTGATAAGATTTAGACTAGAAATAAAAGGTACGCCCCTCTTACTTCTCGCCATCGGCATATCTCATTCATCGGTCATCGACCAACAAGCCTATCGAAAAAGTACAATCCTTAGCCTAAGATATCCTGGATCATTCCTGAAGCCTAGATCACTAAGCATTCCTAATATCCCACTTCCTTTTCACTTCCCACTTCACCGCTTTCTCAAAGAAATAGAAAACCTTAAAGATAAATATGCGGAAAATATGTTAGGCAAACTGGAAAAGTAATATTTTCTCATTCCGCCCAAAAACCCTTTAGAGGAACATCTTCAATATACACTAAGTGGTCGTCCTTCACACGGGCACCGAGGGCACGACGGTAGGTACTTGCCGAGTATGTAAATCACACAGGCAGACGTGAAAGGTCCGCTCAGCTAAGAGCACAACACAGAACGTGTTTTTTTTAAGAGGCGGCGCTTTGCCATAACCGTGCCAGCGCTCCTCAAGCCGAGCTACATGGCTTATAAGTTTCGCTAAATAATTTGTACAGTCAATAGCACGTAGACCTTTACACTTTTGTAACAAAGTCGCCCGAAACGTAAATGAATAGAGTGCCGTGTAATGTGGTGTCGACTTTACAAAGCGCAACAGGGTGTCGAGACCGCACCCAACCAACCAAAAACCTATCGTAATGTACCATTTAGAATATTTGTATAGTATCTCAAAGCTGAGTGAGCCATCTGTGTCTGTTGCGCAATGTAATATGTAATGCCTGTCGTGTGTGTAAGCGCTACGTGTCGATACGTGTAGCGGCGTAGCGCCGTAGCGCCCCGGGAGCCTCGTAGACGCTACGAAACCGGCGTAGGCTTTCACGTAGACATGCTACGAAGGTCGCGCTCGTAGAACGCATTGATTTGGATGAAGATATTATGGAGTGTTTCGATTTCCTGTATTTAATTAGAGTTTGTTTAATAACTAGTGGTTCGCCGTGAACTGTAAACTCGCGACCCCTATCTCGGCAACCGCTCGACCGATTTGGCTCATGATCGAAGTCAAAAATTGATTTCTTCCAAGTGTTAATCAAAACTTAATTCTACGTTTTAAATATGTTTTTCTTAGTCCAGTTATAATATTTTCATTTTACGGTGTATGTACTTGCTTCATCAGAACAATCTATAATGTTAAGAGTATGTTTTTTTTTTAAACTGGCGATCATAGTGAAGCCTCCTCCATCCCTTTCATGGCTCCAAGGCGGCACTCGGCGGCAGCTGCGCCCCACAACAGGTATCCGCCAATATCGGTGATGGAATACTTGTTACAGCTGCGTACTATTGACGTCACAACTCTGTAGCGACGAAGGTGCTACGGAGGTGCTACATGGGTGCTACGGACTGCGAGATCGCCGTTTATTCCCTTTCATTGTATTGATTAGAGGGAGAGGGCGAGTGTTTTGAAGTTCATCCTAAATCCTTCCTTTATTGATACAGGTTATACCGATATAAACGCCAATTTTAAGATTAGAAAACCATGTTTGTTTATTAATTTAAAGATTTTACATACTTTTACTTCTTTCTTCCCTGTTTTTTTCTTTTTCTTTTTATCCTTTTTTTCTGCTTACGAAAGTTTCACTTGTAGGAAAAGCATAGATGTAAGTAAAGTTAAAATTTTCTCCAACTACCGCAGTGCGAATATGATTTGGATCCGATACTTCATAGCGCTATAAAAGAGCAATACATAAAAATATTAAAGAGCTATAGAATAATCCCGGTGATTTTAAAGCACTCAATAGGAATCCCCATGGACTTGTGTCCCCCACTATCCCGCAACCTCTTTCGTTTAAGTCGAGGTGTCGGCGCGGGTGACAGCTCATGTTTCATACGCAACCAAATATGCCGAATCATCAGCCGGGCTGACAACGACCTTATATTGATGGAAAAAGAGCTATATTCCAGCGGTAAGGTGAGCGGTCTAGTTGCTTGGAGGCATCGGCATGTGAAAGTACAGTGGAGTGACCTGAGGTTTGTAAAAAGTTGTGAATTTTGCAGCCATTTATGACTCCATTAGCATATAAATCCAACAACAGGCAAGATCTCTCACGACTGCTATTATCTGCAACAAGGGATGAACGTAATGAGATGATTTATGCAGTGTCCAGTGGCACCTTCACTCATTCTAGATGGGTAAAGTGACCGTACAGACGCTCGCTGCAGTGCCTGCTACATGTTGTTTTTAGATCGTATGAGTTGGTGTGTAAGTGGCCACGAGTTTTTAAGCCGCCCAATAATGTTTGTGGTTTCATGGTATTATAAGCGTGCACAGACAAATTTTGTCGTATTTGAACGAGCGAGCGAAGTTCTCCGAGTCTACTGGAACAATCCGGCGTTTGTATGTATGTATGTATGTATGAATGTTCGTTCGACGATAACTTGAGTAAATGTAGTCGGATCGTCATGAAATTTGGTAGGCGGGTAAATGAGGCAAAGAAAATTTTTAAGTTCGAACATGTGCCAAATCGCTCGAGGGGTTACTGAGATAGAGGCTCGCGAGTTCAAAGTTCGGGGCGAACCACTAGTTAAACAGTGTCAAAACGCTGGATCACTATCCAGTGTTTCATAGATATCGTTGATGCAATAACCCTTTTGGGCAGTCGGGTAAACACAGACTGGGAGATTATTAACACCTTGTGCACGATGTATGATGTAATAGCACTGTGATTTTGCTAACAGAGGCTTGCCTGTGGTCCCAGGGCTCGGGCTGAGTGCGGGGTCGCTGATGAACTACGCGGGGGGCGCATTTGTGGATGACACCGCAAATGGATGAATGGCTCGGGAGACGCCCGGCCATTGTACGCCCGGTGAAGGGTAGCGAAGATGTTGTGGCCCCATTCGGTTTAATGGATCCTAAACGATAAGGTAGTGTGATGTAAATTACGATAGATCCAATAAATTACATCATAGATTGCCGTTGCTGCGATATCCAACTCAAAGGAACAAGAACCAATCGTATATCTCTTCTAATGCAAGCTCGGAATTGTGTTTGCAGAAATTCTGATGCCCAAACGTGGATTCCACTGAGGTAAGAGCCCATTTTTAGAAAATATTTTTTTATGGTTCAAATCATTTACAATGGCTGCAAAAATTATCTATTCGTTAGCGAGCAGAATTTTTATCTTTCAGGATTAAAAGTTAACAATTCCCTCGTGCTTTTAAAATTAAAGTTTCTTTACCGCGGGGTTCTTACAAGGCAGATAAATAAGCAAATCGAGCGGCTGCGAGGAATTGTTCGAATAAAAATGCAAAATATTATGCAAATCGGTCCGGCCGGGCCTCTCGTTGCGAACTTCGGTACTTTTTGTAAAAATTGAAACGAGTTGAAAAAGACACCCGCGGGCGCCGCCGCTTGTTCGCGAATTTGCTTCCTCTTGTTGTTGGCTATCTGTTGCCCCCAATCTACGCGTAACTTAGAAGAAAAACAAGTAGCTAGATACTTAGTAGTAGATAATACCTTTTATTAACTTAATTTATATCGTGATTTTTACTTCTGACGTTTAGTGTACATAATGTATTTATTGAATACTGAATAAAATTTTTAAGTTTCAAGTTTAAGCATACAATGACATCTGCGGGAAATATTTTGTCTACACATAATAGTTAGGGAGGCGAGGTAGCTAAATGGCGTAATTCAACGGCGCCGTCGAGACCTATCAAAATCGAAAGATAAAATAATTTCGAAAAGAAAAGCTCGTATGGCAAAAACCATTTTAGCGGTGGGTTTGGCGCGTACGGTTTTTCAAAAATGTTAAAAAAAACAGTTACTTGGGCATTCTCGAGCGCGTCAGATATTCATACTACGCATGCCCCGAGTGCCTCTGATAACAACGGTATACTAATCTGCCGGTTTGCGTGGTGGGGTTAGGCATATAAAGTAGTCAAAAATGCAAAAAAAAAAATTTACTCGAGCGCGTCAGATTTTCGGAAGGGGTGTTAAGTAGGCCCCAAGGAAGCTCCCTTTAAAAAAACTGTCGATTTCGGCGTGACGATAAGTTACGATGATTTTTTGAAAATACAAAAACAAAGATTTTTGAAATACTCGAGCGCGTCAGATTTTCATAGGGGAGGTTTATCTCGGTATCCTGAAAGCATATTTTTTTAATCTGACAAAAATGTTGGTGGGTTCTCTTAATCTGACCGAAAAAGGTTTTTTGGTTTCTTTTTTTTCCTTTCTTTCTCCTTGATAAAATGGGGAATTTAAGAATGACAATAAAGCGATAGATACATCCAACGTAAATGTAGATGTGGAGTTTTTTTTGTACAATGTATCGTTCGCGACTTATATGCCGTAACGCGTTCTTAGGAAGACGAAATGGCTCCTCCACACTTCCGGTCATGCGGAAACCGGCAGATTTTGTATTTTTAGTAAGTTTTAGATTATATTCTTCAAAATAAAAAAAATAAAAATCGCGCTCGAGAATGCCGGATTAACGTTTTTTTTTTACAAGTTCGCGACCCTATAACTCGGCGGCGTCAAGGACTTATCGTCAGATTAGTTAAATTTAGTCTTTAAACACTAAAATCAACCCCCAATATCTTAATCTGACGCGCTCGAGTATTTCAGACTATCCATTTTTTTTTACTAATCTGATCGTCTATCCTAGGCGCGCGTCACTACATATAGAGCTAAATACTTTACAAGGTGGTTCTATTAGGTCTAAGGTATCTCTCATATCTTAAACTGCCACGCTCGAGTATTGCCGAAAATTCCCCTATTCGCCTCCCTAACTATAAAGTGCGGTAGGTACTGCCACTCAACATCATCAATACGAGGCCTTTACATCGATGATACAGATGATTTATGCAGCATCTCTGTGGCAGTTTTATTCGTGGCTGTAAAGCCCAATGCGGGAGTGGATGCCACGTCCACATTTACTAAAACACTATTTTATAGTTTTCTGAAGAGCCACCTATAGTGGGCATACACTCAACTAGTGCAATTTAATCATTAATAATAACAAAGTACGTAGAAATAGAGAAAAAAAAAACAGATTAAAACGAAACCAAGTAAGTAGCGAAGTTAAATACACAGAAGTGTATTCAAAGGTCAAAATTAACATTTTACTGAGATTCGATTGGTATTGTAAACTACCTTAATTTGTTAAGACACAAGTACCTCAAAAAATGTTGGTTCGTCTCAACAAAGCCGCTGTTATCTGTAAGGATCTGCGTATTGTAGAAGTGGACAGGTGAAGAGGAGGTGAACAAAGTTCTCAATCGAAGCTAAGTTGTACTTCGGATACATTCACTCCCGGAGTCTCAGCAAAATAAATTTGAGCGCAGATTATTTTTAATTACTTCTCAGGAGGGCGCGAGGGGTGGCGGAACTGGCGGGGTAACGCGGGGTAACGCGGGGTTGGGGCGGGGCGGGCCCCCAATTACGAACACTTCAAAGGTGAAAAAAAATGATAATTTCAAACAAGGCGCCTTCACTAATTTTAACACTTGCCGAATTTCTCCAGCAGCTTCATTGTAAATTTGACAACTCTGAGAACTTTGTCGTACGCCGCGCTTTGTAGTTTTGTCTCACTCATAATGCGGTACTTTATAAGATTTTTTAGGTGGCAAGTGTATCTTTTCTATTGCATCTGTAATGTTCTCCTCCCTCTTAGGGCCGGGGCTGCAAGCTATACAGGGTGTTAAAAGACCGCCGACAGACCCGAAAGTTACGCATACTAGACACCAAAACAAAGTACTTTTTCGATAAATTATTGCCCGGAAATGATTTGGTTTTTTAGGTTATAATTTTGGAAAATATTTTATCACGCAATGGAAGTCTAACGCAGAGAAGTCATACTGCACAAGCGTTGACATAAAGTTGTGTTACTTACGCTCGACGTGCCGATGTTTAGAATACATTGCGGGTTGCAATTTTAACGTCGTTTTATGCAAGAAATATTCAAAATTTTGATATGGCTTCTTGAAAAGAAATGTTAAGTATTTGATACTTAGCAAATTTCGGAAATAAAAAAAGTTTGAAAAGTTCGACTTTGAACCTCATTATCTCGGAAACCGTTGATTTCCCAGGTATAGTTCCTTGGGCAAAAATGTTCAGTATGA
Organism: Zelleria hepariella; assembly: GCA_949319315.1. NCBI lineage: Eukaryota > Metazoa > Arthropoda > Insecta > Lepidoptera > Yponomeutidae > Zelleria > Zelleria hepariella. The sequence goes on along the minus strand of OX439385.1, from coordinate 7,399,912 downwards.
TGAGGACAATGCGTGGTTTCCCGTTTTGTTGGCGGTCTTTTAACACCCTGTATTATATTTAGGGTGGCATCAATTTGTCGTAATTACCGCTATTGAAGCTGCATACGTGCGCGGCATCCGCGACGACCCTAGCCTTGGACTGACGCCTACATCGTAGAGCTTTATAATATGTATTTATTTTATGTTTATTTTTACAGAAGGGGAGGTGTGAGTTTTTGATTTGTAATTAGTGGCGGAGCCGTCAGTCAGAAGCGATCAGTCACGCGGCGGCGCCCGTCACATGCCTCGTGTGACTTTGATTTCCTCCGAGACTGCACTCTACCGTAGGGCGCTTTGCGGCGTCTCCACGTGTGGGGTGAATCAAGAGGTGCGCGAAACGCTTCAGTGAAAATAAAAGAATGATATAGTTCATTTCCTTCACTGAACTAGTTCACTCTTTTAGTTCATAGTTCACTTATAGTTCATTCATAGTTCACAGCTCATTCATAGTTCATTCACAGTTCATTCATAGTTCACAGTGCATTCATAGTTCATAGCTCATTCATAGTTCATAGCTCAGTAGTTCGTTCACGTATCTTTTGACTCACGGTAGTCCGCGAATGACAAAGGTGACAAAGGCGAAACACATGAGGTACAGAATTTTGGTCCTTAGTGTGGTAGATTTAAGAATTTTTCTTGAAGAATTAACTACGTGGACTAGAATGAATGTGATATATAAAGATTTACAGAATTTTGGTTCTTAGTGTGGTAGATTTAAGAATGTTTCTTGAAGAATGAACTACGTGGAAAGAGTGAATGTGATATGTAGAATGATAGTGAAGATTGGTAGTGAATGAATTAATGAATGGTTTCATATAACGAATGCATTCAATCGAAGCATTCATTCGCGAACTACACACCTCTAGGTGAATCAAGTAAACTTATTCACGGAAGTAAGTAAATAGGAAGAAACTTCCAATGCGTGTATAAACTGGGCCAGATTATTATTAAAACCCGCGGGAACAGCAAAACAAATTAAACTTCTCCATCAGCGGGCCGGCCTCCATTATGCTCTCGATACAAATAATTACCGGAACGCATTAATAATGGACCAATTTGAATTTACAAAGAGATCGCATAATTCAGTTAAATCGCTCCGCGCCCGGAACAAACTCACTTACGCACAGATTTATACACAAAAGTATTCTTTACAACAGTGTAGAGGTATACGGAAGAGTCACTTCGTTCGGGTTCGTGTCAAGGCAGCTAACACCACAATGATAAAGAGCGTCGTCGTCTAGCTAGACGACTACATTGATCAAGCAGACGATTTTATATTTACAGGGGCGCACTCGCATTCGATACCGGAACTTCAAGTAGGATGTCTACTCATCAATATAAACAACTTGTACCTACTAGGTGGCGACAAAAATGAAGCGAAAAAAATATCAGCTGTCTCATACATTTGGCGCAGTACTGAGTCTACCTCATGTATGGAACAGCTGATATTTTTTTCGCTCCATTTTTTAGCCACCTAGTATAAGTTGTTTGTAGTAGATGACCTACTTAAAGTTACGCTATCGAATTTGAATGCAGCCTGTATATTTGCCATTTTTAACGTGTCTTTTCACAGAGCAGGCTTTCTGTTTGGTACAATTCTATACAAACCGCCTCATTAGAGCTGAAAGCAATTAATTACCGTAAAGCATGAAACAACGAATGCTCTGATACAATTACAGCGAGCCGACCACTCTGTCGTTTGTCTCTCCTATTCTATTTAACGGTATTATTAATGAACTGCCAAGGGCTAACAAATAATAAAGTAACATCGGAGGTCTACCGGCTAAGACGAAGCCGATTACCAATGGCGAAAATCGAAGTTCGATTTTTGAAAAGTGTACGGCCACCCAAGTTTATTTTACTGCCATCCAGTTAATTTTTCATAAATCGAACTTCGATGTTTGCCAATGGTAATCGGCTTCGTATTAGCCGATAGACCCCCAGTATGAATAGAAGCTGGCGGAAAATTATGCCCGAAACAAAAAAAAATTGGAACTTGTTAAAAGCTGCATAATGCTGTATTTCACAAAAAGGTGCGTCAAGTAGCAATTTTACGTGGCAAAATGAGAAGTCAATTTCGTTGTAGTTATTTTAATAACATCTGTAGCAAGAGGGGAATATCTAGCGCATACAAGTAGGCCAGTGTAAGACAACACCTGAATAATGTGTCTTTGCTCTGAGTGTCAGTACAACCCTCGGGGGACCAGGGGTCGTGGTAAAGTGGTTAGGGTCTGAGGGGTGTTCGGGGTAGGTTTACACTACTGATAGAAGCTCAGCTCTGTGTGGGAAGATCATAGGTTTTGTGTATGTTTGCGCGACAATAACTCGGATCTCGGAACTCGGATCGGAACGTTAGAAAATTCGGCAGGCGAGTAAATTTTAATGAGACTAAAATAAATTTTAAAGTCAAATCGGTCAAGGGGCTGCAGAGATATTAGGGGTTCGGGGTGTTAGGGGCGAACTAGATAGATAGAATACTCTTTATTGTACACCAAACGAATTATTTACATAGAATTGTCTTACAACTAATTAGTAGATATAGGTAGGTACAATGGGCGGTCTTATTGCAAAAAGCAATATCGACCAGACAACCTTTGGATGAACTACTAGCTAAAGGATTTTTTTTTTCTAAAGCACATACCCGTACTACAGAAAAAGTATTGAGGGATTAAACATTCGAATTAGGACTTGATTCACGGTGAAGCTTACTCGAAAGCTCATTTAGAAAAACCCAGCTTTTTTCTAAATGAGCTTTCGAGTAAGTTATTGTCGAAGGGACGCAATCAAACCTTTCAACGGCCAAGTCTCACTTTCGCAGTAAGGAACCTTAGACTTGGCACGACTTTGCCTGGACGACTTTACTTTTTAGAGATAAACAAGCAGCTCCATCGAGACCTGGCTAGTTTTATACAGAATATTTTTGGTGGGATCACTAGTTACTGGAACCTTTTTGGACGAAGAAGCTGGAATCTCCATGCACTGTCAAACTCATCAATGCAGCCCGAACTTCTAAGTTTCTTTACTCATTGTCAGATGTGGGGTGTCCAAGCGCGTTGTGCACTCAGCCCACGCACGCTGCAGTTCGGAGGGAGCCCGTAATGAAGTGGGGTTGAACACCCCTGGCTGCGCCCTGGGACAGGCTACGGCACGACAGGGGCTGCCGACCGACTGTTAGAGTTATTGTTTCACAGGTAGATAACGTACCGTAATGAATTGTTTTAGTGGTTACGAGTTGAGCTATAAAATATATTATCTAAGGGAAATCACCTTAGGAAAAATTATAAACGTAGGTTGGTAATCGTATGAGGTAGTGGCCACCCCTGGTGTCCGAGTTTTTAGGCCGCCCAAAGAGCTTTTAGGCCGCCCAAATGGCTTCAAGATTGTTATTGAACGAGCGAGCGAAATGAGAGAAGTTCTCCGAGTATACTTAAATCATCTTGAATCAGCTTGAAATCCGGCGCTTGGATGTATGTAGGAATTTTCACTCGACGATAACTTGAGTATCTTTGGTCGGAACGTCGTGAAATTTGGTAACCTTCGCTGAGTCTGAGAGGCACCCTAAGAAGAAATAAGAGGGCTCCTCAAGAATTAGAGGGCTTTTCTTATCCTTCCCTTACCGTAGGGGGCGTTTTATGCAAATAATTTATCCTGCTAAAACCTGGTAAATAAAGAAAACTTACCTTAAAATCCCTATGGTTTGGCAGTCTATTTGCAGCTCAGAGTAGTCAGACTCAGAGAGTAGTGGACCAACACTGCACCGGTTCAAATCTGTGAAGAATTTACATTTTTAAATATGTATTGGCATTTCTATACTTATACTTTCTGGGTTATAGGCATTTTTACACATTGATATTTGTAAATATCGTCATTTCTATATCTCGGCATAAATAGCCTGCGACAATTTAATTTTATAAGTTCGAAATTTTTATACCTAGTCGATTTTCCTGATAGACATAAGTCGCCAAAAGGGAAGAAAAATAGACTTGTCTTAGAATATTTTTAACGCGATTTGGTACGTGATTTTTCACTCGAAATCTTTCTTTTGTGTGCTTTCCGAGCGCTCTCCACGGAATTAGGTGTAATTTTCAGGGGAATGTTTTTGAGGCTGCGCCCCCAAACCAGGCAAAGACCGAAGTCCACTTCTTATAGCTGCTTTTAAAGCATACATAAATGTATAGGTAGGTAGGTAGGTAGTACATGTATTTGCCTGCATGTCGTATCCGATCATGTAACAACTACGTGTAGCTTCAGAGTGAGTACGGTAGTGGTGAAATCTGCGAATTTATTTCAACGAATCTTATTTTATGGCACAAATTTCTACGGCCATGGGATATCCAGCAAACTCCTGTTCACTTTTTTGGTGTTACCACATAAATTTCAACTTTAGCCTCAGCTGAGGCTACTCGTAATGGCACTTAGCAGACGCGTTAAGGCGCCGCCGTGCTGGTGCCAGTGGCGTACCGTGGGTGAATGGCGCCTAGGGCAAGCATCGTAATTGCGCCCCTTCGTATATCTTTTTTCAGTGGCGGTGCAAGACTAAAATGGGACGTTAAATATTTTGCTTCTGGTTATTGAAAAAATCGCACGTCGCGCAAAATTTTATAGGCTATCGGCAATAGACGCGCGCGCGCCCGAGAATTCACCGATTTTACCCATTTTGTAAGGCGCGATCAATCAGTATTGCTTGGACAAGATCTACACGTGCCCGAAATTTTACCGATTTTATCCTTAAATTACGCGGTCGAAATTACTTACCATAGTTCGTAAATAGGACGAACGCCCACGAAAAATTAACAATTTTACCTTTTATCTTCATTGTTCGTAAATGGGACTACGCGCAGAGCGCCCGAAAATTCACCGGTTTTACCTTTTAAAATCATAATTTATGTCACGTCGCGCGTAGCACGCTTGAAATTCACCAATTTTAGCCTTTTTCGAAGACGTGTCAATTAAGTTTTCTTTACAAACGCGCCCAAAAAATTCTCGATTTTACCCCTTAAATCTTCTCTATCGTCACAAACACTATTTAAAAAACCATGACCGACTCGTCCGATAAATTGAAGTAAATTGATAGTTTATTTTGAATCGCGGTTTTGCGCCCCCCTTGAAATGGCGCCCAGGGCACGTGCCCTGGCTGCCCCACCCTAGTTACGCCACTGGCTGGTGCATAGTAAATTAGCCCGCGCACAAAGAAAAATGTACAAATTCGATTCCTGTATCAGATACACTAAACGAATCGAAAAAATAGACATATTGAACACTAGAAACTTGTCAGAAACTCACTTGTCTGAAACAACAACTTATTACAGAAACTCGAAGAAATAAACGGACTGATCTTAATAAAAAAACGACATTTGGTGCGAAAATAAGGACACTGATTGGATGTTGGAATGTCCGCACTATGCGAGAAGAAAGCAGAGTACACCAAGTTTTGAAGTACATGAGAGAATACCGATTAGACATATTGGGCATATCCGAAACGAGGTGGAAAGAGTTTGGTGAACTCAAAATAGAAGACCATACCTTGCTTTACTCAGGGCAAACAGAAAAGCACGAATATGGAGTGGGGTTTCTGCTTGCCAGAAATGCTCAAAGCAGTCTCATGAATTGGAAACCAGTGTCAGACAGAATCATCACGGCACGCTTTCGGTGCCGCGAAAAATGGAGATCTCTTCTTCGAGCCTATGTCCCTGATAAGGGATAAAAGGATGTCATCATCATCATCATCATCATTGAACACTAGAAATACAGGAATCGTTTTTGTGCATTTTTCTTTGCGCACGGGCTATTTATTCACTATGCACGGCACCTTAAAGTAGCATCCCTCTATATATTTTGCGGGCTTTTTGTGCTTTTCTTCGTCAGTGTCACGTCCTTCAACAGCGTGAGAGTAAACAAGTGTATAAAACGAATTGTTTTACAACCGCGCGGGATGTCTACGTCCTTTCTACTCCGTTCAGTTTACGCCCTGACGAATTGCGAACAAACTGGAGCTTGTCATTTTAGGAGAAAAACAAAGGAATTATAGAAGGAAATCGACTAAAGTAGAGACCTTCTGAGCTGAAAGCGCGTCCCCAATTTTCTCCTAGAGCAGTTATGCAAAATTGTAATGATTATTGTTTTCACATTATGGTTTCAAATAGAAGTGTGTTGCTTCAGCGGAAACAAATGCCGCTGAAAATTAGAATAGAATAGAATATTATTTATTGTACTAGAAAACATTTTAAGAACATACAGCTGTTAATACATTCATTCAAAATGCTTTTCTTTTGATTGTGCTTGGCGGTGTCCGACTGGGCTCATTGTTGGACTCATTTCGTTTACATTGAGTTTTGACGCCGCTGTTTTGACTGTACTAGGTATTCTATTGTGAGATTGACACGTACCAAAAGAAATGTGAGACATATGGTGCATCTCTCGACATTTCTGGCAATGTTTATCCTCTTTATGACAACCACAGAGTTGGGTGTTGTAGGGGATAGTAAGTACGGTCGGCTACTCACAGTCACAGATACCCCATACCGCGCGCGGTATAAGGGCGCCAATCGAACACAAATGGATATCCTAGCGTGTGGCCGACTGTACCTATACTATCAGCACTTTCAGAAGTATTTTGTTTTTTTTTTACCTTCTAGGTTATTTTGTCCGAACCCTCTCTCTCTCTGAGAGAAGGCCTTTGTCCAGCTAGTGGGGCACGTGCACTTTTACGGGCTACATCTTACTTTTTTTACAATTTTGATAATGTGTCGGCATAAAAGTTGTCATAAGAAAGATAACTATTACTATCTTATGACTCTACCTGTCCCCGTAGCAGGACTTTTATCGAGGCGGATTTATCCAACAAAATGGCGGTTTATCAGCATTTTTGACGTCTATAGTGGGTTATATATCGTCGAGAGCGATATATACGACTTTTATCGAGGCGGATTTATCCAACAAAATGGCGGTTTATCAGCATTTTTGACGTCTATAGTGGGTTATATATCGTCGAGAGCGATATATACGACTTTTATCGAGGCGGATTTATCAAACAAAATGCTGATAAACCGCCATTTTGTTGGATAAATCCGCCTCGATAAAAGTCATGCTCCCTCCGCTGGTGAGTTTGACCGTGACCACAGAGCCAAGCGGCTGTTGTCCCCGAGTCCATTATTGTATCAATTATACAGCGCTTAATTAAGCCTCGACGCCGCACAAAAGATTCCTTCCACTTTATTAGGTTTCGCTACAAAGAGAAAACTGCGGTTTTTGTTTCGCGGAATAAATGAAAATGTCGCTTTAAAAATACTTTCTCTGTGCCGGGAAACAATGCTGCGACGTCAATGTTTATTTGCTCAAATAATACAGAGTTTGGCCGGATATGTAGTATGATTTCCGTGAGTTTGTAATTAATTGTTCACTTCGCTTGTCTAGTAAAAACTTCGACATATTTTTTTTTCTAACCAGTTAATTCTGTAATAGGTGGAAAGCGTGGTGGGCGGGGGAGCGCGAAGGTGCGAACCTTAACCCTCGAGCAGTCAAAGAAGTTAATTCAACGCGCGACGCGGCACGTGCAAGTGTAGGGCGCGACCGAAGGACAAAACTACAGAAAGGCAGGTGTCGATCAAATCTAAAGGAATGAGACCAGCGCCTCTATTCTCACATCCACTCAACCTTTGAGTGTCAAAACACTCGAAAAAAGCCCTTATTGAAATGAACAATTTTTTTTTTTACATTTGAAAACGGTTATTTTTACGGTGGATATTTTAGAGAATACACGGGGCAGTTATTATTCCAAAACACCAATCGGATACTTTTTGAGGAACTTATCTTATGCGGGTTTTTTTTTCACGGAATACACCAGCTGTTAGCCTTGAAGAAATATACTCGTACAAGGCCTAGAAGCAAAAGAAAATGGATCAGAACCGCTAGACCAGGCGAGTCCTAGAATGGAGACCATGGCAAAATACCAGCCACGAGGCCGCCCACCCAGGCGCTGGGCGGATGATCCGCGAACAGGCGGGTTACGACTGGATAAGAAAGGCAGCAAACCGCCAACAATGGACATTTTTGGGAGAAGCCTATGTCCAGAAATGCACCAATAGAGGCTGCCAATGATGATGATGATGATGATGCTAAAAAGTGAGTTGGAATCTGCTAAAAAGTGAGCTGGAATCTGCTAAAAAGTGAGCTGGAATCCGCTAAAAAGTGAGCTGGAATCTCTATTAGATGACACTGACTGCTTGACAATCGGAGATCTCAATCTTAAGATGACACAACTCGGACATTCAACAACGGCAGGTGCGGGTAAGCACATAGAGAGAGCCATAGCCAACGACGAATGCACATTGATCCATGTAAATGTCCCCTCGAGACCATTACACAGAGGAAACACCATACTAGACGCGGCTATTGCAACCGGAAAATTTAAATATGATATAGAGACCAGAGTCAAGCAAATTGAATCCATTTCGTCAGACCATATACCTTGGATTATTACACTACAGATTAGAGCTGAACAAGAAAACAGCCGCACCCGTGACATGAAACAACTTTTCCTAGATAAAGAAACCAAAGACAAATACATGGAACTTTTTGAAAGAAACATAGACCCGGAAATGGAGATACTCACGGATGAACAGATGGAAATCGAGATTGAGAAGCTTGAACAAATAATAACTGCTGCATTAGACGAATGCGTTCCTCTGCGAGTAATCGATCGTAAGGAACTTCTGCCACTGGAAATACAGCAAGCCATCAGAGAAAGAAATGAAGCCAAGGCTAGAGCTCGAAGAACTGGTAGACCAGAGTGTAAGCGTACGTATAACCAGTCAAAAAAACTCGTTACACATCTACTGATACAACACAAAGAAGCAAAGTGGCTAAAGATAATTGAGAGTCAGAACGATAATAGAGAGAAGATGTGGCGCATTCAAAAGACGCTTAAAAAACCAGCACAACGGCTGCCTATGCTTGACAACTGTAACAGTGAGATTGATACAGTAAACGCACTAGTTCAAACTGCTATCGTAACAGAGGCGAAAATAGCGAAGGAGGACTCGGCCACGGAAAAAACAACACCGTTTCAGCCGATTGCTATAGCTGAGTTATGCGAAGTAAAACGGGCAATCTTTTCGTTTAGAAACAAAAAAGCTCCTGGACCTGATGGTATTCGTATCGACGCCATTAAACACGGTGGACCAATCCTGTGGAACCATATCGGTAAAATGATAAACTACACCCTCACAACAGGATACTACCCTAGAAGATGGAAGTTAGGTGAGTGTATTTTCCTCCATAAAAGTGGCAAAGACTTCAAGAATCCGGCATCCTACAGGCCGATTACTTTGCTCAATGTCATGGGTAAAGTATGTGAGAGGATAATGTTTAATAGAACATTAAGAGAAGTCCACAAAATTATCCCAGACTTTCAACACGGCTTTATGAGAGGTAAAGGAACTGGGACGCAGATTCTACGAACCGGCAAATATATATGTGATGCACTTGAGCAGGGTCACAGCGTTGCTATGATTTCGACAGATTTAACCAAGGCGTTCGATTCGATCAATCACAGAGGACTGATTAAAAAACTTCAAAACAAAAATATAAGTTCCAATATAATAAAACTTCTAGAAAACTATTTAAGTGAACGTAAGATACGAGGAAGGTTCAGAACAACAAAAGGAGAAGCAAAAGATTTGCCACACGGAGTACCTCAAGGTTCTATCCTCGGTCCCTTGATTTTTAACCTGTACGTCAGCGATATAGAGAAAACAGGCGTAGCTGGGGAGATGATCTCGCAGTATGCCGACGACCTGTGCATACTAAACGCCGCCGTTCAGCCTGACTTCGCGACGATCCGGGCACAATGGGCAGCTGAAACTATAGTCGACTATTACGAGAGGTGGGGCTTGAAGTGTAATGTTGATAAAACTGAGTGTATCATGTTTTCACGTAAGAGACCCCGTACCGGAAACACGCGTCGTGGTTACAAACCTTCAGTTCGGTTGAAGGATAGTGAAATTCCGTATAAAAAGTGTGTCCGATACCTCGGAGTGTGGCTAGACAAGAACATGAGTATGAACGAACATGTAAAACACGTTATTAGTAAGGCTAAGACTGTAAGAGGAATGCTATCCCCAATAGTCGGCTGGTACGCTAAAACAAATGTAGAAGTGAAACATCTAGTTCTCAAAGCTTGTTTAATACCTGTACTGGACTATGGGATAGTACAACTTTTACCTAGAGTAAGTAAAACTAATTTACGTAACATTGAAAGGCAATACCGCTTAGCTTTAAAAACTGCAGCAGAATTCCCTCGGGACTTTCCAACTTCAGGCCTATGGGAAATGTTGGATGAGGACCCGTGGCATCTAAGAGTTCACGACTTGCATAACGACATGCTCTCAAAGCTTAATAGTGTGTGTCTTGAGGGCTTGAATGAACCGGGTCCGGCATACACAAGGTATGGACAAAATAATCCCATGCTATGTAGTCTGAGGATAGGTGACATCGAATATGTACCCAAAAAAGAGAGGAGCAAACCTGTCCACAAGCGATTGAATCCTCCTCGTCAGCCTCGACTCTAATCAACATCAGTTTACCGTCGATAGGCAAATGTTCTATATACCACATCAACAACATTTGGGACTGCACTGCAGGGCCGGGGTCGAGCGCCGGCTCGGGTTCGGTTCTGTAGTGCAGGCCCAATAGTTTTTAAGTAGCGACTAAGTTAGGTTAAGGAAAATAAATCAAAATTGTAAGATCCCTTGAGGACACCACACAATTTATCCACTGCCCCTGTGAAGGCCATGTAAATCTTCAATGAAATGATAAACAATAAAAAATATTTCTATTCTATTTCTATTCTATTGATGATGATGAACACAAGGCCTGGAATCATACATTGTACTCATACAGACAGGCAAGAAAGATCCATGTGCGTAGGTTAGTTTCATTCTGCACCTATTGTTTTGATTCTTCGCGTAGGTAGGTATACTTAGACCTCGCCAAACATCTAGTCCGCTGTGAAGTTGCCGCGCTATGCATTGCGCAGATTTTCAATATAATTATGGCGGCTAAATACCTGCATTAAAAACCTGCGCAACGTCAGAGCGGACTAGATGTTTGGCGAGAACTATACCTTCTAACTAAATCCTTTGCATCTATGCAATGAGATTATTTATGGGTTATAAAACATAGCAAGTAAGTGAAACAATTTACTAAATACAAAACAGCAAACAACCAAACAACAAACTTTCAGCTGTAAAACTTGATAATCAGCGAGTGTTGCGGTGTACCATCACAACCCAAATGAGAGTTCTAATCTGGCACGATTGGAGTGTCACTTTTATCTCTTTCCATTCCCAGCTCACGTGTACTTAATTAGTTTACAAGAAATTAACGTGAGAGTGAGCTAGACTTATTTTTAAAATTACGCCGCCCGACGCGTGCTCGGCGAAAAGCTTATTTGAACGTCGTCGCTTCAGCGTGGCTTAGCTCGAGCCGCGCCGCGTAAGCTTGCTGCTTACATGCCTTAATTGCTATTTATCACTGAGAACCTACATTCATTACATACTTCTTTTAAAGCGTCGTAACTTTAGAAAACATATGTAATCTACTTATTTTTGAGTGAGTAGCTTTTGGTGTACTCACTTCTGATATTATGACTATGAGTATAGGATTAATTAGAGACGCTTGATTTCAAGCATTATTGGAAAATTTGAAAAGAACGCTATCTCTCTATCTGAGGAGACCAATGTCTTGAGGCGCCAATGGGTGGTGGTGGAATGTTGGGTCTTGTATGTATAGGCTAAAATGTTAGGCACCTCTTACTTTTCCAAAGCTCAAATAATCTATTGAGTATTGAGATGCCATGAAAAATACATTACTTACAAACTGTTTAAAATCAAAGTGCTTTACACCATCACAAAGTTTGCCGAGCGTCATCATAGTTGGAGAGCTGGTGACCAATCGAGATATTTTTTCGTACAAGGCTGGGAGTTAGTAGGCTGATAGAATAGACTTCGCTGAGTCTGGGAAAAATATTTTTTTGGTCCGGTCGCGGTTGAAAGTTAGATTTTTTCGACTTTGAAAGTTTTAATGTATGGGTTGAGTCATTTCTTTTTTTTCTACAAGGCTGAGAGTTTTTAGGCTGCCTTTTTAGTCTCCGCTGATCACGAAGTCACTATTTATTACTAGCCAAATGCGGTAGAAATATTGTTTTTTATAACCTAGAAAGTGTAAATTTTTGGGTTATAAAACTCAAACTTTCAACCACGCTCGGCCAAAAAAACAAATATTTTCTTGTTCAACGGAATCTCAACAACTAAACTAGAAGTTTCTAGCCTTATACGACAAAAAAAATATACTGAACCCATACATTTAAACTTTCAAAGTCGAAAAAATCTAACTTTCAACCGCGACCATGCCAAAAAAATATTTTTCCCAGACTCAGCGAAGTCTACTCTATCAGCCTACCAACTCCTAGCCTTGTACGAAAAAATATCTCGATTGGTCACCAGCTCTCTAACTATCAGTGTGTTGTTACTAAGTACACTACAAGTGCCTGCAAATTGTTTAATAACGCAACACTCTATGAATATTCAGCGTCGTCTCTCTCGTCTGCGAACAATGCACCGGCGATACCAAGATGTCTGCGCGGAGGACTTACCACTTTGCGAAGGAATATAATAGTGGATGAAAGCGCAGCTCTTTTCGAAACACTCGTTTCAAAGGAATAAAGAAAGTAGTCGCGCTTAACGACACCAAACACAATGCTACGACATTTTGGTAATCTCTGAATGGTTCTACCGAAAGTTCGAACGATGGGTGGCTGGCCTGTAGTCATCATCAGCAAAACCCCTTGGTAGGTAGGTAGGGTAACGTATGAGTTATAATAGTAAGTGAAACCGTTAAATCGATATAAAAACGTGCAGTGCTTACGAAAGTTAAAGTTTTAAAATCGTATGAGGTGGTGGAAAATTGAAAATTGAAAACACATAGTAGAAGCCTAACCCCCTTACTAATAAACGTGGAATAAACGTTATACCGAGGATAAATATATGGTTAAACCTCGTTATAACTTTTATTCCACGTTTATTAGTAAGGGGGTTAGGCTTCAGTGCACTAGGTAGGTATAGGAGTATAGGTATTCAGCAGTAGAAAAACAGGAGCGTATTCAGTGACGTGCTGAGTAAGAGTTTTCCGCTGGTTGGGACTAAATGCAAATGAGGCTCAAAGCAAAGGATCGACAAGAATCCGCTTTGATTACAGGATTTAACCTTAACCCGAAGAAAAAGCCTAGAAAAAGAAGGGAACAAACGATCCGGCGGAATATCTTATACCTACTTTGTTTGCATATATCGAAGTGACGAGGGACCTTCTAATAATTATTCAACCACATCTTTAAGGAGACATTTCCAACTTATCCTCAAACACCGGCGGCATATTGCTACAAACCCTACCAGCATTGTTTCACAACTAGCCAAACGAAACTAGTTCCTGGGATCCAAGTTATAAAGACCTAGTTAGGGGTAAAGAAATGTTGGCCAAAAACAAGTATGGCGGCGTTAGGTTACAGCGGTCACATCCGGCTGGGGGTTTAAAATGCGGTTTAAGTTAGGCTCAGGCTGAACCTTCATAATCCAGGGTGCGTACTTGCAAATTATCCTTTTCAGATGTGAAGAGTAAACATCTTTAATTCACTGCTCAGTAACGAAGTATAATAAACTGCATGCATAGATAGCGGAGACCACCAAACGCTACTGTATATTTTAGCTTTCTCGGAAGGTGCCGCACGTAACGCTATTTTATTTCGCACACTTTCGAAGTTGCAAAGCGTGTAATGTGCTTAGAGTTTGTAAATACGCAGCCATGCTATCTTGACGACGGAGGCTTAATTATACATCACGTAGTACAAAGTATCAAATTATAATTATTAAAGGGGAGCTCGGTCTAACATTGTCACCAGACAGATACCTACTGGGCTGTTTGAGTATGTTATAGGTATGTTTTTATAAGTTTTTGTTCATATATTTTTGCATGAAATTAATGAACGGCACTAAAATACATAGATGTTTTGTGCTGAGATTGTTGTGAGTGATCCATCCACAGAAAATGAGATGGCGAAGTGGTAGGTTGCACAATGCCTGGGACAAAGAAGCATCATGGATGAACAATCTCTATGAAATATTTTTCAACGTCAAGTTATGAACGGGTGCACTCAACTCGGTGTTCATTGTGGCAGCGCGAATCTGCGTCTCCCATAGTCTACCACATCATTACATTTCCCACTCTCACCTTTATGTCGAAGACAATAAGATCTGTCTGAGTGTATTGTGCGAGGTGGGGAACAGTTCATACGAGCGCACAATGTAATTTATTGTAGAACATTACATACGCATCACGGGGCGCGAGACAAACACTCATTTGTGTGTAAAAACGCTACTATGCGAAGCACTGGAAGCGAGTAGGACCGAGTTCGTGGTACAACGGATTTTGCATCGTCAACAAACTCAGCGAGAAAATGTACTGACAAAAACACAACGTAAACTCAAGCCAACACGTTTGTGATACGAGCTTGACGTGCAGTTTTAGTTCAGAATAGAGCTCACAGCCCAATTGGACTAGCCATTTTTAATCGATGGGCAAAGTTAAGCAACATCGGGCGCAGTCAGTCCATGAATGGGTGACCGCTAGTGGTAATGCTATCTGAGCGCCTCCGTGCTTCGGAAGGCACGTGAAACTCTTGGTCCAGGGCCCTTAGTCTGTAACGCAATGGTGCCAAAATGGGCTCCCGGTTGACAGTTTCAATTACGATTTATTAATGCTGTCGGTCCAGTGTCGGTCCTTTTAATGTTTTTGTAGTACAGCAAAGAATATAATGAGTCTAATTCTAGAGGATTAGTTCGCTGGTTATAGGAGAACTACGAAAAAATCCCGGTTTTGTCCTTCTACCTAGGACGCCATTGATAAGCCATAGTGTTACAGGCTAAGGCCCCTGGTTGTTGTTAATTAATAACAATAGTTAAGTCAAGTCAGAGGTCTTTTGGGTGGCCTAAAAACTCTTGACAACAGAGGTACCTCATACGATTACCTACCTAGTCCGGAGATTGGGCAGCGGCAGGTTGATCATCGTGAGTAAACCTGAGCGTCTGAGGCATAATACCCTCAACGCAAAAATCGCAAGTCCACAGTGGGCACGCGTGGTGATTTTGCCCAGCTAATCGGACATGTACAATTTGTACAGGCTACATTTTACCTTTTATGAGCCTCCTTGTGTGCCTCTGGGTTAACCATCAACGCCTGATATCGCAGATTAAGCGCAGGCTTCTTCATGTGGCAATTGTCGTGATTTATGCCACGTGCGTGTGTGCTAACCCTTGTCTGTACCGACACAAATACGGGGTAATGCGACGTAAATAACAATGAAAATAAAAGAGGCGTCTTCTCAAGTTGCGTGGAGAAGAAACCGGGAAAACACGAGGTACCTAGGTACGGTGAGAGACATGCTAAGATACCCTTGCCGCGCGCGGTAAAATCTACATTAGCAGTTACTACATGGCGCAATCGAATTCGATAGCCGTAGTTTAACGTTAGGCTGTCTACTAATCACTACAAACAACTTGTACTAGGTGGCAAAAAAATGGGGCGAAAAAATATCAGCTGTTCCATACACAAGGTAGACTTATACTGCACCAAATGTATGGAACAACAGATTTTTTTTCGCACCATTTTTGCCACCTAGTACAAGTTGTTTGTAGTGATCAGTAGACAGCCCACTTAAAGTTCCGCTACCGAATTCGATTACACCCTGTTGTAAATAGCTTTCGGTTTCAGTTCAGTTACTTTGACAAGGCAAGCTACACAGCCACTTAACTTCACTTAAACAAATCTTTACACTTTTAGGCACCTTATTTCACTAGCGCTTTGATCGTTGGTCGGTTTAAAGCTTTAAGAAACAAATTGGATTTAGAGTCAAAGATCCGCATTTGTTTACAACGAGAGCCTCCGGTGCCACAGGTAAGTGAACTCGCTAATTGCCTCCAAGGAAAGCAAATTCTTGCGACTTTAAATTAAGTTTAATTAGAATTTAGCGGTTTCGTTTCATTAAAAAAAAGGACGAAGTTAATTTCGTGACTTTTCATTTGCGTCCTTCAAAGGTTGGGACGTAATTCAGCTAAGTTCAAAGGAAAAATATGAGAGTAAAGATAGCAGCAACCAGCACACCTAGCATGAAAGACCATATCGAACATGACAGCATGCAATACAGTGCTCTACCTATAATGGTATTGATCTGCCCAGCAGAGTCAAACTCAGTAGGTACCTATGACCATTGACCAATTCGGAAGGCAAAGTTTTTTGTTCGAAAGTCCGTTATTGGCTTAATCTTATCTTTAGACAATATTGAGAAACTAATTTCAATATTTTTTATTTTGGTCCAGTAGTTTTGTTTTTATATGCTAAAATGTTTTGTTCCTATGACCGCCAACAGTATGCAGACCGTCGCGTGAAGGTCATAAAACCGTATCTTTGAAACGTTGTAAAATCCAAACTACTGAACCAAAATAAAAAATATTGAAATTAGTTTCTCAATATTGTCTAAAGATAAGATTAAGCCAATAACGGACTTTCGAACAAAAAACTTTGCCTTCCGAATTGTACGATGGTAGGACAAATATTTTTTTTTGTATTTTCTAAAGCACTAACCCATGCTAGGGAACTTTATAAAGATTTTTATAAGGTTAAAAAATTCGCTCGGGACAGGATTTGAACCCGCAACCTTCTTGCATTCCGTGCAGGCAGTCAAGTATGAGTCAATTCATGGTGTGTAGACATATAGAATGAAGGTACAAACTGAATGACTGACGCTAGATAATAAGTGTAGTTTACAGATGAAAATTCCTGGCTAAAAACCTACCTATCTGTAAAAATCAAATTGGTCTACACATAGAACCTACCTAATAAGGTTAAGATTCAATCAGCTTTTTACCGGAGCCATTACAGCCCGCAATAGGTTGCAATATTGCATTTTTCACAAAAAATGCGGCAATAACTCTAGATGACGTCACAGAGGGTAGGGGCGAGGGTGTCTCTGATACCCTCAGTTACCGCTTCACACCTCGCGCAATCGCGTATCAGGTTGCAACGCCGGGCTTCCGCGCGTTATAAGCACTAGCGATGTAAGCAGGGAGGGACATTTAGAAGCAGTACAACGTACTTCTGGGAAATGATCAAGCCGCTAATTAGAGGCTTGTCACACCCTGGCGCCGCCTTTCGAGCCAATTCAATGTCACTAAGGGTAAAGGCCCTAGAGTATGGATTTTACAATCTCTACTTGGTATGGTATATGATTTGAAGGATCTCAATAACTCGATAACGCGTATACAGTTCGTATTTTTTTAACACTGTACAATTTGACCGTTCTTTCATGTACAACTTTGAAATTTAAAATTGGAAGTAATCATAATTTTAAAAAAAATACGGTAAGTAGAGTGGTATACACGGCGGCGTCTGTTGGAGCTGTCATGCATAGCTTTGCATAGCTTTAAGGATTGTATTATGGGCACCATAAAAAACTTATTATTTCTCGTATCATGCCTGAATGGACGAAAACATGGTGGTGAGAATCTTCAGTGAGAAATAAAATCGAATCTAAAATGAGACGAATAAAAAGTAAGTGAAGCAACCGTCTAGCGCAGGGGAGTGAAAAGTATGTACCTACCCAAACGCAGGGAGCTAGACTCGGAGACTTTGTCGGAGGAAAACAGAAGAACCCTGGCTACGAGTATAAAATACGAATCTCGCGTCGGGGGTCGGGACTCAAACCAAGTGGGTCACCATGCGAAAAGACTTCTTCGTGTGCCGTCTTGAAAATGTTTAAACGTTTTCGTCGCCGAAAATGTCCTGCCTGCTTGCCGGAATCTAGCCGAAAGATGTCAATGTTTCGTACCCATGTGAAGGTGCAAAAAAAACCTCACATATCTACACTGTGGAGTATCAGGGCATAGACCCTGATACTCCACAGTGTAGCTGGCATAGACCCTGATACTCCACAGTGTAGCTGGCAGGATCCCAAGAATGGTATCCCAAGAAGATGTTTTTTTCACAGAAAAGAAGAAGATGACGGTGTATGAGCGAGAGTCCATGGAGATATACCTACAGGGCAATTTTTAAATAGCTTGAAACACGTTAACTTTAAAATGTGATTTCCAACAACTTTTGTTCTACGACTTTTCGAGAACGATACGATTTCGATATTTTTTATTTATTGAACGTTTCTTATTCTCTAGAAGTGTGCATTTCTACCATCCCAGCGCGGCGCTGCCTGCTCTCTACCACCTTTCCAGCCTCTCCTGCTCCTATTTGTTAAATCACAGATCAAATCTGTGCTTCTGGTGCAGTTCTGGCGAGTTCGTGCTAGACTAGACTGGCGGAGGTGGTGCGGCCAGGTGCGAACCCAGGCACGCGCGAGCACCTCCGTGGGGATTCCCCGGGGATCGATTCGCGGCCACTGCGCCGCACTCCACTGCGTTTTATACGTCCATCCGTGTTATAAAATTACCACTTCTTGTATTTATGATCATATATTTTAAGCCACGCTTTTTCACAGTCAAATTACAAAAGACGAAGAGCACCATCCAAGAAAATAGACGCCTGTGATTGGTCGGTTCCATCCGAGCGTTTACATTTTAGCGAGCTTGTCTCTGGATCGGATGGAATTGACCAATCAGAAGCGTCCATTTTCTTGGATAGGGTGGACCATAGCAACGTGGCGGGAAATTCAAAAATTTCACCGTTTGTTACATTTTGTAGCTAAACTGAGCTATTTTTGTTCAGTGATTTTTCGTTCGCGGCAATAAAACAGTATTCTTTTCATTATTGTAAACAACAGAACAACAATAATTCAGCCGATTATGTGTTCTGGTCTACGAAGCAGTGGCACTGCCCAAAAAACTTGTCGTAGACCAGAACACATAATCGGCTGAATTATTTTTGTTCTGTTGTTTACAATAATGAAAAGAATACGGTTTTATTCTCGCGAACGAAAAATCGCTGAACAAAAATAGTTCAGTTTAGCTACAAAATGTAAGTCTGTGAAAATTTTGTATTTCCCGCCACCTTGCTATCGTCTACCCTTAAACTCGTTTGTCGAATCGAATCGCGGTTAAAAAGTCGAAACCTGGCAACCGTGTTGTAACAATGCTGCGGTACACAAACATTACCGGGATAAGCTCCTGCGGGTAGATACATGTTATTATTTCTCGTCCGACCCTTCTAGACCAAAATTGCAACAATTTGCCGAGTAACGAATCCATTACCCGGCCTTAGCCGCCCCGCGCAGCCTGAACACATGGTGGCGGCCGCCGTCGCCATGGCAACCGGGGTCGTCGACCCCGCCGCTTCCGGTTCGCGACGGCACCGGGTTTTCAAAAATTTCCCACCTTTAGTTTTCCAGAAACATGTCTACGGAGGAAATGGTGAGGTCGGTCCCGGTAAACCGAGGAAAACTTTCAACACTTACCTTTAGGTTGTCTGCTTGAGTCTGGAGGTTGTTTGTATCACGACACTAATAACTTACTTTACGATAAATTACTACAATAATTCGTATACAAGAAGGCCACTGACTGAAACTGTATTTACACTTTCACAACCAAACTCTACAACCTACAACTAACTTCTACGGCCTATGCTACTAGACTGCTAAATTACACTCAATGTCCATGAACACTTAAACACACAACACACATCGGGCCGCACTCAGCCTCGCAACGACATTATTTTCGAATTTTAAACTTGAAAACAAAAAAGAAAATGGAACAAAAAGTTTCGCGTGCCAGTACTACCACACGAATGCGCCCGGCGCGCGTGCTTTGGTTCTATTTTCAAAACTCTGCCGCGGGAAACTCACTTTTCCACTGACGATCTAAATGCCAATTTCCTTTCCATACAAATCCTTCACTCAAAAACAATCCTTGCGCCTGCAGTTTTACGTTTTAATTTGGTTTGGTTTGATTTGGTAGACAATGCATGCGCCACGCAATGACGTTTGCAAGAAAAGAGCAAGTATGACAGGTAGGCGCGTGGTGTGAGTGGGACGGAGCGAAGGGAGGTAAGTCCTAGGGGCTCTCAATCCGCCTGGAGCGCAACAAACGTCAGGCAACCCGTAAAGGATCGATCTTCAAGACGCTTCTTGGGATGCTACATTTCGGTGATCAAATACATTGCGAAGCAAATCATGTGCTACGAAGGTCTACGAAAGTAGCTTCGTAGACCTTCGTAGCACATGATTTACATGAGTTCGTAGGAACCTTCGTGTAGCTGCTATAAAAGTACCTATACTCTACCTGCCTTAAATGGCACAGCATTGCTAATCTATATCTAGTTCAAAAGTGATGCCCACTATTGGACATAGGCCTCTTCTTCGTCACGCCAACCTCCCCGGTCTCATATTTACTAATACAGCACTAAAAAGAAATGCACCCTATAGAAATGACTCGAGTATTTTTTATTAAGCCTTTTTGCTTTCGCCGCCTCCCTTAGCTTGCATTTGTTCCAATCTACCATCATTCAGTAATATTTAGCAACAGTTTTAATTAGGACCCGACAAATGTAGCAGCGGGGTTCCAACGCGCTACCCGCCGCGGCCGCGGCGCGCCTCATCGCGCATTCCGTTTGTAGGCACTCCGGCTGTTTTGAACCTGCACCATTGAGGTGAACGAATAGAAGGAAAGCTCAGCAAACACCCTAAACTCGCAACTTTTGGTTAACAATACCAGGGGCCTTAGCCTGTAACGCAATGACGTGTGGATGGCGTCCCAGCAGAAGGACAAAACCGGGGTTTCCTCGTTTTTCTCCTACAACCAGAGAACTAATCCTCTAGAATTAGAATCAGAATATTCTTTGCTAAACTACAAATACATTAAAAGGACCGACAGCATTAATAAATCGTAATTGAAGCCGTCAACTGAGAGCCCATTTTGGCACCATTGCTTTACAGGCTAAGTCCCCAGCAATCTACCAAGACGGGTCCATACACACCGGCCGATCTAGCGCGCTCCGAGCGTAATGTATGGATTTCGGTCCTGCCGTGCTGGATCGTCAGGTGTTGCTATTGAGCCATCGAGCAAGGTTGTCTAAGTGCAATTTCTTCATTACTTCGAACCCACACCCTGAGCTATCTTTCAGACTGGCAACTCTGCAATTAAGTGGTCATACATTTAGACTGAAAACGGTGATTTGGTCTGCATAAATACACGGAAAAATCAATGGGAAATCATACGTACAAAAGTGTGGTCCAACATCAATCAAATCAAAATCAACGCGAACGCCTCCAATCCCTGCACAAACCTTACAAGTAGGTATGAGATATCAGCGAGTGTAAAGTCGGTGTGTGCTATCTCTATTCCTTTCATCAAAATCCGTCCACTCGAAGACACATTGGCGCTGGTACGCAAACCAGAGGTCCAGCAAAATTCTAATTCCTCAAAATATATCTTTGTATTCTTTGCCCTAGTCAGCCCAAGACATCCTTTTGTCTGTTTGTTAGGTGCAATGGCTGTGTCGCGAGACTCGCGAGTGATATCGCGATATCACGAGCGAAGCCGACTCGCGCGGGGGCTGTCTGTTAGCTTTGAACAACACTACAACCAACTTCAGAGTAGCTCGCTCCTCCGTCCTCCGCTGCGAGCAAGAGGGAACTTTGTCAATAGAGATGGAAGAGATTTTGCCAGTTCAAAGTACTCCTGAAATAGGCTACGATGTATGTTGTAATATAGTCATGGAAACGTGAGATGAAGCGTTAGGTGGATTTGATGTGTCTCAAGTCTGTAATTTAATTAGATCGTCCAAATGTCCTAAGATACTTAAATTAATAGGTAGGTACTTACCGTAAATATTCTCATACTAAAAAAAAATAATTAATAATAACAATAAGCAAATACCTACTCAAATAAACCACCCCGGCCCACATCCGATCCAAAGGGCCCCATGACGCTAGCAGCGTTTCCACGCTGAAGTGCCAAAATTAGGTTATTACTTATTAGGGATAAGAAACTCTCTTGTACGTACATTTCAAAGTCATCAATTAAAGCTGTAAGTATCGTATAAGAATTCAAAATAAATAAGACTACAGATCAACAAGATTAAATCAGCAAAAAAGACGCGTCCTGGCAAATGAAGGAAACATACAAAATAAACGGAATTAATAGCCCCGACCGCATATACTGATTGAGGAAAAGCCTTCAAGGAATCGCGTGTCTTTGTGGGGCTTTGACTGCGACTCGGCATCGGCCCAGTGGGCTGGAAACTTGTCCCAATTGTTGACAAGGCTAGCAAAACAACACAGATACGAATGACAATAGTCAATGAGAAAGCCGGATCAATCGAAAAGTTACTGATGGAGATGCAGGGCACGGTAATTACGCCTTTGAAGAGTGGCCTAGAAGAAATAATAGTAGGGAAGTAAAGGAACAATACGTACAGAGGGACCCGAGTCTGCAACGCAATGGTGCCAAAATATGCTCCTAGTTGACGGCTTCAATTATGATTTAATGCTGTTGGTCCTTTTGATAATATACTGAGTCTAAGAGGATTAGTTCGTTGGTTGTAGGAGAAAAACGAGGAAACCCCGGTTTTGTCCTTCTACTGGAACGCCACCGACACACCATTCTGCCCTAGTAATCAAGAACGCAGCACTTGCAAAAAGGCGGTTCGGAGATAAACGCGGGTAACTTAATTTTAGTTATTTAAGTATGAAATTCATGTTTTTTAACAATTCACTTAGATGAAAAAAATGGGAAAAAATTCAAGCTTTTAAATGGCATGCATTTTTTATTCCATTTAGCGTTACTTCCGACTATAGTGTGTATTACGGCGTTTTAACTTAGCATGAGATATAGTGAGAATAAGATTACAACTAAGCATAAATGCAGTACTTGCGCTGATTACTGCATTTTACCCTAGCACTTGTCAATTACTGCATTATTTGTTAGTATTTATTCATTATTTTTATGTCTTGTGCCAACCTAAAGTGAGGGTTACTAGGGTGATTTGTAAGTATATTGTGTTTATATTATATTGGAATTAAAACAAAATCGTAGCAATCAAACTTTATTTCGCTTGAGAAATCTTCTTCTTCTTAATCGATTCCTCATGGCTGAGGATCGCGACCATGTCGTACTCGCTTCCATTGGGAGCGGTCTTCCGTCATATGAACTGCCCGGTGAATGCTTCCTCCAGCCGCTGCTTTTATAGCATCAGACCATCTGGTTGGTGCCCTTCCCCTGGCGCGTTTGCCATTCACCTGTCCCAATATTATGAGCTTCTCTAGACTATGCCTGGGTGACCGCATTATGTGTCCAAAGAAGCTGAGGGTCTTTTCCTGGCATATAGTAGATAGGCGTTTTTGGACTTTATGTTCTTTAATTATGGACTCGTTAGTGCGCTTTGCCGTCCAAGGTATTCTAAGCAGCCTCCTCCAGCACCAGATCTCGAAGGCGTCTATTTTGTTGATGTCTTTTCTTTTAAGACACCAAGTCTCTGCACCATAAACGAATATCGAGAAGACAAGGGCTCGAACCAGCCGCACTTTAGTGTTACGACTGATACTTCGGTTCTTCCATATTTTGTCGAGGTTAGCCATTGCACGCATCGGTTGACGGGAGAAGCTGTGCTCTGTCTACCACCATCACCTTGGTTTTGGTTCTGTTGATCTTAAGACCGAGTTTAGCACTTTCTGTCTCGATCTTCTTTAGAAGTTCTGCCATTTCCATCTCACTCGATGCAACTAAAGTCGTATCATCCGCGTACCTTAGGTTGTTAATTGGTCTGCCTCCCACTGTTACACCGCCCTCCCATCCTTCCAGTGCTTTCCTCATTATGTACTCGCCGTACAAGTTAAATAGTTTTGGAGACAAAATGCACCCCTGTCGAACACCTCTCTCTGTATGGAATGGCCTGGACTGCTTGTCTTCTAATCTTACAAAGCTAGTGCCATCCAGATACAAGTTTTGTATCAGAAAAGCTAGATGCGGGGGTACACCCATCTCCACAAGGACTTCTAGCATGGTATTCCACTGAACGCAGTCGAAAGCTTTGGCATAATCTATGAAGCACATGACCAGTGGTTTATTGAATTCACGACATTTCTCGATGAGTAAGTGCACATTCAGTATTTGCTCTCGAGTTCCCTTTCCAGCCACAAAACCAGTCTGTTCGCTCGGTATCTGGTTATCTATGTATGGTGCTAGCCGTGAATTTATAATGCGTAGCATTATTTTACTGGCATGTGCCATAAGCGAGATAGTTCGATAGTCCTCGCATTTACGCGTGGAACCCTTTTTGTGAAGAGGTACTACAGCCGATTGTGTCCAGTCTTCTGGCCATTGGCCCGTCACCCATATCTTGTTGCATATCTGAAGCAGGATTTTCGTTCCATCAGTGCCAAGATGTTGAAGCATTGCAGCCGACACTCCATCGGGACCCAATGCTTTATGTTTAAGCCTGTCTATGGCGTCTTTTACCTCGGACATTAGTATTCTGGGCTCTTCTGTGTGTATGTCCCATCTTCTTTTTGTCATAACGCCTGTTTCGTCCCGATAAAGGTTATAGCAGTAACTACCCCATCTCTCCAGAATGTCATTAAAATCGGTTAAAGCGTTCCCATCACTGTCGTCGACGACACAACATTTAGGTTTGAAAGTGCCGGTTATCTGTTTCACTTTTTTAAAAAGGTCCTTCGATTGTGTCTTATCAGCGTGTATCTCTATTTCTGCACAGATGTTGTTGATGTAGTTGTCTTTGTCCTTCCTAGTTGACTTTTGTACTTCTTTGTGCAGCTGGTTGTATCGGGACATTTGTTCTTTCGACAGCAGACCTTCACCTTTCATCGTCCTTCTTTCTTCTATCAGTGCCCAGGATTCCTTGCTTATCCATTCTTCCTTTTTCTTAACCTTTCTGAATTGGTTGCTTGTCTCCTTGGCAGCACTCAGGATAACTTTTTTCAAGTTGATCCAGTCCGTTTCGCTGGAGTTAAAAGGACCAATTTCTGTAGACTTGATATTCTCGTCAAAGGTTTTTCGGAATTGATCTAAAGCTAGTTTATCGAGAACGATGTTCTTCTGAGAAGTACTACGGACTTTCTTCAAGCGTAGTCTGAAATCTGCTACGACTAATTGGTGATCGCTTCCGCAGTCAGCACCCGGAAGAGTTTAGGCTTTGGTAACTGATGACTTCCACCGTGACTTAATCGTGATGAAGTCAATTTGGTTTCTGTGCCCTTTCGGTGACGTCCAGGTTCATAGTCTCCTTGGATGATTTTTGAACCAAGTATTCATGACAGTCAGCTGATTCTCCACACAGTAGTGTAAAAACTTTTCATCTCTGTCGTTTCTTACACCAAGACCATAACTGCCCACGATTGATCCCCTCAGAGGGTCTGCTGTGGTTTTGCCAATTTTCGAGTTCCAGTCGCCCTGAACAACCGTAATCTCTCTCGACGGTATAGTCTTCAGTAGCGCGTCTAAGTCGGCGTAGAACTGGTCCGACACTTCCTCGTCAGATTGCGCGGTTGGTGCATAAACCTGGATGATGTTCATGGGTTAGCGTCTAATTTTATTTGATGATTCTATCATTCGGGGTCTGGTATCCCTTGATAGTATTTTTCAGGCGTTTGGGCATAATAATAGCCACACCATTGCCACTATGGTCTTGAGCACCAGAAAAGTAAATTGTGTTTCCACTATTAGTGTCCAGATGACCGCTGCCTCTCCAGTGTACCTCGCTGAGTCCCAAGATGTCGATACCACATCTTTCCATCTCCTTCTCGACTACCTCCAACTTCCCAGTCTTCAACAGCCCTCTGACATTCTATGTCCCCACGCGCAGATGTTTTCGTAGCGGGGTTTTCGTCAAAACAGTACCAATCAAGAAAATCAATCAATCAACGCACTGATTTACTAAGACAATACGCAGCACATGATAATTTTCCTACGACTCCCGTCAAACAATGCTACGCCCAAAAGCAGTAATGTCAAATACTGCGTTTTAATTTAGGAACTATTGGATTGACGCTAGATCAAAATGCAGTAATAGCAGCAAGTACTGCATTTTGCTCTAGTATACATTGCGAGTACTGCATTCTTTTCTAGCACATGATTATTACCCCACTTCACTTTAGCACAATCACTATTTTCATGCAATTACTGCAAAAACCGTTAGCAAAAACACATATTTCCAACAAAAAAAATCATGAAAATATATTTTTCCCGTGTAGATAAAACCTTTAGGATGCCATTTTTGTAAAAAAGTGAAAATCGCAAAATTGTCGATTACTGCGTTCTTAATTAGCAGGGCAGCATTGCCCTAGCCCTTAATCACATTAAGGCTGGAAGATAGTAGTGTGGCGGGAAATTCAAAATTTTCACAGTATTTTACATTTTGTAGCTAAACTGAGCTATTTTTGTTCAGCGATTTTTCGTTCGCGAGAATTAAACCGTATTCTTTTCATTATTGTAAACAACAGAACAACAATAATTCAGCCGATTACGTGTTCTGGTCTACGACAAGTTTTTTGGGCAGTACCACTGCTTCGTAGACCAGAACACATAATCGGCTGAATTATTGTTGTTCTGTTGTTTACAATAATGAAAAGAATACTGTTTTATTGCCGCGAACGAAAAATCGCTGAACAAAAATAGCTCAGTTTAGCTACAAAATGTAAAAAACTGTAAAAAAATTGAATTTCCCGCCCCGTTGCTATCGTCTACCCTTAACGTGATGGCCTGCAATACGTGGTAATATAAGCTATTGTTCGTACACTGCTCTACTGTTGCAAAATAAGCACAAAAAATAATACAAATTATTGAGCTTGTGTCTAGGCAAAAGATTCACCATCCCCCAAAACCAAGGACAGCCACGACGGCACGTAGACGTTAACTAGCTAGCACTCTACTCGGTTACGTTATGGTTTAATTCTCGCGAACGAAAAATCGCTGAACAAAAATAGTTCAGTTTAGCTACAAAATGTAAAAGTCTGTGAAATTTTTTAATTTTCCGCCTCCTTGCTATCGTTTACTTACTATTACGCAGCATCCTTACAGCACTAAATCTATCTATCTATACTTATAATAAAACTCTAGCGAAGTCAATTCTGTACATTGAATATTTTTAGAAAAAAAACTAGCAGGGGTTACTAAGTAAACTACAACGTGTTACAAAAGATACTAACTCTTTTTACAGGGTGTAACCTGCTGGTCAACATAATGACAAATCTGCAAACAAAAGTTGAAAAAAAACAACTTTTTTTTATAACCTCAAAATTGTAAAACTTTCAAACTTTTTTGTTTTTGGATTTAGCTCCAATTAAAAAATATGGTTGTTTGCTTAGCTGTATTTTAATAGCTTCAGGCTGTTAAAACGTAGTGAAAGTCTATGGAAACAGTATTTTAAAAATACTTTTCTCCCGTCACAGCGCTTACATTTTAATTATTTAAAAATCAACGGAACCTCATAGAGCTAAAAAAATATTTTGGTTGTGATCCCTATCATCAGGTACCATGACCCTGTAAAAAGAGTTAGCATCTTTTGTAACACCTTGTATACTGAATCCAAAAATGCAAAAAAAACTGTCTATGTCTGTCTGTCTGTCTGTCTGTCTGTCTGTATGAACACGATAAACGCGAACACCGCTGAATAGTTTTCCACCAAACTTAACATGGTCGTATAACTCACGTTTCTGGGCGTAACTTAGGCTATCCAATGTTTAGAATACATTGCGGGTTGCAATTTTAACTTCGTTTTTTGTAAGAAATATTCATAATTTGGATATGGCTTCTTAAGAAGATATGCTAAGAACGTGACACTGAACATATTTCTGCAAAAAAAACTTTATTATCTCGGAAACCGTTGATTTCCCAGACATAGTTCCTTGGGCTAAAATGTTCGTTATGATGAGGACTATACGTGGTCTCCCACTTTGTTGGCGGTCTTTTAACACTCTGTATAATATCACGCTACGACTTTTGGCATTTGGGGCGCCATATTGAAAATGAAAAGTCGGCATTTTTTTTTATTTTATTTTGGCGGAAAATGTTAGTTCTACAAGCGTAGCATAAGGCCGGGTTAGATCGTATCTATGGGTTTAAAACAATAGGTATCTCACTCTTTTGTTTGACGTAGAGCGGGATGGACAGAGCCATAGATACGCTCTAACCCAGCCTTATGATCCTTGCTGGAGGGAATTGTGAGTGGTTTTCGGTGGAGGTCGGACAAAGTATATCGATGTTAGAAATGAAGTACTGTAGCGTCGCGGTCGAAAGGTTCTGGGTTTGAACCCACGCGAGGTTGAATTTTTTTTTGTGCCTTTTTAAAATATTTACTCTACTGAGCACAACTTGATATAAAAAAAATTTATTTTCTTTGCCGTAAAGCGGGATAGACAGAGTTATTTGCCGTAGATACGCTCTAACCCAACCTTATGCTTTGCTTGCTGGCTTAGCATGAGAATGGGTAAGACCTTATCTATGGGCTTATAACTTTATCTATCCCACTCTACGTCGAGGGCGATACAATAAACCCCTTTACTTCCTAAGCAATTCTTATGCTAAGCTTCCTGGTATCTTACACGGGCGATACCTAATCTAAACAATACATATTTTATTATAAATGTATTGTTCAGATTAGGGCACACACAGACAGGCACACCCTCATAAACACATAAACAGACACACACACAAAGCTATCAAACTTATGACACCCCTCTTTTTTGGTCGGGGGTTAAAAAAACCTTCCTTTTGAGTTTTCCTCCAAAGTCGAATTTAAATTAAATGTCAAATGTGTAAAAACGCATACGAAGTCGCGGGCACAACTAGTAATGTATATTTGGTGCGGAGGTAGAAACTTCAGGTGAAAATAAGGTCTGAAAGTAAGTAATATAGAAGTGAAAACCAGATAGCTACACTACCAAAGTCGCTTTAGCTATGAGCACTTGTGTGACGGCCCATTTACTTGGCTCCTATGAGATCATTCTAAACAAAAGTGCCTACTTTGGTAGGTACCTGAACCCTGAAACGTTTCCACCAATGCACTATCTTAGTTGCGGCAACAAAGCGCTGAAGTAGGCTCGAACCGACGGCCTCCAGCACACGAGCTCACAAAGCGGAGTCGAGGACCCGCCGGTGGAAGGTTGAGGGCTAATCAGTACTTCATCATAATGAGCGCTTTGATCTTCGGGCTAATGAGAAGGTAGCTCGCGGTCGAACGGCACTGTACTCTAGCTATCGTGATGTGGAAGATGGTAGGTCGCACATCCCGTAGACAAGACCGTAATTAAGTAGTTGGGGGCATAAGATAGTCACACACAATGTTCGGGATTGATAACCAGGTGCAAGTTTTGTTTTAACTGTTCGGCAAATTGTTAAATGCATAAGGTAAGGGCACAATTTGGCGCTGAAATACGGGCACACGACTTTCTCGAAATTGTAAAGACAAAGTGGAAAAAACCTAATTTTAAAATGGCAATCGTAAGAAAGATACCTTGCTACTCTACATTGGGAAATTTTGGCTTTAAGGGTGGACGATAGCAAGGTGGCGGGAAATTCAAAATTTTCACAGATTTTTACATTTTGTAGCTAAACTGAACTATTTTTGTTCAGCGATTTTTCGTTCGCGAGAATAAAACCTTATTCTTTTCATTATTGTAAACAACAGAACAACAATAATTCAGCCGATTATGTGTTCTGGTCTACGAAGCAGTGGTATTGCCCAAAAAACTTGTCGTAGACCAGAACACATAATCGGCTGAATTATTGTTGTTCTGTTGTTTACAATAATGAAAAGAATACTGTTTTATTGCCGCGAACGAAAAATCGCTGAACAAAAATAGCTCAGTTTAGCTACAAAATGTAAAAAACTGTAAAAAAATTGAATTTCCCGCCCCGTTGCTATCGTCTACCCTTAACGTGATGGCCTGCAATACGTGGTAATATAAGCTATTGTTCGTACACTGCTCTACTGTTGCAAAATAAGCACAAAAAATAATACAAATTATTGAGCTTGTGTCTAGGCAAAAGATTCACCATCCCCCAAAACCAAGGACAGCCACGACGGCACGTAGACGTTAACTAGCTAGCACTCTACTCGGTTACGTTATGGGCAACTTTACAACAAAAGTGTACACTCTGACGTGCTGTCGTGTGTACCTTGTCCTCCAAAGTTTACTTGCTCAAACACACTTTTTTGGCTAGACACACGAGACACTTTGCTCTACGGGAGGCACTCAGTGGCAAAAAAAAACCCTCGTCGACATGATAAAGACAATAGTTTTAAGTGGGCAGTGCAAGCGTCGCGGAATCAAAGCGCGGCGAGATCAAAGCGCGCCGGGTAATGGCTCTGAAGCGGCCGGGGGTGCAGCCCTAGAGGGCTCCAAGTGGATCACTCTATTGCCCAAGTTTCTCGTTTGTTTTCTTTCGATGATACCATGCACCGGCACTGAATAGGGCGATAAGGTCCGCTTTAGGTTAGATCTCACAAGCTTGCATCAATTCTCAGCTGAGATCACAACATTTAAGAAACACTGTAGCACTCACACAGCAGATCTCCTTGGACGCAGATCTCTGTGTTAGAGTTGGTATATTTGTGCGATAGCCGACTAGTTTCGACCTCGTCCGAAAGACTTAGTCATCATGAAGGAGAGACGATGCTATTCTCGCCGTGGCATTCGAACTCCCACTCTTACGGTGACATTAAATTGCGCTCCATATGTGTTATATTGTCTTTTCTACTGAGTGCACCTTTTGTATCAATTTGTGTAGTCGAGAGATAGTTCAGGATGGCGGTAGAGCTCAGTAAATGAGCTCCATTGCCCAAGTTTTTCATTTGTTTTCTTCTCAAGACACCACTAGCACACTCGGAACTCTCTAAAACAAACTTGTCAACTCCCAACTCCGTTTGCTAAGACTTGCTCAAGATAAAGCTAGGTGCGCCCAGGGCATGTCAACAGAGATTTCTTTCGCTTTCAGTCTAGACTTAGACGTTGTTTGCATGTAGAAATTAGCCTCAGATGGCGCTTAGATGTCTGCGTTAAGACTACGTCGTGACTTATTCTGGTGATGTCTAAATGTCAAAGGTTTCACAGAGAGAAGAACGGTACTTCTTTTTGACTTTGTTTGATATCATGAAATCTTGAGCTGTAAGGGGCTAACAGTGGTTTGGCTTGGCACAGGATCGTGAGAGGTGTCGTGAGCATGAAGAGGCCTTTACTAAGCAGTAGGTGTTAACAGGCTGATGATGATGATGTTGAAGGGGCTAACGTTTTGGTGGGCCAAAACGTTAGCCCCACAGCATGTGACACACCCTACAGGGTACACCCGGACGAAAACAGATGACACTGTAACGACTAACTAAACTGACGGTGGTTAGGTATTGTCCAAAGAGATCCAATACCAATTTCACCGTTTCGTGATCGCAATTAAGCGCTGAGTCTCGCGCGTCAAACGTTTGCATTTGATAATGTAAGATCCGATATCTCAGGCCTGTAATCGGCTGTGATGAGCGGTGAAATAGACACAATAGGTGCATAAACCTCTCTTTAAAACACTCAAGTATTGTTATGATATTATTATCTTGGTTCGGACAAAATGATGGAAGGCTGTTGGTAAAGCCACAATGCGGTGCGTTCTCGCCTACTTATACCTAACAGTGCTACCCATTGCTAGCTCGTAACAACGTCGATCAAAAGTGAATATCTCGGACGCAGCCCCTGGCCTGCTAGCAACAAACAGTATCGCCGCTCTCTTTTCAGCACCATAGCTTCTTTACACGATCGCGATATCCAGAACGACATCAGCGCCGTCTGAAGATATCGTCCAGAATACGTGCGCAAGGAGCCGCCGCCGCCGCGGGCGCGACCCACATCCTTTCACGAGCTGTATCTCTGTTTGCGATCGCAATCCGCCAAGACGCGCCGACTGCAGGAAGCCGCCAACTTACGAGCCCTCGCCCACGGCGCATTTTTGTTGCGATGCGGTCGCGCATGTCCTAAACACGCAACAGCATCGCTACTAACGCGCTGTAGTCGCATTTGCAACGCGCTACAGAAGCGATGCCAACGCGCTATAGCATCGCGACTGTATCGAAGCAAACGCGCGACCGCGTCGGACGATATCGGGGAGAGAATGGAGGAAGGGTGGCGCGCGAATCACGTCTTCAACGCGCGCGCGACAGAAGCGCGACGGTATCGCGTTTGCATCGCGACTGAATCGTGGTTACCGTGGGCGAGGGCACACACACAGCTAACAACCGCATCGCGACTGTATTGATACGAACGCGCGACAGCATCGCTACCAAAAGTCGCCGTGGGCGAGGGCTCTTACCCGTCGTACACGATATCGAAACAATATTTGGGGCGCTTTACGGGCTTAATTCATCGTCTGCACGTGACTATGGTATCTTATCTAAGAGCGACTCCGGAGTCAACGGAGCTGGCGCCGCAAATATTATTCAAATGGAAAACCCCGAGTTAATGTTAGAAGTGGTAGGCAGAGGCACCAAATCGGGTTGGGCCTACAAGGGGCATCCATTAATTAGGTGAGGCATTTAGAGGGAGGGGTGGAGTCAAATCTCACCCAATCTCTCATGGGGGAGAGGGGGGTTCTCGGCAAATATCACGTAATTTTTTTCCGCAAAAATCAGTCTGTAGAAAATTGGGTTAAATAGGTACGCTCAGCCACAGGGTGGAACATCCCTTTTTGTTCGATTGACGCACGATTCCCCGCGCGATAACAGCTACCATGGGTTATCCTAGCGTGTTGCTGGCAGTACGTACAGTTAACAGCACGTAGACGCTTACGTAGACTTTCGTTACAAAGTCGCCCGTAACGTAACTGAATAGAGTGCACGCGCGTAAGGCTCTACGTCCTGTCGACTGTACCTACCTACCTACAACATGTTCATTGTCCATATTCCCTAACTTATGGTATGGGGTGTGATTTATTTACGGAAGACTAACACTACAGATTTCTCTTGACTAAAATGTGAAGTTTCAGTTTACTCAAATAGTATGATCAGACACAGTCTTGGATACCCCATGGTAGCTCTTACCGTGCGCGGCATAAAGGCGCCCCAATCGAATAAAAAGGGGTATCCTAGCGCGTGTGGCTAACTGTACAGCAAAAATTACTGATTAAATAAAGCAACTTGGCTGGCACGGACCTAACAGCACCTAATCGTCGATTTCCATCGATCTCGACTAATTATAGCAGAGTAGGTAGGTCATAAAACAATCATATGAAAATGTTCGGTCAAACGTATTCAACGGGTCGGCCGAGGGTCCTCCACTCGAGTACCAATTAGTGCCCTCAGCCCTCCCCTCCGACGCCGGTTTGATTTATACTCAGCGCTTTCACACAATAATAACCTACATCCACACCAAGTTTCAGTAGCCATAAAATAATGTAGAGCAAAAAATAAATTAAAAAAAAATACACGTGGGAAATAGATAAGTTTGCAACAAAGAAAGCAAAAAGACCTGCGATGGCCGGGAATCGAACCCGGACCAACTGCTTGGAAGGCAACTATGCTGACCATTACACCACCATCGCAGCTGAGAGAGTAGGCGAATTTAATCATTGCGACATCTAGCGTATTAAATCGGTATTCCTAGCGACCTAATCGCTTCTTCACGGAAATATATTGCTTCGTCATCATCGAGTCTTTTCAAACGTTTTTAATATAATCACGATCGTTACGAAATGATTTCATTCTTGCTTATCTTGCTTTAGTTATTAGCTACTTCGGCACTCGAATCACTTAATCTAAAATTCTAAACCAAATAATGAACGCATATGTACACACGACAGCACGTCAGACTGTACACTTTTGTTGTAAAATCACCCGTTACGTAACCGAGTAGAGTGCTAGCGTGTAAGAGTCGACGTGCTGTCGTGTGTACGCTCCTAGTGAGAAAATGTAGTAGTAGAAAATACTATAAATTAATTATTATTAATACCGTAACTTTTTCCTTGCACGTTTCCTACACACTCACTTCCGTACGGCGAATGCTAAACACACAAAACAAGAACAGGACAAACGAAAAAGAATTCCCTTTGCGGGAAAATTCCCGAGCGTTATAGCGCTATCAAAGCTAATTAAAATTGCAAAGACAAGCGCATCTTAACCCGCGGCAGCCGCGGTGAGACAATGGCGCCCCGGAGCACGGGGCCAAACCCTACAACGCACCAAAGGTCCGGGGCGCCCCAGTTAGCCATAATAAGCCGTTTTCAGCAAAAAATCGACGACAAACCGACGACCCAAAGATGTCCTTGACCACGATGCCCAAGTTGGCTATAATTTTGAAGTTGTAAAAATAACCCTGGCTAAGAAATCTACGGGAGTAGTTTGGGATTGCGAGTGCCACCCAGAAAATTAGCCACGCGAGAAACAAAGAGAGCTATGCGGAGCTGACCTCTAACCGAAATGTTTTTTAACAGTTCATTAAGTTCCTCTATGTGTCCCTAGTCGGCGGCTCCAGGGCGCACGGGGGGCGGTCGAGTGCTCGCTGTAATCAGGGCTAATAGATGCGCGTGTGCTGCTTTGATCTGCGCCTCAAAGAGACGAGGGCCGAAGTCGCGAGACGGCCGTAGCGCCAGGAAGCAGGAGACACGACGCATCACGCACCCCTGATCGGGTAATAGTGGTGATTTGTAGACTTATTGCCCCAAATTCTACCTACAGTCAACTAAGGCCTTTGCATCTACGTAATGACGGCATCCAGTGGCACCTTCACTAACACTAGATGGGTGAAAAGACCACTCGGCGCTGCAGTCCCCGGGCTCGTAGGCTTGCCCAGCACTTATACCAGCCTGACAGCTTAGTCGGCCTAGCCCACAGGTAAGACAAGTCATCGTGAAGAAACCCGCGGCTTCCTTGGCTCCACCTACACTATAGTCTACACAGTGGGGATAAAAAGACCAGACCAGGACCTAAAAAAGGGCGCCCCGTCTCAGCCGGGATTGGGGAGCTTGACGTTAGATTCTGTTAATTATAGAGACAGGGGAGAGTGACGCGAAGGGAAAAGACCCATGTCCAGGCTTGATAGTGATGATCTGTTCTATAAATAGGGCTCAGATTTTTTTTTTATTATCTGTCTGCTTACCATATTTCTAAAAAAAACGGTCATGTCTATGCAACACGTCAGCCCCACCGCGAAGTAAGGCTGTGAGACTGAAGAGCTAAGCCATAAGCGGTGCGGAGTGCAATATTGTTTTCTTTATGCTTTGCGCCGCGCCGCGCCGCCGCCGCCGCCGCCGCCGCCGCGCCACCGTGCGCTGTGTAATTGATTCTTTTGTGCACTAATTGCCACCAGATCTCATCGACGGGGCTCTGCGGTGCGCCTAGCTCGTCACGGGTCACTTGCACTCACGATGGAGATCGGAGATCTCCTTGCTTTATTTGCTTGGTTTTCTTGTGCGAAATATGACTGAGGTAGGTAGGCAATAGGCATGCATGACGTACCATCTGACTAAGCTGCCAGGATGATATAGGTGCTGGGCAAGCCTACTCCATCTAAAACAACGTCCAAGGCAATGGAGTGCCGAGCGAGTGGACTGTTCACCCATCTAGTGTGAGTGAAGGTACCACTGGACGCTTTATAAACCATCTCATTACGTAGATGCAAAGGCCTTACTTTAGGGCAGCAATAGAGTTCATTGAGACAGCTGACAAATACCTAATGCAGGTAAGCATTGTAATGTAATAATTTTGTGGCATATTTACAAGAGAAATCAAATGTAATCCGTATCGTGTTGGTTGCGGTCGCGGCCGGTGTGCCAAGTCAACACCATCAATCAATGTCGGACGACTGATACGAGTAGGCGCACAGTTTGCTCAGGGATAACCAAGTCGATAGTAATTCAATGAAGGGATTATTTTCTTTTCTAATCGGAAATATTTGGACCGTGTTTGCTAACACGTGTTTAGATTAACCGTTAGTGTATTTTTACTAAATCAATAATGTAACGGAAGTCCAAATTGTAGAACAAACTGGAGAACGATCCTCATCGATATGAAGTTGCCTACCACAAAAGTAATTAATATTTCAACGTAGATAGGTTGCCCTTGGAAACCAAAGTTAACAAACTTACTCGTACCTACCATCGAGGCCCGTCAATGCGTCATCAAAATGGTTAACGCAAGGAAAGGACCTTGAAAGGTTTTTTTCATGAATCAACGGAGAACAGAGTAAAAACAAACCAACGCATTGATGAAGTACCAACAACTCCTTTGATGCAACCCGACCAACTTAGCCAATAAATTAAACAGGGCAAAGTAGGACATATTGCGTAGCAATAAAGCACCATGTGGAAGGAAGAGCACAATGTTGTAACATCATAAGAACAGACCAGGACATAAATCCAGCTTGCGACTAATGTATGGCGACGTTCACACAAAACAGACTAAACGAAATAATATATCCGTCGACGAGCCCGTTATAAGAGGCAATGAAATAAACAAGCGCCCGTGTAAATAAGGCGTAACTTACCTAAAGGAGCTAGTTTATGAACCCCGCGGTCGGGTCACTATTTATTTAGATATCCAAAACTGATAACAGAGCATGAGCATGAGCAAATACCCGTCAGATTTACTCACTGATATGGCAAAGTTTGGAGTCGATCTAACGGAAGTGGCATCGCATGTTGTAGTTTACGGACGCCTGGTTCCAAAGGCTGGTCGGTTTGGCGACACCACTGTTGCTGACAGATGGGCATGAGCCGATATGTGGCTCCACGGAAGCGCACTGCGGCGCTGCCCCGTGGCCAGTGCCCACTGCCCATGCCCCTTCGGGTGGAAACTGCGGATGTACGGACGTTGTACGCGATGCGTGAGGGCTGTTGTTGTTGGGAGTCGTGGTCCCGATTAGAGCACACTGCACACTAGGATGAACAACATGCTAAGATAGTAAATTAAACCAGCGCAGGCAATTCTGTATCCTACCATACGCTTTCTATCACAAAAATATAATTGCTGCAATGATGATGACATCCTTTTATCCCTTAACAGGGACATAGGGCTCGAAGAAGAGATCTCCATCCAAAATTGCAATAGGTATCTGAAATCCTAAGAGGGCTATTCGGCCATAGTGAGAGTAGACGGCTGCGGAAATACTTGTAGTAGCCGTAAGGGACATAGGTATAGTCAACCACACGCTAGGATACCCTTTTTTGTTCGATTGGCGCCCTTATGCCGCGCACAGTAAGAGCTACCATGGCATCTGTGGTATACCGTACATTGTCCCATTATTCAATTTTATGTACGGGAGATAATATTGCCATTTCTTCTGTATTGCAATGTTGCCGGACAGTACCTACCCCATTGGTTATATTTTTGCCAACGGCACGATTTTAAACAGTTGAATGAAAATAAACAAAAACCGTCTCAGTCAGTCGGTGATTTCGGTCGTTTTTCGCAAATACTGTGACGTAAAACTTCATATTGTGTTACATTGGGTAAAATTCGAGTCCCCCATTGTACACATCCGCCGTGCCCGTCCGCGCAGACACGGCGCATCGGGCGGGCGCGTTGACGGTCGCAATTTCCGAGCTGTCCATCAGCGCCCCCGAGCCGAGCCCCGGCGGACTGCACTTCCTGACTCCACATCGTGAACGGCCTCCGTTTAGGACTGACTGCTGCCCCGGGTTATTAAACTTCACCGTGACTGGCACTATCTCTACACCCGAACTAAGGTGTGTGCGGTTTTGAAACTTGCTTTTCCTGTGTAGGCAGCAACTTACATTGCGTCCTTTTTCTTCTTGATTCCTTTTAGGTACCTATCTAACAAAAATATTAATTTTCTTATGAAGAAAGTCGCAGAATGAGCCTTCTGAAGTACTATAGATGACGATGTAATTTTTTCCCTGGGGTCTCGCAGACACCGGCCGAACGTTCAAAGGGTTAAAAATGCAAAATGTCATCTTTATTCAATCGCTGTAGTTATGTCTCTGCCCTCACGGCACATTAAAAAAAATAAGTTCAATGCAAACAAAATGTAAGTAAAATAGTCCGAATCAAATTTGCAAAAGAAACGCCCCCGGGTGGACTCGAACCACCAACCTTTCGGTTAACAGCCGAACGCGCTAACCAATTGCGCCACGGAGGCGATGAGTAACAGCTCGAAATCACCGATAACGTCTTTAGGCATCAAAATAAGAAAGAGACACACATACAAACAACAAAAGCGCTCTGCTCAGCGCCCGAGCAAAAATTCGAAACCAGTTTTGATTTGAACTTCTTTTTTTGACGATTTTATTTTACGTCTGTGCCCAAGCTCAAGTTGTTTGAATGCAAGTGAGGTTATGTTTACAAGAGTAAAGCTTATGTTTAGTGAATGAAAGTCTTAAAAATATCGTGCGTGTGTAAGAGTTTGTGTTGTTTCGATTGTTTGTGTATTTCCTTGACATTGTTTTGTTGTG
Source organism: Zelleria hepariella (assembly GCA_949319315.1). Taxonomy (NCBI): domain Eukaryota; kingdom Metazoa; phylum Arthropoda; class Insecta; order Lepidoptera; family Yponomeutidae; genus Zelleria; species Zelleria hepariella. The sequence continues at coordinate 7,361,429 of OX439385.1, read as the reverse complement.
AATCGGCAATGGATAAATAGATGCTTTACTGTAAAATTACAATTAAAGTAGTGTGAATAACAATTTATTTCAAAACATAAACGTGGTAAAGAAAAAGTGACTAAAATGTGAACACTCAATCAAACAAACAAAATATAAAATTCACGTTGTATTTTCTACAAAAAATTGCGTTAAAAATATACAAGTAGCGCCATCTATTTTCCGCTGAAAGAAACTATTTGACTAAAAACCGATAACTTTAGCATCGGTAAACACCGGTTTTAAATGGCGTCGCGAGTGACTGGCACATGCTGCACGGCATCGGTCGAGCGCGCGGGTTTGCCCGGCCTCCTGCGCGACTTGCAACGACTCTCCGAAGACCAAGACTCCGCTGATATCGTGTTTATTCTCGGCAGTAACGAAGAAAAAGTATACGCTCACAAAATAATATTGCTTGCAAGGTGAGATAAAAAACAAAAAGGTACTTTCCCGTACCGGGAATCGAACCCGAGCCTCCTGGGTGAAAGCCAGGTATCCTAGCCACTAGACCATACGGGAGATGATGCTCTGGTTGAAAATGTTGAACCGTTGTTTTTTATGGGTCAACAGTAATGAAGTTGTTTGTGTTTTGAATGCGCGAAGAAATAGCTGATAAATTATTTGACTATAATAATATTTTGTATAGAAAACAGTGTAAACAAACAAAAACAACGTTGTAATAATGTAGGAAGAAGTACAAACAATGGTAGTTTTCAAATGCAAATTAATTTTAAACGGGCCATTTTACACCCCGCTCTCCTCTAATGGGATTATGGGAGCTGTATTTATCCACCGATCCCGGGATCAGATTGAGAGAGCTGCGAGAGCAAACATCGCGTTTAATTTCATTGCGGCAGATTAGCATGAGAGAGTTTCAATAGAATGTTTATGATTATGCTAATAAAATACTTACTACTAGCGTCATCTATCGCACAAAGGACTTTCACAAAATGCACAAAATAAATCAGATGATGCAAACAGTTGGCTGTGCCATTAATTTTATGCTGAGAAATTGAACTTTATTTCCTTGCTTGAATAGTTGGTGGCTACTTTCTTCTTCTTTTGAAAGAATACGGAGCAAAGGAATCGGTCCACATTTAATTTACATGTAAATACCCAGACGGCTCCTCTAGTCCTCTCTGGCATAGGGCCGGACGGTGAAGCAAAAGAATAGTTCTGAATGAAGTTGGCCAAGTTATGCGCGAACTTGCGCCGACCCCCGAGATATCTACCTACGTGCCTACATTGTATACGTGCCTACATTGTATTTGTTAAGAAGTAAATTGGAAGCTAACTCACTATTTGTGAGGCCCCGAGAACTTCGCCATTTTCAATTTGATATACGACGCTAGTTCCCCGTGCTGTTCACAGTTTTTATTGCCCGGCTCGTGGTTTATTGTTCCCCTTTCATCTGGAGGTAAAAGGTAGTGCTCGGAGTTCTCGCCAAGTTAGTGGTCCTCCTGTTCGCGGTCCAGTCACGGAGGTGGCGCACTCGGCACTCCTTTTGTTCCCCTCTCGGGTTCTTTGTGTAAATGAAGAGTAAACAACAACACCTACGTATTGCTTGACTACCTAAACCGCTGTAGGTAGGTAGTAGGTACTTACTTATTTGAACCTACTTATTTCCGGTTTCAAATAGTTCCAGTGAAACTTTCCACCACTGGTCTTGGGGCCTAAACTAAAATAAACCAAGCAGGTTGAGGCACCTAGTAGGTAGGATACAGCACACGCTCTCTCGCGATCTTTTAAAATCTTCCTATATCGATATACTAACTATGCAGATCTTCCTGAATCAGGAGGTATAAAGTCTTATGGCTTGAACGGCTATTCTTTAATCGCTACCTATATTAGATCCGCATCCTTGCAGCACGACAAACGAGGCGTCCGTCGGCGCCAGGTGTTGTATCAGTTTATGATTAATTTAGAAACTTCCCGACTCAGCAGCCAGAGGCAACTTCCCGCAATCAATCTTCCAACTTCCCGACTGCGGCGATAAGCGGACGCTTACCCACTTGCAACAATTTACATTCTGCTGCTTACACAACTACTTAGTTGTTGGTGGGCAGCATCTTGTGGCTTCGTCCAGTCCAGTGCCTTTGATAGGACTTTCTGCGAGATCTATACTGGTTAGCCTCGTGTTTTGTAATTATATGAATTTATGTATGCACACAGGTCTCCTGTGTTTTATGTCCATCACTCAAATGCTGTTGTTGATTCTGAACATTATAAGTGTACGAGCAGGGGAGAGCGTGTGTAACTTTCGCCCTGTCCTGTCGCACAGCTGAAATGTTGAATGTAGGACTGTGGTGGAAAGAAGTAAATGTTCTTCAGGTGTTCATGTTGTTTATTGTAACATGATGAATAACCGTTTATGATGAGAGGCGAGAGCCAACTAACTACAGGGCAGTGTAATAAATAAGGCCCGTAGCTAGGCTGGGCTATGCACAGATTGCACAGTCAGCACACGGGCGACCTAGAAATGGCCGTTGCTTGCCCGTACAATAAGATAAAGCTTTTTACGAGTTTTAAAGCATTAACATATTCATCAGATGCCTTCCAAGAGTCCCAAGTGATGCGCATCTAATAAACATAATCAGTTCATGAACAGTTTGAACAGCTCGGTAGGTACTCCGGTAAACTCGCAGAATACATTCATTACCCGCGAAACCTGCCGCGAGTCACTAACTTTAAAGGCAAAGAAGCCTCAAGTGCTTCATTGGACTTGAAAGCAGGAAACCGACCACTAACCACCGATGCCCGTAAAGCACCGAATAGAGTGCTAGCGTGTAAGGGTCGACGTGCTGTCGTGTGTATCAGTAATTGCCTGTATGTAGAAAGTGATCAAGAGTCATACCGCAAATACCTATGCTAACACAGCTGTCAACAAACCAACCAACATCGCAATCACCCTGCCAGCAGCATCGCGGAGTTACTAGTAAATACATATTTTTTCTGACACAATAAAAATATTTGATTTGATTTGATTTGATTTGATTGATTTGATTTGAAATGAACGTAGCCAGACTTCTGCCCTTCCATTAAATGCGCGTGTTCCCAGCTTGTACCCGCATGATTCGAGACTTAATTACAGCTGGAGGGGGGGGGGGGGGTGATTGATGACGTCACGACGCTGAGCGACGACGCTATGCGAATTTATTGCACACTCGCGCTTATGCCACGCAGATAAGAATGTGTACCCTCAAGTAACTACCAGCTCGTAACAAATTACACCAACCACAGCAGTGTTTTGTCTGAAACATGGAAGCTCAACATATTTAAGCAACACAAAGCGCCCCATCTTTTAATTACGTAGGTAGGTACCTACCTTTACTAGAAACTCTTCCGTAAGTGGGCACCTTCACAAAATCTCAAAGTGAAGAGATGTTTAGACTTATCTCATGATGGTTGGCAGAAGAGCTCAAGTAGGTAATGTAAGCAGCTTAGCTGCAATTTTGTTTGCAGGTTTTTTTTAAAATCAATCCTGAACAGTTTCCTACTAGGGACTAAAAAAACCACCAGCCAAGAGAGAGAAACCGGCCAGCATTTAAAAATAAATAAGATAAGTTTTAAACGGTTCGCTGAATGCGCTGAAAAAACAATGCGGCCTCGGGCAACAGCTAAAAGCGTCCATAGCGACACCTACGCGTGTTACCGGAACAATCAGCCGGGCGGGAGTAATTATACAGTTTTGGGGGCAATTTCTCGGGAATGTCACATTCGAGATTCGACGAAGAAAACCTTAGCAACAAGTCACATTCGAGATTGCCGAGAATTAGCCCCTTGGCCTTAAAGGAATGCCGATCTAGGTATTGTGCCCTGCTTTCAGGATTTAAAGCGGAGATCCTTAGTGCAGATGACAGTAATATTCCAGACAATTACTTAAGATCTTATTGGTGACATGTGGTTTGGATCAATTATTGTCCATAATGTTACTCTCCACGGTTTACGCCTACTGATGATAAGATTCAGCATCCGGCTTAGCCTCACTTTTACCCGAAGCCTTTTTTAGGTAACAACCTTTCACCCGTCTGGCGAAAATAATTTGGAATGGTCGCCCCACTCTGGTGCTTTACCTACTGCGTAAAGCAAATAAAACGTAGCAAACTAAGTAAACTGAAATCGTTTGCGTAATACAATACAATGGAAAACAAAAGCGTATGCTGCCCGCGCGTCAACCACACTCGGTGCAACAATAGGGAGATAGCAAATTCACGTTAGTTACATTTTACCTCGTGGTAACACAGCTCACTGTCAAATTCACCCAGGTTGCGGTTAAATATGAAACCTTTTATTTCAAACGAAACAACAGTTACTAATTGAGCCGTACCGAAGATACCTACCTAACCACACGACACGGTATAGAATTTGTCCTAGGACACTGAAACCGCTGGAGGTATTCAGTCAAGCACGTCTGCTCATGCCGAAGCGCATATTTTTTAAAACTCTTATTTCCATGAGGTTCACGTAGTAAGACTTCAACTATCTATATTCAAAGCTATATCGTTTCGACTCTACCATGGTTGGTTGGCTGGCGCATTTCCTTGGCATTTCCGTAATCGTTCCTCAACGTTCAAAATATGCCAAGACAATTTGTTGCGAGTCCATCCGCGGTGGCGCGACTGGCGCTCGGCAAGGGCTCCGTCCACCATGATTGTTGACGTCAGGCCGCAGCTCAACATAGCGATTGAATAGGCAGAACGAAGGCAGAAGCTCTGATTTACCTACCTAGTGAGCCAACCACCACTCAACTTAAGCCTCCTCTACACGTCAGCAGATGCGTCCGCGGACGCGGGCAGATGCATCCGCAGATGGATTTCCTAGAGCTGTCCACACGTCTGTAGGTCGATCAGTCTATGTCCATTCTCGACAGACGCAACATATATTGAGATCGTAGCTATTTACTTATTTAGTACTTTTAACTACTACTTGAATGTGCATCGCTGTACTTGACTGTACATACATAGATTATTAAATTATACTAATAGTTTACTTAGAACATTTTTAATTTTGTGGTATTTATTTTTAGGGTTTCACAAACAGTTTTCTGTTTGATAGAGCTCAAGAAACTTAAAAGTTTCCTCAGAGCTCATATTGTTAGCCATTTCTCAAATAAAAACCGCAGGCGCAAAGTAAATTAAACCGCAGGCACGCGTCCACTCTCAACCGCAACTCCGATCAAACTGATGCGTCGGCAGACGTGTGGACACGCGCCGGACGTCCGCGCCAAAACCCTTTGATGTGTGCCAAAAAACCGACAACCATCGGATTCGAGGCGGACGCGTCTCCAGACGTTAAATACCTACCACAGATGCGCAAATCACCCCCTCTACACGTCGGCGGACGCATCCGGAGATGACGTCTGCAGATGCCTCTGTAGACGTGTAGAGGAGCCTTTAGAAGGGACCCGCGTTACTCGCGTAATAAGCGCGCGTGGTGCAGACCCACGAAACTACAGAAACCAGAAATCATATAACACCTGCGCAGCGGGCGTTCCCAAAAAATAATCGTTCTCACCCATCGAGATGCATTTTACTTTGTAAAGTACGAACGCACGCATAGCACACGAAATTTTCATTGAAGCACGATGAAGAATAATATTAATCCAGCCTGATGAATCATGATGACATGACTCATGAGTGATTAAGTACGACAGTATACGTGACAATGATTACACAAGGTTGATATGAAGGTATCACATTATTTCTCATTCAAAGAACTCTAAAGATAATGTGGTGCTGATCTTCTGCAGCATCGTTGGTGTGCCATGGCCATGGATGGCGGCCGCGACACTTCGCTGACACACATTTTGCATTATCACGATTAATGGCGGCGGCACAGGCAGCCTCAGCCTCAGATACGTCGTGTAATTAATCAACGTTGCCTCCAAAACAATATTTGAGATAAACATTTGGGTCAACCCCGTTTAAAAAGGTTGTTTACATCTGCCCCCAGCCTTTCAGCGCTAATCCTGTAGCTTTTTCAAAGACTACGTTTTTTCAGCGTTGAAAAGCGAATGAGTGGCCACATTTTTCGCTTCGTCGACTTGTCAACGATCTTAAAACGGTTACAAATTGCGGAAAAGCTGAAAACTGTAGGTCTTATAGTAAGAAGAAAATAGACTCTTCTAGAGAGTGAACGAACGTTCGTTTGTTGCGCACAATCAGCAAAGGTGTCCGCTTAATGGGCGCGGTGTCACTCGCAGACACCGTCGGTCGGGGGCGGCTAAGGGCGATCAGAGAGGGTCCAATTTGTGGTCGCAGAGAGCTGCCATCTCAGCTAGCGAGGCAGCGTGGACTCTCTGGGTTGCGTTATTCTTTCGTAAACGACACTGGTTCACTTTACTATGACTTATACCGTCTTGTTTATCTAAGCCATATTTTTTTTCAAAAGAGTCAGAACTCAAATGTTTATTCAGATGAAATGCCACCGTATTACCTACATACGGAAAATGCCATCGAAGTCTAGTTTCCTGCTTTTACGCTCGGCAATCAAGCAACAAACAAGTGAGCCATAAACATAAAGTTTCATCAGGACCCGGAGCCGGCGCAATATCCGAGAAGTTATTTGTCCAAGAGAAAAATGAAATCGCCGTGTAAACAGCGGAATCGCTTTACGACAGTTTTATTGGACGCCCCGAGGACGGACGGGCTGGCCTGCCCAAGCCCATAACCACACGGAGCCAGCCACTCTCAAATACTGTGCAAAAGGACGCTTCGTTTTCATACGACGAGGTTGGGTTTGTCGCACAAGTGTGGTGTGAAGAAAGCATCTCCTGAAACTTCTCCAGTTCATCCGAAGGTTGTCTGGAAGAGATCGCTTTTAGCGATAAGACCGCCGTCTGTACTATTAGGTTAAGAAAATTCTTGTAAATAATTAATTTCTGGTGTACAATAAAGTGTTCTCTATCTATCTATCTATCTAGTACTTACATATTTATTACAGAACTTCTTGTATAGCCATAGCAGCTACGGCCATTTTTTACCGAAACGCTGCTTTTTATGATGAAAGCAAGCCGCTTTGCACAGTGATAGAAGGGGCAAAAATAAGTGATTTGACCCGCAGCAGCACAAGTTTCATCCCGTAGGAATAGAGAGGGCGCCACTTCTAAAAATACACTTTGAAAAATTCTAACAGCCTAACGGGTGAACCGATTTCAATGATTAATATCTTAATCGAAAGAAAATCACTTATTGTACAACCTAAAATATAAGATGTAAAAAAAAACTATAATGGCTGCCCTAAATCCAACGTTTTGTATTTTTTTTTATTTTTTTTTCTCAGTTTTTACTCAATTATGCAAATAAATTGTATGATGAAGGTATATTCTTTATAATTCATATTGTTACTAATTTAATAGTGAATTTAATAAAAAAAACTGCATGCCAATATCTTTAATAGTTTAGGAAATATTAAGGTTTACATGTGCTGGAAAAGCGGGGCATTGCCCTCGCGTCATAGTAACTGTGTAGAGAAAAAAACTTCTATTTGTGATGAAAGCTAGCCATTTTGCACAGTGATAGTGGAGAGTAAAATAAGCAATTTTACCCGCAGCAGCAACATTTTCATCCCTTAGGGACACAGATGGCGCCACTTATTTGACCAAACTTCAAAATTTTGTATAAAGTAAACGGCTCTACCGATTTTCATGATTTAAACGCCCAATGGTTGGTTTTTATACCATAATACATATAAAATATAAATAAGTCAAAAACGTACTGGAAATAAAAATAATAAAAAATATTTTGTAAAATAAAAGTGTTTTCATTGAGGATGATGAATCAAGTATTTATTCTTTTTGGTTTTTGACAAATACTTACACATAATTTCTCGTTTGCCTTGTCACAGATGTGTCCAACAACGTTAATGCCTAACGGTTCATGAGTGTCCTTATTTTATTTGGTCTACGTAAATTTTTAGTCGCTTATTCTGAGTAAACTGTATTCAATGTATTCAATGTAGTATTCCAAATAAAATAAGGAAACTCGTGAACTGTTAGGCATTACCTTATTGTACACATCTGTGAGAAGGCAAACGAGAAATGATGTGTAAGTATTTGTCAAAAACTAGAAAGAATAAATACAAGATTCATCATCCTCAATGGAAACACTTTTATTTTACAAATTATTTTTTATTATTTTTATTTCCAATACTTTTTTGACTTATTTATATTTTATATGTATTATGGTATAAAAACCAACCATTGGGCGTTTAAATAACGAAAATCGGTAGAGCCGTTTATTTTATACAAAACTTTGAAGTTTTGTTAAATAAGTGGCGCCATCTGTGTTCCTAAGGGATGAAAATGTTGCTGCTGCGGGTAAAATTGCTTATTTTAGTATCCACTATCACTGTGCAAAATGGCTAGATTCCATCACAAAAATAAGTTTATTTCTCTACTTAGTTACTATGACGCGAGGGCAATACCCGGCTTTTCCAGCACATGTAAACCTAAATATTTCCTAAACTACTAAAGATATTAGCATGCAATTTTTTTTATTAAATTTATTATTAAATTAGTAACGATTTTACTTACAAAAAATATACCCTTTTCATACAAGTTTTTTGCATAGTTCAGTAAAAATACACAAATAAAAAATAAAAAATTAGAAAACGTAGGATTTACGGCAGCCAGCATAGTTTTTATTTTTATTTAATTTGTTTGGTTGTACAATAAGTAATTTTCTATCGATTAAGATATTAATCATTGAAATCGGTTCACCCGTTAGGCTGTTAGAAATTTTCAAAGTTTATTTTTAGAAGTGGCGCCCTCTCTGTTCCTAAGGGATGAAACTTGTGCTGCTGCGAGTCAAATCGCTTATTTTTGTCCCTTCTATCACTGGGCAAAGCGGCTTGCTTTCATCATAAAATGCAGCTTTTTTTTCATAGCTGCTAAGACTAGTAGCTCTTCAATCATACACCGCTCGTTTTTCATAAATAATATATGTATACCTAGCCCCTATTACTTTGTGGTAAGCTCTACTTGTGTCTTAGGTCCAACTAAATCAACGCCTAAGTGAATCGCTCTGTATTCCCTTCCATCATGTACTTCTGTCGCTTTCTGTTTTATTTCTCTGACGTCGCGATAACTGGGATAAAACAAAAACTACGAACATAATAAAACTCCACCCTCATCCCTTTTTATGTGGCGAGAAAACCTCGAGGGCCGGGAGGCGTGGAAATGAGTCGTCAATTAGCATTGACACTGGCGCATTGGGCGCACGCAGCGGACATGGACACGACAATCGAATCGACGCGACGGGCAAGGAGCAGGTTTTTTTTTGTGCAGAATGTCACTATGTCATAGTCAAGATCCTAACATCAATGATTGCGCATTCAAATACACAATCCAAAGTTTAATGTTTGGCATCGCAGTCGGATCAAGCAGGATTTCGGCCATTTCAACTCATTTCCCTCGTTTTTCGCCAAGGACAGATGATCCAGCTTGTCCGTCGTCATACCGCGTGTCCGTTAACAAGATTAATGCTAGCATATTGTGGCTACCTACACCTATGTGAACTTACGTAAAGTAAAAAGTTATGTTGCTTGGAAATAGTCCACGGTGAAAAGTAAAGGACATAACAGTCACCGGTGGAACATAATGATTAATTTGGCTACCAGACGAGAGGGCTCTGCCCAAAAGTCTTGGCTAAGATGTAAGAAGCTCTCTCGCTGCCCAAGATTGATTATCTTTTTAATCAACCTCTAAGCTTGGCAATCGCGAGCTCAATACAGCGATCAGTAAAGGCAGGCTGGATGGATCCGGCTGGTGTACAAACGTGATTAGAGAGGCGACACGGAATGGGAGTGAAGCGTCTATTAGCGTGATTGGAGGCATTGGAGCCCGTGACATGCGCCGCCGACCGATTCTCACGTCATTAGCTCGGGATTAGCCTAACCGAGTTCATTTGCATTTGGGCCGTAGCACTGTTCAACCACCTAACTAGGTAGACAGCTATTCCGGCTGTGGATGTTGGGCGTCGCCGTTCACTCTTAAGCCTAGCGTCCATATGAGGCGGATCGGGGCGGGCCGGGCCGGGCCGCAACGCAACGCAACGTTGGGGTGCGTCCATCTAAGCGCATCGGGGCGGATCGGCGCATCGGCTCGGCGGATTTTTTGGTGTTGCCACTTTGTCTAATCACAAATATTGTAACTTTTGAGCCCTCGTTGTGACTTTTTGTGACATTGCCTAAATTGTAACTTTTTTATGCCTAGTCGATTGAGAAATTTTGAACAGATTGAAATTATTTTGTATGATTGAGACTGAAATTTTCTGACGCGCGCTCATCTCACTCTGAATATACTATGGGTAAAATAATTATAGGGTATGGTAAGTACCTACCTATAGTTTCAGGTACGGTCCGCTTTTATGCCATTTTGGCTCTATGTGGCCCTTGGCTGCAAAAAAATTGCCAAGCCCTATTCATTTATGCCAAAATTACAGACTATTTTATATTAGGGATTTCATGCACTTTAAACTAATAAAATTGATGATAAATACTCGATGACATTTTTTTTTTTTACTTACCTAGTGAATAACACGCAGTATACGTAATATTTTTTCATTTCAATATTTAGTTACAAAAAAATCCCGCGTTGAGTTACGTCCAACCTGCGTTCAATCTGGATCCGAAACGGAATAATTGAACGAGCGAGAGAAGCGAGCGAAGTTCTCCGAGTCTACTGGAACAATACGGCGTTTGTGAAAACCATAAACTTAACAAAACCAAAAATCAACTTCTAATACTTCTGCTGGTATTTCTTCATCATCATGATCGGTTAAGGGTGGACGATAGCAACGTGGCGGAAAATTCAAAATTTTCACAGATTTTTACATTTTGTAGCTAAACTGAGCTATTTTTGTGTAACGTAAAATCGCTGAACAAAAATAGCTCAGTTTAGCTACAAAATGTAAAAAACTGTGAAAATTTTGAATCTCCCGCCACGTTGCTATCGTCCACCCTTAAGGTTGGACGATAGCAGCGTGGAGGGTAATTCAATTTTTTTACAGTTTTATTTTTTTGAAGCTTAACTTTACTGAGCTATTCGTACTAAGCGTTTGTTCAGCGATTTTTCGTTCACGCCAATAGCATAGAATTCTTTACATTATTATAAACAAGAACAACAATAATTCAGCCGATTATGTATTCTGGTCGACAAATGGCAACACTCGCGCGTATTCGCATGCGCGAGCATGCTGTTGCCCCTGCGTCCACTAGGCGCATCGGGGCGGGTAATGCCGCCGGCAAAAATCCGCCGGCAAAAATATTGCGTCGCGGCCCGCCCCGCCCCGATGCGCTCTAGTGGACGCACTTCCATACAAAATATAGGCAGGCGGATTTTTGCCGCCGGCAAAAATCCGCCCCGATCCGCCTAATGGACGCGAGGCTTAAGGGTGGCCCTAACATAGACTTCAAGCGAGAAAATCTTGATACTGACACCAAGGGCTACCCAATCATCCGAATCTAACCGACCCGAATTTCATTAACGATCTACCCTTTCTTTTAACGATTAATGATGAGTCGTGCACTTTGTTATCATAAGGCAGCTCTAAATGCGTAAAAACATTTGGGTGACAAAGTTGTAGAAGAGTAAACTGGTTACTTTCAGTATGGCAATATTTTAGTTCGTTGCAATTTCCGACTGCCAAGCAAGATACCTAACGACTAAAGCGTGTAGTACTGTCTCTCTCTACCTACGTAGAAGTTTGTAAGTTTTAGCGAGCCGATAATGTGCAGGCAGCAGGGCTGCAGTATTTACGAGTCGCCATGTTGTTTTAAGTTTGATAAATTCCCGGAGACGAGCGAGTTGCCGCATAACTTACAGCTTGCAGGCTTGCAGCGCAACTTGACAACTAGAAGTTTTTCAGCGATGCGCTGCTCAAGCGAGCTTATTGAAACAGATTATCGGTTTTTAATTACCAGAAGCGAGCCAGAGATGCTCCACTAGGTCTCTAAAGTTTCTTGGAATATTTTATGAGAAGCTACCCTAAGTAGGTACACAAGACAGCACGTCGACCCAGCAACTCGGTTACGTTACGGGCGACTTTAGAACAAAAGTGTATGCTCTCGAAAATCTTACGGCTGTACCTACTTACCCCCAAAGGGGTAAACAGAGGCACACTAGCTTGTCAGTGTTTAAAACAGTGAACTTGTTATTGCCAGGTTAAAGCTGACTCAGACAAATAATTTAAATGGTCTCTCCATGTGTCCATTCTTATACAAATCCTTAACTTTCAGATGCAAGAGCTTCCAAAACCTGAAACGCGGCGAGGTGTGCCGCATCCCTGGCTGCACGGTGGCGCCACCTAGCGGCGCTCAGGCGAACGTGCGGCTGCAGCACGTACCGGCAGACACCTTCCGCCTCTTCCTGCAGTATGTCTACACTGGGAAGGTAGGTGGCGCCACTTTACATACAAAGTTGCTTTACTGAATACGAAATTAATGGATTTGTTGTAATTTCTAGAGAAAATAAAATTAAATAACAACTTACCCGTCCCGACTCCGTCGTAGCTCCTGCTCCAAGACTCCGGGGTGTTCGAGATGATGACGCTGGCTGCAGACTTGGGGGTGGAGGACCTTCGCGCTGCCTGCGAGGATCACGTCACATCCACCCTGAGCGTCGAGAGCGCCTGTACGCTGCTGGCAGCTGCCATGGAAATCCAGGATAGACCTGGTAAATTATGACGAAAATAATTAGGCCACAGTTGGAAGCAATACGATAATTTCAACCTCACCGCACAGATGCGATGGTGGTGTAATGGTCAGCATAGTTGCCTTCCAAGCAGTTGATCCGGGTTCGATTCCCGGCCATCGCACTCTTTTGCTCTTTTGTTGTATTTTGATGAGTTTTTATTTTATTATTACTGCCGACCCCAACACCTCATAGAAGACGCGCCGTATTATTTTTGATAGACTTTTTTTTACAAAAATAACCGATGAATACCGATTAGTACATCACTACGCGAACGCGAGCTCTCGCCGCCATTTTAGCAATTTTGACGTTTGTCTCGGCATACATTTTTTGACAAGGACGCTTCGCCGGCTAACTGCTTTGTTTCCGATTTCTTCAGTAATTCTAAAGTAAAATAGCACCAAAATGGCTTACAAGGGCCCACCAAAAGTGCAGAAGGTGATGGTGCAACCCATCAACCTTATCTTCAGATATTTACAAAACAGAAGTCGAGTGCAAGTTTGGCTGTACGAGAACGTGAATCTGAGAATTGAGGGCCACATCGTGGGATTTGACGAGTACATGAACATCGTCCTCGACGAGGCCGAGGAGTTCCACGTCAAGACGAAGAACCGGAGACAAATAGGAAGAATTATGATGAAAGGCGACAACATAACCTTGATCCAAAACGTTAACCCCAGTGCGACGGTGTAGAAGTGTTAGGTTATAGGACTAGTGAATAAGTGAAGCAGAAAACGTTCATTCCTAGCCAATAAGTCAGTTTATTTTGGTGTTTCAATACAACATTTGTTTGTTTTGTCATACGTTCAGGGTCAAAGAGTTCCGTGATGTCTTGAATTAAATATAAGGTCTCAAAAACATTTTGTATTGTTATTTCCCTTCTCCACTTTCAGCTAACATAAATTGAATGATTACTAGAAGGTTGGTATCAAAGTTTCTAAAATACATTGCATATTGTTAGGTCGCTGACCAATAATCATGTAAATTATGCATGCTTCGACTGTCAACTATTTCTCAAATCTTGGCGGCCTAAATTAAGCCATTGAATGATACAGCATGATTTTTACCTTGCAGGTGGCAAAAGTGCATCGTCGTTCTTGGAGCGCTGCATCTCATTCATCGGGGACAATGCCGCAGACTGCGTCAAGACCAATGCCTTCCTCAACCTGCCGAAAGACTCTCTCATCAAGCTCATCTCTTCAGACTTTGTTAGTATAAACTGGGGCTTGAGTCTGTAACGCTGTGATGCCAAAATGGGCTCTGGTTTTAATTACGATTTATTAATGCTATCGGTCAGCAAAGAATATTCTGATTCTAATTCTAGAGGATTAATTCGCTGGTTGTAGGAGAAAAACTAGGAAACCCCAGTTTTGTCCTACTGGGACGCTATCGACAGGCATTGCGTTACAGACTTAAGCCCCTGGACTTGTTATAGCTATAAATCTCAGTGTCATGCAGGCCTTCTTCTTGAAAAAGAGAGAAAGGCATGTACATTGTACAAACATCCCTAGATCTGGTCTGTGTCCTCTGACAAACCACTGGGTGAACTTACCCGAATGCTGCAGCAGTGCCTTGGGCATGTTTCAATGGAGTGGGCATTTTTTTATGTATCCTGTATTAGTGTCCCACAGCTCCCACTGCACTGGGCTTACCCAGCACAAATACCTACTATTCTGACAGTTCTGTAGATAGGATATCCTACACCGGAAGAATATAAGTTTCTTAATTTCGGTGACATTCTGAAGCTTATGACCTCCATCTTTGTACATCCTGCGGGGGGAGCATGACTTTATCGAGGCGGATTTATCCAACAAAATGGCGGTTTATCAGCATTTTTGATGTCTATAGTGGGTTATACAGGGTGGCCCAAACATAGACGTCAAGCGAGAAAATCTAGATAGCTGACACCGAGGGCTACCCGAATCACCCCCATGTATGTTCAGCCACAGCCTTCTGTGGTTCAGCCATTTTTTGTCGTTTAGAAGTTATGAGGCTTTTAAGGTTTTTTTGAAAAAAATTACCTAGCATTCGATTTTATTTTGTAACTTTTTTTTCTTTCGTCTTTTCAGCACATTTTTTTATTCTTTAGAGTCTCAGATAAATTATCTATCACCAAAAAAATAATGATCAGCTATGGACTTTTAAAAGATACCGCAATTATGATCCAAAGTCCAAAAATTTTGTTTTCGTGAAAACATCACTGAAATAGTTAGTATGGGGAAAAAAATAAGTAGAGGTCTGAAGGACTTTTTATTGATTTCAAAAACTTTGCTGACAGGTGATATTAAGCCTACCTGCCATGATTTTTGTCCAAATAAACTAAAATAAATTAAAATCTATTAAAATAAAATTTCTTTCAACTCCAGTTTTTCAACTTTGATCGTGAATTACTTGAATAAAAGTCCCCTAAAGTGACAAGTTTTTTGTACTATTCTAAGCACTAAGACTTTGGGGAAGTTTTTGAAATTAAAAGAAAGTCCTTCAGACCTCCACTTAATTTTTTCTCCATACTAACAACTTCAGTGACGATTTCTCGAAAACAACATTTTTGGACTTTGGACCAAAATTGCGGTAATTTCTTCTATGTTTGGGCCACCCTGTATACAGGTATACAGGGTGGCCCAAACATAGACGTCAAGCGAGAAAATCTAGATAGCTGACACCGAGGGCTACCCGAATCACCCCCATGTATGTTCAGCCATTTTTTGTCGTTTAGAAGTTATGAGGCTTTTAAGGTTTTTTTGAAAAAAATTACCTTGCATTGGATTTTATTTTGTATTTTTTTTTTCTTTTGATTTTTCAGAGATATTTTTTATTCTTTAGGGTCTCAGATAATTTATCTTTTACAAAAAAAATAATGATTAGTTAGGGACTTCCAAAAATTACCGCAATTTTGGTACAAAGTACAAAAATGTTGTTTTCGAGAAATCATCACTGAAATAGTTACTATGGAGAAAAAATTAAGTAGAGGTCTGAAGGACTTTATTTTAATTTCTTAAACTTCCCCAAAACCTTAGTGGTCAGAATAGTACAAAAAAATTGTCACTTTATGGGGCTTTTATTCAAGTAATTAGCGATCAAAGCCGAAAAACTGGAGTTGGAAGAAATTTTATTTCAATAGATTTTAATTTATTTTAGTTTATTTGGACAAAAATCATTGCACGTAGGCTTAATATCGCCTGTCAGTATGGCCTGCATTCAAAATTCACGGAAAAATAAAAAATAATCCCCATTTAATTTTCGATTTTTTTTTTAATTTTTTTTTTCTAAATTTAATTTTTTCATAATTTTTTTGTAACTATATTCAGTAATAAAATAATTCAAAATTAAAATAATGAAAAAAAAAAGCACAAAAAAAATATATATCATCGTTATTTTTTAATTTTTTCCGTGAATTTCGAATGCAGGCCATGCTGACAGGCGATATTAAGCCTACCTTCGATGATTTTTGTCCGAATAAACTAAAATAAATTAAAATCTATTGAAATAAAATTTATCCCAACTCCAGTTTTTCAACTTTTATCGCGAATTACTTGAATAAAAGTCCCATAAAGTGACAGGTTTTTTGAACTATTCTAAGCACTAAGACTTTGGGAAAGTTTTTGAAATTAAAAGAAAGTCCTTCAGACCTTTACTTATTTTTTTTTCCATACTAACAATTTCAGTGACGATTTCTCGAAAACAACATTTTTGGACTTTGGACCAAAATTGCGTTAATTTCTAGAAGTCCCTTACTAATCATTATTTTTTTTGGCAATAGATAAGTTATCTGAGACCCTAAAGAATAAAAAATATCACTGAAAAGTCAAAAGAAAAAAAAGTTACAAAATAAAATCCAATGCTAGGATTTTTTTTTCAAAAAAACCTTTAATGCCTCATAACTTCTAAACGACAAAAAATGGCTGAACATACATGGGGGTGATTCGGGTAGCCCTCGGTGTCAGCTATCTAGATTTTCTCGCTTGACGTCTATGTTTGGGCCACCCTGTATATATCGTCGAGAGCGGTAAATCCGCCTCGATAAAAGTCATGCTACGGGGACTGAGCAAGAATAAGGATGAGATAACATAAAAGATCCCACTGGGTCGAAGTGTCCATTCTTTTAAGATCCTCACAGTTTAGTCCGATATACATATTTACCTGTCTTTCGTAAGACTTCTTGGAGTGCCTCTCCGGGAATGACCGTAGGTGGGCAGTCAGTTCTCCGTACACCGTACCTATTTATCTTGGAAATATACAGACTGAAGTATATTCCCAAGCGAAATAGATCTTCAATCAAAACATCAGGAAATTAATGGAGCTAGCCAGCAGCACAGAGAGACAATACTTAACCTATTCCATACAATTTTCAGCTATGTCTGGAGGAGGAAGAGGTGTGGCGTTGCGCGCTGGCGTGGGCCAAGCAGCGCGCCGGCGTGACGCAGCCGACTGCTCACTGGACGGAGGAGGAGCGCGCGCGAGTCTGCGCGCACCTTTCACCGCTCATGCAGCACGTCCGACTACTGCTCATTGGTGAGTAACTGATGTCCTTACCAAAGAAAATCCTTCGCAGCTCTTTACTTCATGAGCGTTTGAAGTTATTGCCCTGGTTTACAAAATCTAAATGCTGAAAATATGATGAGAGAGCAAACGCTGCGTGGGACGGCTGCAACTCTTTGCAACTGGTGGGGTAGTAGGGTAGAAAAGACTTACACAGACAAAAAACAATGTTGAGAATTTTCTAAATGGCTCTACAATCAGGTAAGCAGCAGTTAAAATGTTCACTTTCAACCGGTTCTGGTGCATTCCACTAGTTGTTCGAGCAAATCGTCTAAATTATTGTAGTTCCGTTCTTACGTACCTACTAGATTGCCCGCTCCCACTCCAAGCACTTCCCGCACCTCGCACTATAGCAACTTTGACGAAAGTCCTCGCCACCCTATGTCCGTATAGTCACAGAGATTTTTCCTTCGAGATGTGTCGAATGCGAGATTCCCAAGAATTTGCCCCCAGACCCTCCAAGGCCACTTTGATTTTGACCTCTCGTCTTTAACGAGCCCCCTTACCAACGGTTGCAGACTCCCACTGCAGGGCCTAAAAAGGCGCCAGAGTCCATGGAACACGTTCTGTGTGACTGCGATGCTCTAGCAAGTAAGCGCATGAGTCTTCTCGGGATAGCATATCCTAGACCGGAAGAATATAAGTTCCTCAACCCCGGTGACGTTCTAAAGCTCATGACCTCGGTCTTTGCACGTCCTGAGCAGGAATAAGGACGGGGGTGACACAAAAGTGGGTCGAAGTGTCCCGGGCTCTTAGCCTGGCCCCATACTGATAAGATAAGATAAGATAAACGATTGCAGACAGCTCGGTGTTCGCGGAGGAGGTAGAGCCGACGGGCGCGGTCCCCATGGAGTTATCCCTGGAGCGCTACCGGCGCGCGGCGCTGCACGCGGCGCCCCACGGTCACGTGACCGCGCCCGCTGCGCCCGCGCCGGCGCCGCGCGACCCGCCGCCCGACAAGCGCACGCAGCCGCGCCTCGCCGGGAACCTGTTCGCCGGCAGTCTGCTGCTGCAACAGGACAAGAGCGCCTTCCAGTCCGTTATTAACAACTGGTGAGCAGTCACAAATGTTTCCATCTAAAATTATAAACAACGAGCTTTTGCCCGCGACTTTTTTTTCTCGTGACTTTTTCAGTTGTTTTAATGGTTATTCTGCTATTCGGGGCGGAGAGAAATCCAACAAATCAAAAATCATATCGGTCCACCCGTTCTCGAAATATAAATGGTGTAACCATAGACTTACTACACCTAGACGGAGTCCGTCCATTCAAAACGCCGCCCGAAATTGAGGCGCCTCGCTTTGTATGTGTGCGTAAAGCTGCTGACTGTGACAATCGCCTACACAACACATGCACCCTAATAATGCTGCCAGCGTAATAAGCTTTTCACAATATTGTGACTTTCCTTCTGGTTGGTAAGGTGATAAACATATTAAATTATGTTTGCGGACAAGAAGTCCATGTTATTTACAGTAACATTTCTCAATATTTGTGCGTATGAACTTTAAATCTAGGATCTGCAATCTAAACAAAAAAAGTTATCTGTTGTACGGTTGTACCCGACTGCCCTAGAAGGAGATTTATGTTTTTTGAGTATATGTATGTATGTATGTACATTTCTTTGACACGCTCTGCAGCCTAAGCGACTTGATGGATGCGAAGTGTCGTTAGATTCATCTTGATTGTAAGAGTGACACTGGGTAGATCAAAAAAACAAAAATAGCCGATTTTTAGCCCCAAACAAAGGTATTTTTTATTTTTTTAAACCTATCGAGTGGAGAATCAAAATGAAGGGTTTTACAATGGCTTACAAAAATATATAGGTACAACTTATGTTTAAATGTAATTTGAAATGAGAAATGCTACTCAACTTTGCTTTCGGGGGAATTTATTTAGGTGCAGATATCTCCTTAATATCTCATAAACGGCTGAACCGATTTTGATGAAATATGTTACTGAACCATTGCTAGGAAACCTTCGTTCATATAAAAAAAAACTCATTCAAATCGGTTCACTCGCTTAAGAGTTACGCTGCCACAGACACACACATTCACACAGACACAGCGTTCATACTTATAACACCCCTCTTTTTGGATCAGTGGTTAAAAAAAAATCTAAATCGGTCCGAAAGGTAAAAAGTTATTGTTATAAAAAAGCTACACAAATTGGAAACCTCCTACTTTTTTGAAGTCGGTTCATAAGTCGTTCATTGTTAAAGGAAAACTAAAACAAAGCTCTCTAGATTGATATTTCTAGTAAGAAAAAAAAGTAAGATGTAGCCTGTACAATTGTACATGTCCCACTAGCTGGGCAAAGGCCTTCTCTCAGAGAGAGAGTGCGAGCTTAATCACCACGCGTGCTCAATGCGGGTTGGCGATTTTTGCGTTGAGGATATAATGCCTCCACACGCTCAGGTTTCCTCACGATGTTTTTCCTTCACCGTCAGCGAGTGGTATTGCTACTACAAATTCACAAATGTAAGTAACTTTGAAATTAAACAAAGTCATAGATACATGCCCGCACCGGGAATCGAACCTAGGACCTTTCACATCAGAGTCCACTGTTCTACCCACTAGACCACCACCGCTTTATATTTCTAATATTGTTTTTTTGTGTATTGTGATTTTTGACATTCTACCTACTGGCAACCCCATAAAACATGTTGAATGTCATACGGAAGAAAAATTTTGAATCTAAATACGATCTTTTTCGACATAATATAAAGTGGAATCGTTGTTATTACTGGTGTAAAGTGATCCTCGTGCCTTCATCTTTCTTATCCGTGCTGTTTCTGCAGCCAAACACAGCAAAAACCCGTCATTTTGAATAAAATTGCAGGAGCCCCGTTCGCTAGAAAGTGACCTTGAACACTGACATGCTGTTTTAGAAAGCGTACCAATTTGGTATGCATTTATTTGCTTCACTTTGCGAGCACTGATTGCGATTCTAGGTGTCCTAATTCTATGGGTGTAACTAACACGACTTAGGCCCGGTTTCTGAGTTGAGAATTTTACTAAGCACATACTTACGTATAGCTCTGTCACGCTCTTTTGTGAGAAATCTGCAGAGACAGGGCGATACTTACCCATTTGCTTAGCAAAATTCTCAACTCAGAAACCGGGCCATTGTTTTACATATTAAGTAAGATGTCCCAGCTCGCATAACATGAGGCTGGGTTAGAGCGTATCCATGGGTTCATAACTAAAGTCTAATTCTTCATTCAAGATAGTACACTGACGTTTACGGTGTGACCAGTCTCTGGTGAAAATTAAATAGTGTGGTGACAAAAAGTTTGACATGAATCGAATTGCGTAATCGATATAATCGATTTATAGGCAGATTGATGAAAAGCTTATTATATGAAATTAACTAAAAACTTATTAATTAGTAATGAGAAAGTGTGTTTTGGTCCACTTTTTTGAGGAGTGTTAAATGCGTAAAAAAATGAGTTTTTTAAATAATCTATGGAAATATTGCGTTCCGAACGTTTTTTTTTTCGTCCGGAATTCGGAAGGCAAAGTTTTTTGTTCGAAAGTCCGTTATTGGCTTAATCTTATCTTTAGACAATATTGAGAAACTAATTTAAATATTTTTTATTTTGGTCCAGTAGTTTTGTTTTTATGCGCTAAAATTTTTTGTAACTATGACCGCCAACAGTATGCAGACCGTCGCGTGACGTCATAAAACCGTATCTTTGAAACGTTGTAAAATCCAAACTACTCAACCAAAATAAAAAATATCGTAATTAGTTTCTCAATATTGTCTAAACATAAGATTAAGCCAATAACGGACTTTCGAACAAAAAACTTTGCCTTCCGAATTCCTGACGCACGGGCTACCATGCGGAATTTCGTATTTCGCATTTTTTTGTGACTGAGCTGAATCGCACAACGAGTGGAATGCATCACTATTACAATAAATATGGCAACATTATTTTGCAAAGTGACAGTTAGCATCTGTCAGTTTACTATCCTGAATAAAGAATCAGACTTTAGCTATCCCGCTCTACGTCAAACAAAATAGTGAGATACATATAGTTACATACAACCCCCTTAAGTACTGCGTAACCCAGGCTCATGTTAAGCAAGCATGCCGAGTGGTCAGTTTAACAATCACCAAATGGGTGAAGGTACCACTGGACGCTGTATAAATCATCTCATTACGTAGATGCAAAGGTCTTAGGTAACTAACATTGAGATAATGGCTCACCTCCAGGTGCGGCACCCCTAAGCAGTGTTGGCAGCTGGTGTTCCGCGCCTCCACGCACGGCTTCTCAGCGCAGGCCTTCCACTCACACTGCGACGGAGTCTCGCCTGTGCTGGTCTTGGTGCAGGTATGGATTGCCTTTGTTTGTTTCTTACTATTTAGCGGTCTGTCTGAAAGGTTAACGTGGAAGCCATAGAGTCCCCCGACCCAAAAAGAGGTGTTTTATAAGTTTGACCGCTGTGTGTGTGTCTGTCGGTGGCACCGCATAAGGAAAAAAAATCATATCATCTTTTTGGATGCGTTTTTTGATAAAAACTTATCATCAAATGATAATCCCTAGGCTTAACTATTTTAGGACCTAATGTTTAGATTCCAACGTAGAACACCTACGAATAAAACCTCATTACCTTTCACCTTAAAAGGGTAAACCAAATTTGAAAGCAGGTTTTCTAGCATTGGTTCATGTTTTATCAAAATCAGTTCAGCCGTTTATGAGATATGCTTATTAGAAATTAAAATATCGAGGGTTTTTTTTTTATTTCGAGTTTAGTAGTTACGGACCGGAGGGAGTAATCCTGGCTAAGGTCAACTTGCGTCAACCAGGGTTAGCCAGTTACCTCTGAGTTAACGTCAATAATTGCATGGAAATGTCAAATTAACTCGAGAGTTAGTTAGCTAACGTCCCTGACCGACGCAAGTCCGCCTAAGAAACCTACGGGAGTGGACTGGAATCGCGAGTCGGAGAGACTCCCTAAGAATAAGATGGCTGGTATCCTTACTTACGTATTGTTGATTGCAGTTGTCCCGCGGCGAGCTGATCGGCGGGTTCGCGGGCGCGGGGTGGTCGCGCGGCGGGGCGGGGGGCGCGGGCGGCGCGGGGGGGTACCTGCCGGCTGACAGAGCCTTCCTGTTCTCGCTCGGCTCGCCCTCCGCCAAGTACCCGCTGCAGAAGAAGGCCTTCGCGCTCTGCTACCATGCCGAGTACGTACCATTGTCATTTTTACATGACTGTCGAAAACCCTCGGATCCTTTTTTTTTATTTATGGCCCAGATATAGGCACAACTAAACTTAGTGTTATAATATTCTCTTTGGGCACAACTAGCGCCGCCAATGGAAAAAAAATCATACGTTCTTTTAGGGTGCTTTCTTTGCTAAAAACGAAGCATTTGGTTCTCAGCGCGAGGCTTAACAATTTTTAGAACCTAAGGTTTAGATTTCAGATTTCAGAACCTAAGAATAAATCCCTTTCCCGCCAAAAGTGGAAAAAAATGGATAAAAGGGATTTATTCGTACTTTCTAGAATCTGGAATTTAAACCTCCTAAAAATAGTTAAGTTCGAACGACAGGGAAAGCTGGCTTCTTTTGGTTGCGGGGGCCGAGATCCACTTTGGGATGCTGAGCCAGAATTGGGTTTCACGGTCGGAGTCGCAGTCTGATAAAAACCTATCTATCAATTCCAGCTGCGGTCCGATCTTCGGCGCGGGCGCAGACCTGCTGCTGTCGTCCAACTGCAACGTGAACAGCGACTCCTACAGCAACCTGCACTCGTACGGACCCGACGCGGCGCCGCCCGGTGCGCCCGCGCCGCCCGCGCCGCCCGCCTCGCTCGCGCCCGACTATAACTTTACTGTCAGAGACTACGAGCTGTTCACACCCAAACACAACTGACACACACAACCTGCACTCGTACGGACCCGACGCGGCGCCGCCCGGTGCTTCCGCGCCGCCCGCGCCGCCCGCCTCGCTCGCGCCCGACTATAACTTTACTGTCAGGGATTACGAGCTATTCACACCCAAACACAACTGACACACACAACCTGCACTCGTACGGACCCGACGCGGCGCCGCCAGGTGCGCCCGCGCCGCCCGCCTCGCTCGCGCCCGACTATAACTTTACTGTCAGGGATTACGAGCTATTCACACCCAAACACAACTGACACACACAACCTGCACTCGTACGGACCCGACGCGGCGCCGCCCGGTGCGCCCGCGCCGCCTGCGCCGCCCGCCTTGCTCGCGCCCGACTATAACTTTACTGTCAGGGATTACGAGCTGTTCACACCCAAACACAACTGACACACACAACGATGCCAGGCGCGCCCGCGCCGCCTGCGCCTCCCGCCTTGCCCGCGCCCGACTATAACTTTACTGTCAGAGACTACGAGCTCTTTACACCCAAACACAACTGACACACACAACCTGCACTCGTACGGACCCGACGCGGCGCCGCCCGGTGCGCCCGCGCCGCCCGCCTCGCTCGCGCCCGACTATAACTTTACTGTCAGAGACTACGAGCTCTTTACAACTGACACACACCCTTTACCAGACCGGTTGTGCTGTCGCCGATGATGACGCCCGACTTGCAGTTGCTTTCACAAAGGGGTGTATAGGTAATGTTACGAAAATGTTTCCGTAGAACACGGTAGCGAGATTGGTAGGTGTCGTAGATTTAAGTGTGTATGTAGGTTTTCGTGCTTTTGCCATTAGGTACTTCGCGATTTTTAAATAAAGGACCGATTGCTATCGTTATCGATCTATCAGACATATTAACAAAGTACCGTACACATAAATGCCCTCGCGGATTAACGTTACGATTTCCGTATTATTGAGATCCTGTTCTATTCGTATCACTATAACTTACTGTCAGTGGAATGAGCACGAAAAACTTGCGGACTAAACTCTCGTGTCACAACTTCGTAGATCTTCATTTTCATCGTTCTGTTGACAGTAAGCCGCTTTTAGCACAATTTATTTGAGAAGTATTATGTCTTGCCTTTAGATGTAAGTTAGACTGTAATCTCCATGTTCCGTCCGTTCTTCCATTAAGAACTAAGTACTTAATTAAGAATATTGTAGTGCCAATTTTTTTTTATAATAAACTTATTGCCTTTGCTGCATTTTCGATACAATTTCGTTTTCTTAGGCCCGGTTTCTGAATTGAGAAATTCGCTAAGCAAATGGGTAAGTATCGTCCTGTCTCTGCAGATTTCTCAGACAGAGCGATACGTAAGTATGTGCTTAGTAAATTTCTCAACTCAGAAACCGGGCCTTAGTTAGCTCTACAAAACCTTGACTACTTGTGATACAAGTAACGCCACCTAGTGCAATTTTTAGTTAACTGAGTAAAGTTTTTGCCAGGCACGTACCAACCACTCGTGACTTCTGAGATCATTTTGTTGGTTACATAGCTAGCAGAGTTGGCACTAGATGGCGTTACTTATTTTTAAAAGTCAACTTCGATCTAAAGTGTCTAAAATAGATCCAAGTCACAGGAAGAAGAAAAAATCTCTATCCTGAGAACTAATGGTAATACCAAACAAATCATTAAATTCTCCTAACGCAAGCAGTAACGTATCGGTTTTTTTCCAAAATCCGACAAATCATTGCGTGTAATGAGCATTGTCTCATCGCTAGACGCGTGGTCTACCGAAAAAATACACAGAATCACCACTGCTATGTTATTTGCTATTGCGCACTATGAAGCCTTTAATTTTTAAGTATAAGCTTAAAAATTTAAAAGATCTGTGATCTATTAAAATTATCTGTAGATGGATGAAGGTATGTAATGTAGGGAGTCTGTAAGCTGTGTTTATGTAGAGCTTCCCCTCTACCCTTGACGCATTCTTTTCAATATGGCGGAATTTACAAAATTCAATATTTCACGAATTAAGACTCATTTTTTATTGGTATTGTACAAAATAGTGAATAAACATTACGAAGTATATAAAATGGAAGGATGACTATGCGATGTAAAAGAGAAATAAATCAAACTTTGTAAATATGAACGCAATGGCGTCAAGGGTAACCACCCAGATCTTTTGTCTTGTTGATATCTTCAACAGATGCTGTTATATGATATGCTCCATTGATGTCGGGAATCCACTGGGTTTTTACGTAGAAGGCTCTGTGTTGCCCCGTCTAGACAACGGAATTTTTGTTATACGAAAGTTTTTAACTTTAGGTTTATCTATGTATGACTATCTCCTTTTGACTCAACTCGAAAAACTTGATTTCGAAGGGGCTAAAGAACAGCAAGTTTAGGATTTTCATCGCTTTCGCTAGACGATGTGCCTCTTGAGTCGAAGAGTTCTAGGTGCCCAAACAGGTGTCAAACCCTCTGCCTATTGAGCCAACATGCAGCCGATCCTACAATGTCGGTAGTACAGACCTACCTACTAAGAGTATGCAAGGTGTTAAAAGACCGACAACAGAGCCGAAAGGATACTAGACATCAAAACAAAGTACTTTTTCGATAAATTATTGCTGGGAAATAATTTTGGTTTTTAGGTTATAATTTTGGAAAATATTTTATCGAGTAATGGAAGTGTAACGCAGACCATTCATATTGCGCAAGCGTTGACATAAACTTAGGCTACCTACTCGTACTTACGGTCGAGGTGCCGATGTTTAGAATACATTGCGGGTTGCGATTTCAGCGTCGTTTTTTGTAAGAAATATAAAAAAAAATATACTTTATACTTTATTGCACACATGAAAAAAAAATTATAACATAAATTACATAAAAGAAAGTGGTAGTGTACACGGCGAACTTATTTCAGTAGAAATCTCTTCCAGTCAACCCTTGGTGTGTATATGTATATGTTTCCTTGAGAAGAAATGTTAAGGACTACTGAACACATTTCTGCAAAAAAATAATTGAAAAGTCCGACTTTGAACCTCATTATCTCGGAAACCGTTGATTTCCCAGGCATAGTTCCTTGGGCAAAAATGATCCTTATGATGAGGACCATACGTGGTTTCCCGCTTTGTTGGCGGTCTTTTAACACCCTGTATACCTATCTGCAGTCGGAGGACACGCTAAGCTACCGAGCTTCTTGTTCGACTGGCACACTTATCCTGCGTGCGATACTTACCACGGGGTATTCTAAAGTGTAGCTGATTATACTCACTCTACACAGTGTGCTTTGACCTGTCTTTCCTGTGAACTAAGTACTTAGGCCGACTAAGCTGTCAGGAATATATTCTAAAACAATGTCCCAGGCACTGCAGCGCCGAGTGGTCTCTTCACCCATCTAGTGTGAGTGAAGGTGCCACTGGATGCTGTATAAATCACCTCATTGCGTAGATGCAAAATTATTACAGTGTGCTTCATCATCATCATCATCATCATCAGCCCACCGCTGCCCACTGCTGGGTATAGGCCTTTTTCCCCTCGCGCCATCTCTCGCGGTCCCTCGCCATCCGCATCCATGGACACAGTGTGCTTATTCTGTAAAAAAAAAAACCGTATAGTTTCTCGTCCTCAAAACCAGTTTTTTTGAGTGAAAATAGCTCTTATCGAAATAAACCATTTTTTCCGATAATTAATACGTATTACTCGTATTTGTAAAAAAAAAAGTTTTTATTCAGATATTTTCCTGCAAGTAAACCTGTATTGAGGACTAGCAACTGTGCTGTTAGAATAAGCACACAGAACAGGTGCCAAAAAAAAGCACTGCAGCGTTCGAGTGGTACATAACATCTCATTACGTAAATGCAACGGCGGTCAACGGCCTAGTAGTTTTGCTTAGACATCGCAACCTGTCTTCACCGAGCAAGGCTCCCTGGGTATTCCTAACCATGATCCGATCCAATAGGCGAAAGCGCAAATACCGTGCGCACTTAGTAAATAGGCTCGAAGGCCGGGTTTTCCGCGGAAAGTGTCCGTGCCGCGGAATCCCCTTGGTCGTCAGATAAGCGAGACAGAAGGACCCCGTCATTTAAACTTAAAATCACCCTGAAAGGAAATTTGTTAAGATCTTTTTAAAACTTTCGTGAGCACTGCACATTTTTCTATTAAATCACGATTTTACTCACTAGTAATTTGTCGGTGTAGCCGACTAGTTTCGGTTCTCATTCGGAGACCTTCTTCATGGAGAACGAGACGGCCCTCGCGACGCCACGGCTAGTCTCGAACTTATTTGTTATAAGTAAGTAAGATGTAGCCTGTACAATTGTACATGTCCCACTAGCTGGGCAAAGGCCTTCTCTCAGAGAGAGAGTTCGAGCTTAATCACCACGCGTGCTCAATGCGGGTTGGCGATTTTTGCGTTGGGGGTATAATGCCTCACACGCTCAGGTTTCCTCACGATGTTTACCTTCACCGTCAGCGAGTGGTATTGCTACTACAAATTCACAAATGTACGTAACTTTGAAATTAAACAAAGTCATAGATACATGCCCGCACCGGGAATCGAACCTAGGACCTTTCACTTCAGAGTCCACTGTTCTACCCACTAGACCACCACCGCTTATTTGTTATATCTATACAAATTTGTTAGGATCTATAAAAAGTTGGGTAATTTTTACGCGGATTGAGGTGTCTGATGGGAACCACTGAAGACAATATCGTAATTTTCTGTTATACAATGGTATCTCATGTCCTCGTTGACACTTTATCGGTAGCGCAATCTCTTTTTCCCATCGGTCCCGAGCTTTTTTCCAAAATACAGTTTTCCATACAAATCGAAAACTTAAATTTTAAACAGTATTTTTTCAAATTTCGAACATGTCTCAATTTAATTTCCTAATAGAAGCAATTATTAACTATCTATGTCCATTCCAAATTTGAGCGAAATCAGACGGTAAACATCAAAGTTCGGCATTACCTTCCGCACTTGCGAGTGGAATTTCGAAAAACTGAATAGTCCAAAAAATCCGTATAATTATCACAAGAATCGGTTGAGAAATGCGTCCTGTAGAGGAGAACATACATCCCCACCAAAGAATTTTTGCCCTAAGCTAAAACGGAGACACTAGCTCACTTCGTTCGCTCGGTCAATGAAATAGGCATAAGTTAGAACGCCGCTCGACTTCTGTTCAAGCTGTTCAGCGCTGATCGCGGCGCGCGCGCAGCGCTTTCCTCCGGTTTTCCGATCGCAGATAACATACGCGTTATTACCGATTTGCCGCTTCGTTGCTGCTAATTGTTTACCTACATTGAACGGTGCCTAATCACTGTACTATTCATAGATTATTTATTATTAGAACAAAATATTGCGCAACTTACACATTTCGTATTAAGTAGACGGTTTCACTTACATGTCGAGACAGCCGACTGGTTCCGGTTCTAAACCGTTTACTAAATACAAAATGTGCGGTGCTTACGGAAGTTAAACTGTAAAATATAACACATTATTGACTGCCTCACTAATGAATCTCAATCTCAAATTCTCAACCCATCTTTACCGTGGTTCGATTCCTACATGTCTTATAAGAAGCTATCAATTTGTCACGGACCTGGGTCTATAAGTAAGTTTTCTTTTAGGTAGACGTATTTTTTTCTTTACTCTCTGATTCTGAGTATCTAAAGGGCGAGGACTGGGCCAGTCTCTAACCCGCGACTCACGAGCGCGGAATGCTTACAATGTCCGTTCAGGCGAGCCGCGCCGCGCCGTCGCGCCGCGTGGGGGTGCATTCAGCAGCTTCCCAGAAGCGCATGCGATGCATCTCCCGAAGGGTTTTAATTATAAATCCCTCTACACTACTGACGGCGCCGCCGCCGCCGCGCCACTGGTGAAATGCGGCCGCGATCGAATTCGGGATACGGCTAAATTGTTCCAGCGAAATCGAAACCGCTCCTTCGATGAGTCATGCTAATCCTATGTATCCCGTCCGGCCTGTCCCGCTAGAGTAAAAACTTGGTATTCCCGCCCGTTGTAGGGTGTTGCCCTTTCCACGCATTATATACTTACATTTGTTTTTGCTTACAGGACTTGGCTGTGGCTGACCCGCATTTAAGTAGGTACTGAGTCATACCTATCCATTCCTAGGGCATCTGTCCGTATTCCTTTTTTTATGGTAGAGAAAGAGGTAATTTCTACCTACCTTTTGCGGTTTTAAGATGATGCAGCAAATCAGTAACTGAACTTTTTTACTACGATGATGAAGGTTTCTGCGGAAGCGTCTGTGACGCAAGCGGCGGCGGGTATTCCTCGACTCAAGGCCGGTTCGAACAATTGGACCGTCGATCATTCAAAACCTAATTGTAATTCCTACGGCCTGCGGTCGGGTCAGGCCGCAGGCCACTCACCCGTCTGGGAAACTCTGTGAAAATCACAATTTCATTGAGTAAATTAGTTATGCCTAACTTGAATGGGCGTGGCGGATCGACACTTGCCTGGGAATCTCGGTTCCAGTAGGCGCCCAAGCAATTGATTAGGAAAACACAGATCATTCAACTAAAATTCCCGTAGATAGTCCTCTTGATCTTACGATACCATGTTGTGCTTTCTTTCAAGGCTATCTTTCATTTAAAAAGTACTTTGGTTTGAATTAGGTCGGATCGCGGTTATTTTTGTATTACCTAAGGGGGTTTTGACATTCGGTCGTTACGGACTGGAGGGATCATATTACTAAGGTACATTTTAAAATATTACGAAATCTCTAAAAAGGCTTATCGCAAGCGCCACGCGCCTATTATTTACATATTGACGAAGCCCACCCGATGATAGAGCCGATGCGAGATAAATTAAGCTCGCTCGACATCGCTGCTACACCGGGCGTTGTGGATCTAGGGCGTATTCGTAGTTACTTTGCCCACTGACATAATGGCATAAAAAATTCGATGAATTAATCAATATCTTCTACCCTTCTATTTTATTCACTTACCTTTCTTACTTACTCATTAATCTAGCATAGGGTGGAAAGCTTTTATTTGAACTTCTTATAAAAGTACTTCGGAACCTATAAACGGAAAAGTTGTAATAAAGTCTCGAATAGGTACTCGTAGAGTAGGACACCTAGGTTTGTATATTAAATAATTTTACGTTGGAATAGAACAACGTGATTTTTGGGCCGAAAAACTTAGTCCGAAGGCCAGAGCTAGGTAGTACCTTATTTTACCCCGACAATAAATCTTAAAAAGTTGGTCAACCTACCTACTCGCTCGTCTCGTACTAATACCATCAGCAAACTCAAACCCAACAATGATTAATTTCTAGCGCACCACTCTTTGCCCGCGCAAGCTCTCTTTGGGAGTCCCGAGAGTACACTATAAATACGGCGCGGTCAGAGGGCTGAGGGCCGGCGTCGTGCCCCGCATCACGTAGGGCTCCCACTTTCACTAACGCTCCCACATGCAGCCCTGCACGTGGAAGTGGAGATGACACTACAACAGGTTGCTGCCTCGAGAGCTTTGACAACACGCGACGCGACCATCTACACAGACAGCTACGTCTTGGTCTGCATTTTGGAATCCGCCTTGGCACAGCGACATACTATCTAAGCGGATGAACTATTATAAGTAAGAAGCACTTTATTGTACAATAGATAACATTACTGGTATTTGCGGTAGCGCAATTCGCGCGAAAAGACAACTTTCCATCTAGGTATAAATCAGTCACCAACTCACCAGTGTCTTGAGCTATGATGTTGACTGGGTCGGGAACAAGAAAGTGAACTCTACATTTCAAACAATAAAAAATTAAATAAAATTCCAGTAAAAAATTAAAGATAGGAAACCTGAAATTAAAACTTAAAAATGTAATGTTGGATGAAATAAGCACCACTTTATAATGGAAATGTTAAGTTGTTAAATTAGTTGCATGCTTTTAAAAATATATTTGTATAAAAATATTTGCTTGTGTCGTCACAAAATCTTGGTACCTACTTTCTTAATTTAACACTAATGTAGAATGAGCGTCACGCCAATTTAAAATGCTGTATACAGCTGCATGCACTTCTGCGGTTTGTATTATTCGAACCCGAAACACATTCGTGACAAAAACAACTTAAAGATGTAGGTTCATAACGAGCCTGCGTTCCTTCACAACCTTGCACAAGGATTCCTCACATCTGTCGTGCCGAAATAGTCTCTATTCCTTCTTGACGAGAGTACACGAAGGCATCGCGGGAGTAACGGGCGCGTGCGGCAGCATTCTTGCACTTCCGGTGCGTCACCCCGCGTTCCCACGACCAGTCCGGCCAGCCTGCGGAATACAACCTCTTTTCGCGCGACCTCACCTCACGGACGGTCAATCTGTGACCATTGAATACTTAATGAATGAATGAAGGCATTCAACCCAACCACTCTTTGTGAAAACAACCATTTTTTTTGTTTTTCTTAAGCACTAACCCGTGCTACGGAACATTTTAAACATTTATAATACGTTGAAAAAATTCGCTCGGGACAGGACTTGAACCCGCAAACCCGCATACCGTGCAGGCGCTCTACCAATTGAGCTACCGAGTCAAGTATATACCTAACTGTCGATGTGAATTTCTTCAACTTGTCTCGTCTACTGACCATTATTGGGTTTGGACTTGCAAGTGGGATCATGAAAAATAGCGTTGCAGGCCACTCAGATGTAATTCTCCACTCCGGTGACTGACAGTTGAGCACTAGGACAAAATGAGAACATAGAACCAAAGAATTTTTGCTACTGCTCCGATAGCGGAACGTATTCAGAATACCTTGTGCAGAAATTGGCCAGCCTCTTACACGTGGCGCACGAGGTAGAGGTCAGCTCTCCTTCGAGCTGAAGATTTAATGAGATATCATTGCCGTTAGCGGGACCTGCCACAGTTAGGTACTCTGTGTTTTCGATCGTTGTTTATAGGCAGAAATAGATGTATACAGAAGTTCCTCTTGAATTTTTACTTATTTGTAAAGAAAATGTGACAAAAAGTTGCTTTCATGAGATAATGAGATCGGTGAAAT
The DNA here is from genome assembly GCA_949319315.1 of Zelleria hepariella. Classification (NCBI taxonomy): domain Eukaryota; kingdom Metazoa; phylum Arthropoda; class Insecta; order Lepidoptera; family Yponomeutidae; genus Zelleria; species Zelleria hepariella. The sequence goes on along the minus strand of OX439385.1, from coordinate 7,329,315 downwards.
TAAAGATTATAAAGAACTAGCTTTTGCCCGCGACTTCGTCCGCGCAGACTTTTTTTTCTCGTGAGTTTTTCCGTTGTTTTAATGATTATTCTGCTATTCGGGGCGGAGAGAAATTAAAAAAATCAAAAATCATAAAAGTATTTCCACTCATTCTTGACTTATACCTAAATGGGGTAACTAACACGACTTTGTTTTATATATTAATATATTAAGATTTTATAAGGTTAAAAAATTCGCTCGGGACAGGACTTGAACCCGCAACCTCTTGCATACCGAGCAGGCGCTCTACCACTTGAGCTACCGAGTCAAGTAACTGTCGATGCGAATTTCGCAACCTCATTGATACTCGTCTTACGGACAATGGGGCGCCATTTATAATGTTTCCTAGCAAAATACAAAAAGTGGTAAAATTTACGATACCACGCAGAAGCATTAGCGATCGCCATTTTTTGCACCTTTGAACCAGCCTTCTTTACATTCTTATTGTACCAACCTAGTGACGTTGGTACGCAGACGTCTCGTGTGTAATCGCAGTTTATCTGCTCTTGCGGTTTTGCGATGACACGAGATTTGCTGTCTGATGATGAATATAATTGGTAAGTAAACAATTTCTCCCGGATCTAGCGATTTTGTTTAATCACCAACGACTGATCAGGAAGCTTTTTGGGGTCTCTCCGAGTTTTACCTATGCTTCTATTCAAAACGATTTGGATGTTATGCTTGGGTTTTTACTTTCAATATTCGTAGAATCAAGATAGCAAACAATAGTTGGTGGATGAGTTTGCACCAGCTCGGCGGTGTCTTTGCGTAGATGAGAGCTACGATTTCGGACTAACGCGCATGCGTCAGTCAGGCGCGGGTCATACTGCGCTCCCATAGATCCTTGTTCGAGCTATCGACGGCACACCAGTCGCATCGACAATGAGCGCACAGAACCACGTGAACCCGGATTGACTCATGCAGTCCGACACTATATTGCGATCGAGACAATAACTTGAGTTCAACAGCGACGCCTAATGGAGCAGCCACGGAAGAATGATTTACGAGTTGTTTTGTTTGCATTATGGTTGGTAGATCTCTACGTGACTTTTGGGCGAGATGCGCCGGCGCCACCGGGTCGAAGACGCAATGCGGAGGTCGCGCCCACGCAACAGCGAGCGCCGTGCATCCGATCACGTGCACAAGGCCCATTAATTTATTGCTTCTGATATGTATGATGTAATTGATCATTTTGGCTATCGTGAGCTAAACGTAGGCGTTTTTTTTTTATTTATTTATATGTTATTACAATAATACAAAAAGTTTACAAAATTTCGCCAATATCTAATATATGACCACCATAATTTGAACTTTATTGCGCCGTTATAGAGTCCAGAATCAATATTTTCTAGGGTTCCGTACCCCGGAACCACTATACACCGTGCAATTTTAGTGGTTTTAAAGCCGAAGGTTGCACTCGTGATTCTGAGCCAAATTCCAAAATTTTACTTAAAAACGAGCGAAAAAAAAACCACTTCCCAATACAAACGGCTATCGTCAATCGACACCACTTGTATGGAGAAGTGAATTTTTTTTTCGCGCGTTTTGTAATGAAATTTTGTATATTGGCTCAGGGCCTTTAGCCTGTAACACAATGGTGCCAAAATGGGCTGTCAGGTGACGACTTCAATTACGATTTGCTAACGCTGTCTGTCCTTTTAATGTGTTTGTAGTACAGCAAAGACTATTTTTATTCTAATTCTAGAGGATTAGTTCTCTGGTTGTAGGAGAAAAACGAGGAGAGCCCGGTTTTGTCCTTCTGCCGGGACGCCATTGACCCGCCATTGCGTTACAGGCTAAGGCCCCTGAATCACCAGTGCAACAAAATACCTTCGGCTTTAAAACCACAAAAATTGCACGGAGTAGGATTACTCGCGTCTGTCTGTCTGTCCGTCGGTCACACCCAATTTTCTCCTAAACTACTGGACCGATCGAGTTGAAATTCGGTACACATCTGTAAGTCGGTGACCCAAGGTAAATAAATTAATTTTAATCATGACGACTTTTGGGGGGTAAATTAGAAAAAAAAAATGCTAACTATATCGAGTGACAACTAAAAAATTATAAAGCAAAGTCGTGTTAGTTACACCATTTATAACTCGAGAATGGGTGGACCGATTTTTATGATTTTTGATGTGTTGGATTTCTCTCCGCCCCGAATAGCAGAATAACCATTCGGCAGGCGTAGACTGAGTTGGCAACTAGTGATTATTATCTACAACAAAATGGTTGTCATTAACAAAGTTGTGTTTTTTAATAAGAATACCTAATTTGAGCAAAAATATTTGGAAACAGTTACGCGGTCTGACCTTCGGTATGATTTCATTCAAGGGCATGCGCACAGGGCATACGTCTCGGTTTTGTTTGAATGCCTACACCGTTTATTGTAATCTGGGCTGCTGATTTGAGGTCAATTATTCAAAGGTGGAATGAACGGTTTTATTAGGGTAAGTAAGTAAGTAACTCTTTATTGCACAAACGAAAACATTTTACAAATAAACATTTAAAAATAACAGTAAAATGGCGGTCTTATCGCACCACCCACCACCCAGTTCATTTTACTGCCACCCAGTTCATTTTTCATAAATCGAACTTCGATTTTCGCCAATGGTAATCGGCTTCGTTTTAGCCGGTAGACCCCCTGGACTAACGTTCAACAGTAAACATTTGCACGGGTGAAGTGGTTGTCATGAGGGTCTTTCGCCACATTCATCGCCCTTATTATGAAGGCTTCATTAAGCGCAAATTAAGCACTGTGGTTACATTGTGACCACAAAATACGTTGCTCTACATTTACACCACACACAAATTGAAAAAAAAAAAAACTGGTTGTACAGACCCTCGGTGCGGAAACTCGACTCGCGCTTGACCATTTTCAAGCCCTATAATCATACCAAGTTTGATGCTTTTGTGTATTACCGTGTTTGCTATACGTAGGTATACTTAGAACTAAAAGTATAAAAAAAACGTTTGTTGCATAGGGACCCCCCTTATTTATTGTTATTTAATTTTTATTATTTGTTAGGTTATCCGCCATAATAAAATCGGTGATTTCAACTGGCTTATTAATATGGTTCCAAATACATAGCCCTTTAAAGTTAGGACATACAGACGGACGGACGGAAAGGCAGACAAACAGCGGAGGCAGAGTAATAGGATCCCGTTTGGAACCCTTTGGTTACGGAACCCAAAAAACATAATAAAATAAAGTGACGGCATACTAAAATATTGTGTAAGAGTACCTAGAGACTAAATACGCGGTCGTGAATGAACTCATCTATAATGAGTTTGACGTCAACGCACGGCGGCTTCGAAGAAAGGCAAGAGTCAATAGAGACAGCTCCGCCAGTCTGTTTGTACGCCGGGCCTCCGTCCGTGAGCTATGAGTCAGCCGCCGCAAGATATCCGCTTCGGATCGTTCTCTTATGTCGATCGACAGTCTACATAAAACACATTAGCTAACTCTCACTCATTGTGACTGACTCAACATCTTATCTAATAACAACACAAGCGAATTGATACCGATTACCGATCAAGTGTCACTGGTATACATACTTGGTATTATGTCTTGCCGACGGCGCGAAGCTCACCAGTCAGTGGAAATTATACTAACTGATGATCTCTGAGCAATGAAGCGCGCACGCGCACGCCTCATTGCCTTCGGCGCAATGTTTGATAATACGAAATGGAGGTGCGTTAGAGGTGCGCGAAACGCTTCAGTGAAAAGAAAAGAATGATAGAGTTCATTTCCTTCACTGAACTAGTTCACTCTTTTAGTTCATAGTTCACTTATAGTTCATTCATAGTTCACAGCTCATTCATAGTTCATTCACAGTTCATTCATAGTTCATAGCTCATTCATAATTCATAGCTCAGTAGTTCGTTGACGTATCTTTTGACTCACGGTAGTCCGCGAATGACAAAGGTGACAAAGGCGAGACACATGAGTTACAGAATTTTGGTTCTTAGTGTGGTAGATTTAAGAATGTTTCTTGAAGAATGAACTACGTGGACTAGAGTGAATGTGATATGTAAAGATTGGTAGTGAATGAATGAATGAATGGTTTCATATAACGAATGCATTCAATCGAAGCATTCATTCGCGAACTACACACCTCTAAGGTGCGTTAGCACTGGGGAAGCCCGCGCCATGCGTCATCGTCCGCCGAACGAACGCGCGGGGAAATAAACGCGACCGCGCCGCCGTCCAAAGCGAGAACTTTAGGAAGTTCGCATCAGCTAACAGCGGCCGTAAAGGCTCCAGGCGCGTTTTACCGGTCGGTGGTACCGCATTGTGAAGATCTGATGAAAAACTTCGGAGATGGAGAACAAGACTCCTCAACGGACAGCAGCAAATCACTCGGAATCACTGCAATTGTAGGTACAGTCGGCCACAGTCTCAGATACCCCTTTTTGTTCATTGGCGCCCTTATGCCGCGCGCGATAAGAGCTGCCATGGGGTATCTGAGATTGTGACCGACCGTACCATTTCACCAGTGAAGTCGGTTTTTTCTTATTTTGTTAATTTAGTATTTTGTATTATCAGATAAAGTAATTTCCCAGCCTTTAGCATGCCTGCTCGAAAAAGGTATTAATTAGTCGACGTCGAAATTTCCGTTTCAGCTGAACTGTGGTAGCTACCGTCGAAAAAATTGAACTCGAGAGACAGACATTTCGGAATCTTCGAAAGCCATTTTGGAGCATGTTAGGAATCCTTGCATAGAATCTGCTTGGTCTCGGTAGGTCTTATTAGCCTGCACTTGCTGATGCAGGGTCTAATTTTAGTTTGTCAGCTTAGCAGTAATACCTGTCTCTGGCGTGGTCGGCGCCAAGACAAGTGCGTCAGTGCCTCCCGCGGATATTTGAAGAGCCTGCGGTCTATTTATATGGACAAGTGATCTGTGCCGTGACGCGCGTCAAGTTACGACTTCTCACAACTCGCAAATAAACTGCACCTACCTGCCGAGAACTAACGTAAAATAAAGCAAACATCCTTCAAGTGGAAAATAACTAACAAGTACCTACGTAGGTATGTCTTGTACAACACCGATTTCCTTTTTTGTACTGGAAATGTGCATGGCATCATTTAGTTTTATAAACAGTTACTTTGTAGAAATAACCACAAAAACTAGCTATATAATTTGGCAAGTCTCTCTACAAGTCCATCGAGGCTTCGATCCAGTTTCTCCCTCTGTGGGAGAATCGTTCGATATCGTCCGATCGCGCCACGCGTCGCGTGAGCCTCGCGCCAGCCATAGTGCCCGTATTATTGCACAAAAAAACAACCTCATTGCAATCAAGTTTCATCAATACCACCGTATATTTCATCAAAGAGCGTAGACGAATTATTGTTTTTACGTTTTCATGAAGTAAAATAACGTCAGCTAGAATCGTATAGTCCTCTTTCCCAAAACATAGGATAGATGTAGTTAAAGAGATTAGTGTAACGCAAAAGTTATAAAAATCAACGATATTTGGAAAAAAACAGTACTTATACTAATCAAAATAAAAGGACTCTTTATTTGCGTCTCGTATTCCATACAAAAGACATCAACGCGGGCGCATGACATTCAGCAACAAATTCGTGAAGTAGATTCGTATCTGCGTCTTCTTGCCAAAACTAGAGACAGGTAAGAAGGTAAGTGTAATTGAAAGAACGCAAAAGCTTATGAAAATTTAACTATTTTTGGTAAAAATAAAGTTTAGAGTTGGAAAGTCATTGTTTAGACCACTTGACTTTAGACAAGATATAATAACTCCTTAATTAAAAAAAATAAATACCCCCGACATTTTAGCTTTAGTCATTTTAGTATATCTCATAAACAACTAAACCGATTAAGATAAAACATAATCTAAGAGCACTCGCTAGAAAACCTGCTTTGAAATATAAAAAAACCGTATCAAAATAATTTTATTAAGAGCTACGGCGCCACAGACACACAGACAAACACACACTCACCCTCGCTCACACACACACACACAAACACACACACCCTCTCACACACATGCACACACGTATAGCGGTCAAACTTATAACACCCCTCTTTTTGGGTCGGAGGTTTAAAATAAAAAGGCTCGTATTTGCGTCGCGCAGGTGTCCATACAAAAGACATCAACGCGGGCGCGTGACTTTGATTGAGCTACAAGTTGATTCCCGGAAAGCGTCGCTTCGTTTTAGTGATTCGATCACGCACGTGATCAGGAAAATGCGTTTGATGTGTTTTATTAGCTACACATGGGTCAATGCATTTAAATCGAGTGATGATTCAATTTTATTTTATTTGTGAAGCTGCAGTTTGAAGATTTGTTGGCGAATTGTATGTTTTGTTGCCTAACTTATCATAATAATGTATTTCTAACTTATGGATACATATTATTCTCATAAATTATTCAACTTAACCAACCGTTGTTAACCACTAATTAATTCACGCGACAAATAGCTCAAGCCACAATGGCTCGTCATTATCGCGATAATCAATCACGCAACACACGTAACTATCAGCTTAGGGATCAACTGGGGGTCCACTACCTGTCAACTACCCAAGAAACTAAAAAAGCGACGATGATAACACGCAGTGGATCGGTAAGTCAGCGATAGTATCTTGAGTCTGTGTGGCAGTGGAGGAGCCGCGCGCGCAGACAGGTCGGCGCCGCGGCGCGCGCGCCGGTCTCTACCAAGTACCTTTTAATCGCCGGCACGCCGCCGGTAATAATGCGAACAACCATAATAAGATACTAATGGACAATACGCGACCTGTATAATTTACATTGAATTAAAAGTTAACTAAGCGCCGAGCTGGGAAGCCCCTCGAGATTCTTCTGTGTTTTTGCTCCACTGGGTGTTTTCAATTGACTGCCGCTGATTGTTTTACTAAAGGTAGGTTGCCACTTGTCAAGAAATATGTGCAAAGATTTATCTTTATGTACAAAATGTGTTAAAAACACATAAAATCTTTATACTATATAAGTGTTTAGTATAAGGATTTGTGTTTTTTTTTACATCGATAGAATTATTTCGAATGTAAACACGGCCGCATAAATTATTCAAATTAGTTCAGTTGAAGCGCTGATGATGTGATTGGTTCGGAGAACGTTTCAATGACGCTTGAGACTTCTACCAATTATTATTAGGTTCACACAGTGGAGGTCAATCAACAAGGTTGCAGAGTCAAAATGAATTTAGTTTGCGATTGCTCGACGTTACAAATCTTCTGGAGGTTTGCAGATAAATTGTATGGGTTGAGAAGATTATTATTTATAACGGCATAGTTTTTTTTTATCAAAACTTATATTATGTACAGGTTATCCTTCGTACGTATGTCTCAATGAAGTATCATAAAATCATAAAGTAAAAATATATCATAGAAATCAATAGCAGATCTAAATAAAAAATCTAGTCTAGTAAAACCATCGAGCGGTGGAAAATCCGACGCGTGCGCTGCGCGGACGTCGGCGGCGGTTGAATCAGCGGGTGCTGATTGTCTACTGAATTGTGAATTCAAAAACAATAAATTAATTGTGAACTTGGGCAAAAATAACTTACTTTTGTTCCAGTATTACGGTCAGCCACAGACTAGGATAGCTCTTACAGCGCGCGGCATATAGGAAGAATGTTATTTTGGTGTGAGTGACCTAGAAAGGCTATAAGTTAACTCGCGTTAGTCGTCACCTCGTCACACATCACCGCAAGCGTAGACTTCTTTTCGTTCTTTCCCTATGGATGAGGAAGCCAATTTAGCCTTTTACCTTGTTGCTGTGACGATGGTGGGTTTTGTGCGTGGCGAAGGAATGTTTGCTTTGTTTTCCCATGATGTCACACGCCACATATTTTTGTTCGTGCCAGCTGCCTTTGTAACGACATTAGATAGGGTAACGTTTACCCGTACCCGTATCAACATATTTTTCAAACAATAGAAAGAACATAAGATTAAGACCGTAAACCCAATGTTACAATTATTTAGATGTTGTTTGTAAACATAAGTAGTCTTATCTAAAGTGCTTACTGCTCTACCTAGAAACATAAGTAGGACATAAATAACATAAATAAGTAGAATGCCGTTCGTGACTCGAATTGTGAGACATCGTTTTAAAAAGTTAGTCGTTGGTTGAGTAGTAAACATCTGGTGCCTGAAATTCAGCTGATTAGTTCTGATCATTGCACGTGTGAGTTAATGACGTCACGCTCGCTTCCTAGTCAGTCGCTACGTGCGTCTCGGGCCGAAGTATTTTTTGGCTCCCGGAAAATTACTCATGGGTTTCACGGCTATTATTAGTTTTTTTTAAAACCACACCTACGCACACACCGCATATAAACAGCCCAAATACTTCCAAGAAGTTCTTACATCGGTGAGAAAATTAAGCAATATTTAAATTCGCCGTGTAGAGTACGGTACTTATTGACATCATTCTACAGATCAGTATTAGTTACTACCTAGGGATGCTAAAAAACGACATCTGACTGACTGCTTTACCAATAAGTAAGATCAAAAGATGTACACACGGCAGCACGTCAAACTGTACACTTTTGTTGTAAATTCGCCCCTAACGTAACCGAGTAGAGTGCTAGCGTGTAAGCGTCGACGTGCTGTCGTGTGTACCTATATTGAGTTTGAATGAAATCACTAAAAGTGAAACCAAAGATGATTGAGGGATAGAACATTTCGCTCAAGTACCTAAGAACTTCGTACGATGAGCAATAATATTGGTCTCTCAATACATCTTTGTGTGCATTAGAATGAAGAAAAATATAAGTCGTTGATAGCAGCTCCCTTTGTCGGCCAACAATGAGGTACGGAAGTTTCCAAACAAGCGCACAAACAGTAAGTACTCTACAACAAGATTAGAAGTCAAGGCATCTGAATAGAAAGATACAGAAGGCCTTCGGTTTTGATTGACTTGAAGCGTATCTACATACCTGCCTACCTACCTAACTAATGTTACGATCTGAGATTACCTACAACCTAGAGCACCTATTAGTACAAGTAAAGCTTGCAGTACCGACCTAAGGACCAATTCATGAGTCATTTTGCGCTGAGTATCACTGAAGAAATTAATACAGATCCCATAAGAAGATAAAGATCATGATGATTCACGTTAATATTATTTGTAAGCTGCACTTTGAAGATTAGTTGGCGAATTGTATGTTTTGTTGCCGAAGATGATAATATAGATGATATATACTCGTAGATCATAGATGATGTTGGTCTTCCTAACCAGCAGCAAAATCAAAACCGATTCTAATAGTAAACATCACTTCTCCCGGCATTTGAATTGTAGTGTAAGACATGTAACCTAGTTTAAGCTACTTACTCGTATATCAGTCCTTTGACATTATAGACAGTCTTGATTGAGCATTACTCGTATCATTCGTCTCCCCTAACGCTCCACCCTACATGGCTATCCTGCCTTGTTTGGTGCGTACGAGCGCGCATAAAAAAAAATGTGTGATGGATATTATTATTTAAAATGCTAGTGAAAAGCAGACAAAAATTAGTGAAATGAAAAATAATAAAAAGCAGACTTTAAAAACAATCAAAAATAATTATTACGTGGTGCACGATGGCACTGATTTTGCGGTCAAATAAATAAATAAATGCAACAAAATAAATAAATGCTTCAAACAAGCATGTTGATCGTGGCGTCAACTCCGGCATGCTGCGCCTACAAAAGTTGTACTGATTTATTCATCAACACAGAAGTATGGCTTGAACAAGCCTTTCTGTCTGTCCACTAGCAGTGTGACCGCAGCTTTAGCGGCGAATCTTTGACTCCCGGTCCATTCACAGGCGCGCGACATTCCTCGCTCATTAGTCAATGGGCGGCGGCTCTCGTTTCGGACTCGGAATGCATCTTTTGTGCAGTTCCCGGAGGTGCAAGGTGCGAAAAAAAAACTGGCGCCGCCGGCACCGTTACACCGCCGTTCTATCTAACGACGACTTTCGTGATGCAATGCCACGCACAATATTCACCAGCATCATCGTCACTTCACCAGGTTAGGTTAGGTATTTTTAGGTCGGACTTTATCAATGCCCCACCCAGCTATTGTAGGTGACACCTCTATCTACCTAGGTATTATTAATAAAAAAAATAAACGGAATCTACAAAAAAAAAGGGTGAATAATCTACGGGCTTTCCACACTGAAATGCTGACGTTCAGCGAGCAATATGTGGTTTCGATAATCTCTTTAAAAAAATAATAATCACGTCTTGTCAGTTTGGATAAGATACCTACAGGTGGGCGGGTTTCCCCAAACATTCGTTGTTGCCTTCAACGCCAACGTGTGCGATGATAAACTGGACATTCTCAAATCTGCAGTTAACTGTGAGATCTACCTTGTAATTATCCAACGCTAAGCCACGATTTGATGTGCTCCGGGTTATTTATCAACGCGGATGAACAATTATTTCAAGAGCCTGCTTCGGTCATCATAAAACACAGGAAAGTTTACGTTATCTCCGTAACACCAAACGTAAGCAATTTTTCAAAAGCTCACATAGTTACTCGTATCTACTTATTCAGACCGCTGGCGTTGGGATTTTCTGATTGTGATAGTTTTTCCTCCATCCCACAGCCTACACCGGAATAGGAAGACAAAGTTTCCTATTAAAGTGTCGCCTCAATTAGTAAAAACTATGGCTTAATTTTATTATACACTGTGTTCGTTACAAAATATTCTCTTATCAAATAATGAACCTTATTGAAATTAAATATTTAGTCTGAAATAAATATTTTCCATTTCAACTGTGATATTATTGTTAGGCTATGTTCATTTAGGCCTTTGCATCTACGTAATGTAAAGTAAAAATGACAAAAATAATGAGATGATTTATAGAGCGTCCAGTGGCACCTTCACTCATATCACAATAGATGGATGAAGAGATCACTCGACGCTGCAGTGCCTGGGACATTGTTTTAGATAGAGTACCTAGGCTTGCCCAGTTCCTATACCTGAGTCCTGACAGATAAGTCGGCCTAGCCAACAGGAAAGTCAAGGTCAAGACTATGTTACGAAACTAGCATTATGACATAGCTAGACTATTAGGTTAAGCTCTGTCCGACCTTGCGGCCACGCGGTGACTCAGCAGCGTTCGTTGCGCCTGCGCTGCGCCGCCTCAGCAGCGTTCGTTGCGCCTGCGCTGCGCCGCCGTCTCCCGTCAACTTCATTAATACTTTCCTGCCGCACTTGTTTATTGCCCGGCTCGCTCGTTATCTCCTACCTTTTGAGCAGCTATTTTCTTTTGACACTCCTTATCTTTTCTCCAAACAAAAATATCTTTACGACATTCTAATGTGTTCCGAACGGACCACGTCATTTGAGCAAAAAATTGGTTGGTTCCTGGTAAAATGATGTCGGTTTCGCGCGGGATCGCAAAGGACTGTTGTAGAGTGGTCGCCCGCCGCGCCCCGGGCTCGATAACTTCAGGGTGGCGGATGTGTAAAATATTATAATGTTGACGAGAAATATTGACGGTATGGCCTCGCCCGGTGGTGCGCTTCTTAGCGCCGGCGCTGTTGTAAATCTGTTTGTCAGACCCTCCGACCGCTCGCTCCATTGACTGGCCCTTTGTCAGCGGTAATAGCTCCACAGGCGCCTTACGGAAAAGGAAGCGGCAGGTTTTAGACCTGTTTTTTGTCGATTATTGTTCGAAAGTGTCAAGTTGTAACAAGCTAATCGCTGGAACAAAAACTAACTGTGCTTGAAATTCTTATGCGATGAGTACGTGCAGTTTGGGCGTTCGATACACGCGGATGTTTGGTGCCATTCTTCCATTTCAAAAGCTTAGCAGAACCGCGCAAAATATTTGCCCAAATTAGGATGCAATATTTGTGTTACAGGATAGCGGATATAATTCAGGCGCCATAACCGGATTTGTCCATTCTTTTGACACATTGATTACACAAACTCGCGCGTCAGCAGTGTGCTAAAAAACGCGCTCCACATTCGTGCGTTGTGTAAACGGCAGCACATGCTGGGTTGGGTGGGTTGGGCAATGTCAAGGCAACGACGTGAGCGCCAGCTGTGACGTCACACGATCGTGCCCCCGGGTCTTTAGGCATCCTACGGCTGTACTGTATCTAAAGTAAAATTTTTAATACCACGCAGTGACTTCATTCACAATTCACCAGTACCAATTATGAATGAAATGGACTCCGTGGGACACTTTAGTCATATCCTTTCGGCCAAAATAGCTCACTGATATTCCACTGAGCAACAAATGACATATTACATTAGCGTTTGAGTCAGAAATTGAGTTCCGTGCGTTAACTCATGTGCCTACTCACTATTTTTTCTATCTATAGTGAGATAACTATCTACAACGTAACGTGTTTGGTTTGAACGTAAAACATAGGCGAAGGAAACAAATTGGTTTCTTAACCGACTTCAAAAAAGAGGAGGTTCTCAATTGGTCGGATCATTAAGTATCTTTAATTTTTTGCAAAAAAGCTCCCTCTGGAACAGAAGTGGGCTTTTGTGCGCATTATGGTAGTTTAAAAACCTACTTATGTAGAGAGTAAAAAAGTAAGGTCATCAAACGGACGGTATGTGGGTCTCCGTTGCAGCGACATGTCAGGACATGTCTCTCCTCCACCCAGACGACAGCCCAACCAAATGACTGCACTCAAACACAATCCATCAGCGCCGGAATGAGCCCGCGGCGGCGCCGAGATCATAATAATAAATTGAACTTTATTATTTCACAGCCCGCGGTCGACGACCCGGAGTCTTTTGGAAGAATGCGCCCGCCGCCGTGAAATCAGCTTGATTGCATTGTGTCAATATAGGGATTCGCAAAGTAATTACGAAATTCCTCAGCTTTTTGGACTTGACTTTGCTCTACATCGATAGTCAACGCTAACATGTTTCATTTTCTAAACGAAAGAAGTAGGTAAAATTAACTATCTGACGCCAAAAATATAAAGAACTTATACAGAGTGGCCCATTTTTTGTGGTCCAGTGTTAAAGTTAATCTAAACACAATTTTGTCTTTTATTTTAGGAATTAAAGTGAAATTATCTACTCAAAATTACGATATCGGTAACTTATTATTTTTTAGCTACCTTGTTTGCACACAGTATGTATTTTTTTATGATTTATGTCAATAGCGACTTAATGTTTTTTTTTTGTCCAGAGAATGAACACATGTCAAGGTACTTTTTAGACCCATGATCAAATTACCTAAGTAATTTTATGAAAATAGAAATTTATTTTTTTAATCATACAGAAAGTTGCACAAAACTTAAATTAAAATGGACAGCTTATGAATACATGCAAGTTTGGATCATTGCATGTCGATTCGATCAAATAGTTTTTACACCATGGTGGCTTATGCGGCAGAAAAATTAAGAATATTTAAAACATAAAAAAATACTTAAATTCAGTCAGTCGATTTACACTGAATTGGAGCTAAGCTAAGGTATTGCCACTCTTTCTCCGCGAGCTTCTGAGTCAGGGTCGCGCCGCCCGCACTAAGATTGAAGTTTGTATGCGGACACAATTTCTACTCCTCTAGAGGGGTTATCACGGGTTCGATGTTACGCTTTTAGGCACGGTCGGCCACAGTTACAGATACCCCATGATGGTAGCTCTTACCGCGCGCGGCATAAGGGCGCCAATCGAACAAAAAGGGGTATCCTACCGTGTGGCCGACTGTACGACTAAAAAAGAACTGTGTTCTAGTGGTGTCGTATATCGGTCTGCGACGCCTGAAGATACTACTTTTCAATCAATTTAGGTAGGTACCTACGTGCTTTATGCAACGCGATAAGAGCTATCATGACATAACAATGACTTTTTGTCTTTTCTAAAGCACTAACCCGTGCTAAGGAACTTTATAAATATTTTAGATTTTTATGGAATGCAAGAGGTTCAAATCCTGCCCCAAGCAAATTTTTTAAACTTATAAAAATCTTTATAACCATGACTGCCACTGCCTCTACAAACGAATTGTCTAATTGGAAACTTCAACATGGAATTAGGTACTTTGGTAAAGTTTTGGTATTTAAACAAACGGTTAATGTAGTCGTAACGTTCAACTCGCGCTTGCCCCTCTAAAGGTTGTAGAGATACTTTCTCCGCGCGTCCGTCGGTGCGCAGGCGCCGCCGCGGTCACGGTCACTGTAACGGTCCGGGACGCGGGGCGCGGGGCGGGGGGTGCGGGGCACGGTGGCGATGCGGGCAGGTTGCACAACTGTTGAATCATCCGCGACCCGCGACCAGCGCGTCTTGCACAAGCTTGTGTATCGGAAATTTTTTTGTCTCACTACGTGGCCACATAAGCAGATCATGACGTGATTCACATAATATGTCTAGCAAGAGCAATGAGCCACGTAACGAGTAGGTACTGGCTATGTGGGAGAAAACTCAGCGGAAGGAAAAACACGGCCTAACTGCGGAAAAACGAAAAATCGGCTCTACAACAGTAAAATCTAAGTAATTATAATTGATGTTTTTTTTTTAAATGCATTGTAGATTGAAAGGTTTATAACTTTGCTCTAGCAAGCAACAAAAATATACAAGGTGTTACAAAAGATGCTAACTCTTTTTGCAGGGTAATAGCACCCGGTGATAGGGATCACAACCTAAATTTTTTTTTGCGCTATGACCTTCCGTTGATTTTTAAATTAATAAAATGGGAACGCTGTGACGGGAGACAAGTATTTTTTAAATATTGTTTTCATTGACTTTCACAATGTTTTAACAACTCAAAGCTATGCAAAATGCACCGACACCCACAAAAATATTTTTAAATTTGAGCTAATACCAAAAACAAAAAAAATTATGAAATTTTTAAATTTTGAGGTTATAAAATAAAATATGTTTTTTTCAACTTTTTTTACAGAATTGACATCCTGTCGACCAGTAGGTTACACCCTGTAAAAAGAGTTAGGATGTTTTGTAACACGTTTTATTCCGAAAGGTATACCCTACCCGAGTTCCCGCCCAGAGTAAAAGCCAAATGAGTAGTGCAAAAGCAGGTGAAATGGCGCTCACGGTGGCGGCAGTATGTCAGTGCGTCATAGGCCGGTGTCAAGGACGCGGCAGGTGCGCGGGGGGGACGGGGGGACGGGGGACGGACGAGGTGCGTGGGCGCAGGCAAGATCGGTGAAAGTTACGTCACACCACCACACGTCCGACGTCCGCCCGGATGGGCAGGAGGATGCTGCACCGTTACTGACGCAGGTCCATCATGGCTATATTTGGGCTAATAATGCCAGAGTCCGGAACCCGGCAGTTGGCTAAGTAAAATAGGCGTCATGCAACGTAAGAACCTAACGCAGAACGAAATTTCAGTGAATTTCACTTAATTTACTAAAGTTATTGAATCTGCGCAAGGATACCTAATTCAGAAAATGTAGAGTCAATTTAGTAAAATTGGCGGTCGTACTTTTACCTTCTGAAGGCTTTATGACGGTAGAGACGAGTTAATTTAAAAGGCTACCCTGTCTGGAGGATCTTTATAGTTTTCGTGGAGCGATCTACGTCATCGGGACTACCAGTGACTCATATGCACGTCATACGGCGATGCGAACCACCCGCCGCCCAAACTGATCCACTTCCTTACAGTCATGTCCTGCCCACCTCACACCTCCACGCTGTGTACACTTGACGTGAAGACAGTAACAGAAAACTGTGACGCAACATGACAGCGATCCTACAAAAGGATATGCTTTAGTCGCCTTTCAAATTAGTACACAACATCGAAGATGAACCTCGTAGTTTCCGAGGTAGCGTAAAATTAAGTAAGCGGGTTTGTAGCGGAGTGCGGGCTGATATTTCCAATAAAGGTGTAATTCCACCGGCGCGCGCGCGGAAAGACCAGTTATCATTAAAAATAGCGCACGTTACTAGTAGGCAAGGCAGGCTGTTGGCATTTGAATAGATAACGTGGCGCGTGGGGCGGCGTGATTCCCCGCGCGTGCCGCCGGCCGCAGACGCACGACCACACAGAAGAACTAGCCGCAATGTTGACACTACATTACACTTATGCGTCCGGCTCGGGCCGAGACCCGTTTTAAACTGGCTCATGAAGGCGGAACTTAGCGTCCAAGTGAATGCGTCACACATTTCGCGGCCGTGCTGAGCTGTAGTTCTGCAGTTGATCAGTCTGTCAGGTATATCTGTCGCAGACTCGCAGCACTCGGTCGACGGAGCGTGCGCGTCTCGTGCGCTCATTCATGCCTCTTGGCGCCACGGAGCTAGGAAACAACCTGTGCTCTATCTATGAAGGTGACATTAGTTAGGCAACGCCGAGCCAATAGGAATTTATTAGCTCAACTAAAAGAGCACTGGCAAGTCGTGCGGGTTCATGTCCTGCCTTCAGCAACAATGTGTAATAATGGCAAAAAAGGTTTATATTTTTTTAATTAGCTGTTTATATTCAAGTAAAATATAGCAAGGACAACGGCATAAGTACTTACCCACAACAAACAAAGCCATCGGCAGCGGTAATCGGGAATGTAGAGTCTACTAAACTAAGTATTATTTTTAAATTATCACCGGTGCGTGGATGCGTATTTGTAAATTGTGTGAAATTCTGGACCGAAATTAGAATTTATTGTCAAAAATACTACTTTAAGTTCTAACAAAAATCTACGTGTGTAAGTACCTATTTACCCAATTTGTTGTTTATTTGCCCAGTCCTACTTGAAAACTTTGTAGGTATCATAAGATTTGTGTATTTGCCGCAGTTGATATGTCGTAGGTACGGAGCGCATCTGATGCCGCATCCGTGTCTACCGCGCCGCAACCTCCTCCCCACGCTCGCGGCGGCCTCTACGTAATTGATCGTTCACTCCGACACTATGAACTCGTCAACATTCATTAGGTATTATACAATACGATACAATTAATTTATATTGGCAGGTGAGTTGCTCGCGTGCCAGTTCCGCACCTGTCTGGATATTTTCTGGGAAACCACGGATCTAAGTAGGTATATTTTCCATATTGGGTAGAGTACATGTAGAGTAGTACGGATTTATTGGTTAGTAGAGCAGAGCACTGAAACTCAAAAAGGATCAGTTTATATTTATTTATAGATGAGATATCGTCATTGTATTGTAAGTACATATGCGCAGACCAGGCACATGTGTGGGGTTGTATATGATTCACCAACTTAACGAAAATCATCTGATTCACGCGGCGTTCGGCACCTGAATTAACAATGCAAATAGCTCACCTGTTCTATGAAATCCACTCTTTATTACCTAATGCTTACATGTTCCAACGTCAATCGATGTTTATATTTATTTTTGCTAAATAGGAAAGACCGTGGCACAGAAATGTATTGGTTAACTTTGGTGACGCACTGTTCAAATAAATTAAATATTCAACGAGCCGCCTAAAGAGAGAGCACGAAAAATGCATCCTAAAAAATACACGTCAGTCATCTTAGAACAGTGTAAGTAAACTGCGGTATTTAATGAGATACGAACCTATTGTTTTTGTTAGAGTGGCGAATAGCGGCGATAGTGCTTATCAATCAGTTTCGTCAGTTCGGAAGTCAATGGCCGGCAAGTGCGAGTAGGTACGTACTTAATTACAGGGTGCACTCTAAGTCGATAGCGGAACTTTAAGTAGGCTTTCTACTGATCAATACAAACAACTTGTACTAGGTGGCGAAAAAAATGGAGCGAAAAAAATATCAGCTGTTTCATACATTTGGCGCAGTACTGAGCCGACCTTTTGTATGGAACAGCTGATATTTTTTTCGCTCCATTTTTTTCGCCACCTAGTACAAGTTGTTTGTATTGATCAGTAGATAGCCTACTTAAAGTTCCGCTATCGACTTAGAGTGCACCCTGTAGTTGTTGTGGTTCTAAGTCTGGTCACACATTGGTGCGTGTTATCGCGGTCGCGGGGGTGGCGGGTACTGGCGGCCAAATGATTCGGCGTTTAATTACACTCGCACGCTAATTGGCGTGTTTTATTGCTTGATTGATAACTAAGCGCACATCATAACAATATACAGGGTGACCCGAAAGCCACGCATACTAGACACCAAAAAAAGTACTTTTTCGATAAATGATTGCTGGGAAATGATTAGTATTTTAGGTTATTTGAAATTAGGATTAGGATTTTGGTTTTTTGTCCCTAATTTCACAGACATCATATTGCGCAAGCGTAGGTATAAGTTTATATAAGGGTATAAATGCCGATGTTTGTATTTGCACATTTATTAAGAGCAGGTCGTTATTTACGAGGATTTTTTAAAATATTTTTATCTATGATTTTTTTTTAAACGTTTTGCAATAATGACACAAATAATTTTGATAGTTACGATACAGTTTTGGAATAAAGAGTGCATCAGCCAAAATAGACAGAGTAAAGTAGGATGCCGTGAAGAAATTGTAACGGCACCGTGGCAATACTGTGTTTACAAAATCTGTAAGTAGATGACGCGCGTGGAGCCCCCACCGACCGCGGCACGCGTCGCGCCGCCTACCGCTTCTAGTATAAGCGCGCCGCACGCCCAGCTGCTTAGCTTATTCGCACGGCAGCTTCACCCGAGACGGACGTCACGCGCGGGACACCTCTCCCAAGAAACGTTTTTAATTTCGTATCTCGCGACTTTTTATCGATTCAATCATGAGTTGTTACAAGCAAGTGGTAGCGGCGGCGGTGCTGGCGGCGCTGTGTGCCTGCGTGGTGTGTTCGCCGGCGCCGGCGACGCGCGTCGAGACCGTGGAGGCGGCGGCTAACCGGACCCTGTGCCCCTTCAGCGTGGAGTACGACGAGGACCCGGAGCGTGAGCCGCAGAGGATTAAAGTGATAAAGTGCCTGAGCCCGGACAAGTCGCACGCGTCGGCGCGACACCACCGTGCGCACGGGCACGCTCGCTCGTGCACCGACGTGCGCGCCGCCACCCAGCGCGCGCACTGTGTCGAGCTGCACGACGTGGTGAGGGTGCGGTACGGGGCGCGTGTGACGTCACACGACGTGCCCGTGGGCTGCGCCTGCATGTTTCTGGAGCACGGCTCGGCGCAGGACCCGCAGGACGTGCTGCGCTGACCCCCGAGACCCCCGCGCCCCCGCCGCCCCCGCAGACCCCGCAGGCCCGGCCGGGGCGCGTGCCCGCCCACCGGCTCCACTAGCAGTTCCTAATCCAGTGATGAATGTAATTTATTGTGTGCTCGACCCCAAGTATGTCCCCAAACTGTTGAAACATTCCAAGTCAGTATTTGTTTGTTGTATAGATGTATTTGTAAGTTAATTTAAAGCCGAAGCTACGAAGGTTGTAAAGTGAGATTTTAGTCTGTAAGGTACAGTAGGTAAGATTTTTTGCTGAAGTAATTTAATTGATAGTCTGAATCAGTGGCAGCTACTTTATGTAGGTATAAGGACATGTTGTAAGATATTTTGAAAGTGATATGTGGACGCAATTAATTTATTTATTTCTAATTTATTTGTGATAAGATATTTTTTACTGAACATACTTTTACTGCCGGTTTCTGATTTGAGAAATTCGCTAAGCAAGTACTTAAATATCGTTCTGCCTCTGCGGATTTCTCACGAAAGAACGTGACAGAACGATAGTTAAGTATTTACTTAGTAAAATTCTCAATTCAGAAACCGGGCCTTAGCCAATATTAATTTATTATGGTCTGATTAATGGCAGGTAGGTACTTTAAAAACAAGGACATTTTGTAAAATAATATTTAGTTTAAACATTTAAAAAATGATGTGCCGATAGCAGTTAATTTATTTGTATGTAGTGTTAATGTTGTACATAATGTTATTTAATTGAATGGTCTGAATTGTTGGCAGCTATTAGACGTTAAGCCACTGTAAGATATAGGAATAGGAGATGTAATTTTTTTAAATGTTATTAGAGATGTAGTTATTTGAAATGCAGTGCAGGTCACAAGCAAGTTATTGTGTAATGTTTGTTTGTGTGTGTGCGTCGGTCGGACGGACCCCGGGCGTCTGTATTCAGGCTCCGGATAACTCTACACTGTTGAACAATAAAACTGACATGTTTTATAAAACCATATATTTACACCTTTTCATTTGCCCTCCTCTTAAACCCTGAACCTGAGTGGTTAAATCAAAGAGAATCTGAGCCCTCTGCTCTGTGGCCAAACGGATGATCCCGCTTATGTGTGTGTAAACACTGATTTATATTGCAATTTGAAAGTGTTTTTTTTAAAGTGTCAAGAAAAAGTTAAATTCAAAGTGTTTTATTCAATATGCCATAGGTTAATAAAATATTTACATTGAACGTCAAAATATTAACAAAAGTAAAAAAATATAATATAGGTAATGCCTTGAAAGAAACATAAGTACATTGTAAAGAATTAAAGAAAAATTAACACTAGTTACTTTGACAATACCATAGATCAGTCAATCGCAAAATTGAAAAAAAAAAACATAAAAAAATTTCTGCTTCGCGTTGAGCGCGCGAAAAATTGGTGACTAAGCTCGAACTCTCTCTCTCTCTAAGAGAAGGTCTTTGCCCAGCTAGTGGGACATGATACTGTTACAGACACATCCCGTTACATCACTTTTATTTACGCTCTAGCTAAAATCATAGCCATAATTTATTTCTTTCGCATACCTAATCGGATAAACACATGACAATTAGTGATGTGTAACGAACCGTAGTAGGTATCTACTGAACAAGCGGCTGAAACATTCAGGTCACGTGACTCAGGGTGCAATTCATGTCTGGCTACGAGTATAATGAGCCGTTTTAAATTTAGCTTCATCATCATCATCATCATCATCAGCCCACCGCTGTCCACTGCTGGGTATAGGCCTTTTTCCCCTCGCGCCATCTCTCGCGGTCCCTCGCAATCCGCATCCATGGACCCTCTGCCGCCATAACGATGTCGTCCTACCATCGGGCAAATTTAGCTTAGCACAGATTAATTTTGACAGCCGTATTCCGATTCTTCTATGGCCACGCCTGTAAGCGACATCTATGAAATGTTTTGTGTGTTTATGCTGGAAACGGCTCATTGTGGAGATGGCTGAAAAAACTAAGATAATCTCTGCGAACTAGTATGTCCACTACCTACAGATAATCTCTCCTGTGGTGGTCATATTGTTAATTTGGTACCCAGACAACCAACCAAGGCACTGGAGTTCTAAACAGCATACATGGTCTATTACTCAGACGTAGTGACTCATCCGTCCTATGCTATATAGATTTCTTTCAGCGTGCGTGAATCACCACTTCGCTCTTATTCAGCAAAGGCGTTCAATATTGGTGAAAAACTGAGACTGATGGATAATTTATCTAGGTTCGATTTGGTAGCTAAATTGGGCCCATTACCGCTAAAATTATGTGTGAATATCGCGAAGTAGGTATGTATTACCATAACGATTAGCATAGATAGGCGATTCGTAAAAACCGAGCTTGTGCCCATAAAACACACATCGTGTGTCACATATCGAGACACCTGCTGCTAAATATGTTATATTAGTGTTAGAATTTGCAACAAAACAGCGAAAATGTTTTAATTATCTTGGATGTTCGCCAAAGTAAATGGACCGATTTGGACAAATTAGGTCTCGTTTGATTAACTTTAGCCTTTTGTGTAACGTACCTAATCTAAAAGTACCGAGACTAACATATTGTCAGTGTTCTGGGCAGAAAACTTGTTTTTTCTTCCCTAACATTCAATGAAAGTAGCGCGGCGGAAAGTGCAACATTTTTACAGGTTTTTGAGCAATTTTTGTTCAGCGAGATTTGTTTCAATATTTAAAAAAAAAACTGAAAACATGGGCTTACCCGCCACGCTGCTTTCTTTGGACCTCAAGCTTCACCGACTGGATTTCACACGATGACCACCGTTGGCGCGGTAGGCCAAGTCGAAGTTGGCGGGACGACCCCTCAACCTTTCTGTCGGGGTGGCACGAGGTAGCCCAAGATAGGGAGAAGTGAAAGGGGAGGCCTTTGCTCAGCAGTGGGATACCATAAAGGCTAGATAAAAAAAAAGTTCCTTTTTGCTCCAGGAGGTACGCAAACTTGAGGTAGGTTTCTCAATAATTCGTCGACTTATCTCTCCTTATTGCGCAGCGTGGTTGTTTGTTTGTTTGACGCGTAGGTAGTAGACAACACAAGCAGGGCTAACGAGGTTGGCGCGGCAGGTTCACGGCCGCGCACCGGGGTGTCTTCCACCTAGAGGTGCGCGAAACGCTTCAGTGAAAAGAAAATAATGATATAGTTCATTTCCTTCACTGAACTAGTTCACTCTTTTAGTTCACAGTTCACTTATAGTTCACAGCTCATTTATAGTTCATTCATAGTTCATTCACAGTTCATTCATAGTTCATAGCTCAGTAGTTCGATCACGTATCTTTTGACTCACGGTAGTCCGCGAATGACAAAGGTGACAAAGGCGAGACACATGAGTTACAGAATTTTGGTTCTTAGTGTGGTAGATTTAAGAATGTTTCTTGAAGAATGAACTACGTGGACTAGAGTGAATGTGATATATAAAGATTTACAGAATTTTGGTTCTTAGTGTGGTAGATTTAAGAATGTTTCTTGAAGAATGAACTACGTGGACTAGAGTGAATGTGATATGTAAAGATTGGTAGTGAATGAATGAATGAATGGTTTCATATAACGAATGCATTCAATCGAAGCATTCATTCGCGAACTACACATCTCTACTTCCACCCTCGTCCCGCCGCCACTATCGGACGGACTACACGCCGGAATCATAGGAAATGTTCGGCTCACTTGTCTACACTGTAATATTACTAGTGGTTCGCCCCGAACTATGAAGCAACCCTTCGACCGATTTGGCTCATTTGGTTCGAACTTAAAAATTTTCTTTGCCTCATTTACCTGCCTATAGTCGTGCAAAGCTAACTTTGCAGTGGAGCATCCGAAATAGTAATTTCCGTACGTTGCAGTGGTACATGTTACAAGTTCTACAAGTGGTACATGTTACATCAGTTATTGGAATACAATGGAATACATTGAAAATATGGTGAAAACATACAAAAGCAACGTACGTAAATTACTATTTCAGATGCTCCACTGCAAAGTTAGCTTTGCACGACTCTACCAAATTTCATGACGATCCGACTAAAATTACTCAAGTACCTTATCGTCGAACGAACATTCACACAAACATACACACAAACATACAAACATACTTGCAAACATAGAAACGCCGGATTGTTCCAGTAGAATTGGAGAATAAAGAGGAAAAGTTTACAAGCATGTATGTATAACTAACCCACTAATGGGAAGCTACGATATCGCTGAGTGCTATAGGCTATTTTTTATTGTGATAACGAGAAAAAAGTAAAAGTTGCTTGTATTGTTGAATTAAGCGACCGTCAGTAACATGGGATATTCTGTAGAATTCGCACTTGGCCCCATATTAAAAGTTGGTAATTGGCGAGTTGAGTGACCCTCTTCAGTTTCACAGGACCTTTCTGTAATAGATTGAAATCCTGGAAACACCCCTTCAAAGTCCTACTCCGACTCGACACAGAGGTGTGTCGTGTACCAGCGTTCCGGTAATGATTTTTTGCCATGCATCATAATAACGCAGATGTTGTTGCTAGTTGTTGTAAGTCCTGCAGTTGTTTCGTGACCGGATCGCGGGTCTTTCCACTGGAAGATGAAACAACAGTTTCATTTGATGCTATCTGGCAGAGGGTTTTGGTCACGCACGCTGCAACGAATTATCTCGTGAATATTTTAATAAACGGCAGTAAAGGTTTGTCATTTCTGCTTACTTCGTAGGGTTGAATAGGTCGTATCTTCATATTACCCACCTTTACAGATTTTTAAAGTCTTTTAGGCCGGCCACACACAGACGGAATTCCTGACGGAAATAAAATCGGGATTCCGAACGCAGTGAGTGCATACAAAGTCTATGGACCGCCACACACATACGGTTTTTTTCGTCCGGAATTTTCATAGATCAAGTACGTAGTTGGTATTGGTTTTGTTTTTCCGAACGGAAAAATTTCGTCTGTATGTGGCCGGCCTTAATTCGGAACCCAAAGTTTTTTGTTCGAAAGTCCGTTATTGGCTTAATCTTATCTTTAGACAATATTGAGAAACTAATTTCAATATTTTATATTTTGGTCAAGTAGTTTTGTTTTTATGCGCTAAAATGTTTTGTTCCTATGACCGCCAACCAGTATGCAGACCGTCGCGTGACGTCATAAGCATCTTTGAAACGTTGTAAAATTCAAACTACTGAACCAAAATAAAAAATATTGAAATTCGTTTCTCAATATTGTCTAAAGATAAGATTAAGCCAATAACGGACTTTGGAACAAAAAACTTTGCCTTCCGAATTGCAACTTATTATGGGCTGGATAGATAGAATTGCAACATTACCCACATAGCTAGGTAGGTAGTGCAATTATTAGCGCAGTCCGAGTGGTGAAGAGAGTGAATGCGCGCGCGGTGGGCGGAGCGGCAGGTGGCGGGGCGGGGGGGAGGGGAAGGGAGGGGGGAGGGGAAGGGAGGGGCGAGCTCCGCCCACCGGCGCACGCGCCGCCTGCGACCTTCAGGGACAGACAAGGGCGGACGGATACCTTATTAAACGGGCGAGCGAATTGTATGTTAGGGTCACCGAACTAAATCCCATAGAATCCGCATTACGTATAAAATCACAATAAAAACTTCTCCCCACAGAAACAAAAGATATCAGCAATATAACAATACGAAACATCATTTCGACCATAAGTCGAATTTCAACCTTATTGCATTAGTGTACAGTTTTACTTTAATTGCATGGACTACGAGCAAATAAGCTCCCAAAGGCAATTTGGGCATCTATTTTTCCAGACACATTTCAGAGTTCTATGTTGTATCTAGTTTTATCCTTGATCGAAGGTTAGGGTGTATGTATGTGTGAATGTTTGTTCGACGATAACTTGAGTATGGTTGGTTAGAACGTCATGAAATTTGGTAGGCGGGTAATAGAGACAAAAATATTTTTTAAGTTCGATCATGAGCCAATCGGTCGAGGGGTTGCTGAGATATGAGATCGCTAGTTCACAGTTCGGGCGAACTACTGGTTCAAATTATTTAAAAGTAAAAATACCTCCAAGCCTTGATAAATCGAAGAGTCATGTATAGGAGATAGATAATAATGAGAAGATTACAACGTGCGCAAAAATCAAATCTACCTAGGGTAAGTTTTCTTTTAAAAGTAAATTTCGATGAACAGAAAACCCCTGATAGTTTGGTTAACGAACCCAAAGTCAAACTGCAGATATTATAAGCATAGAAATAGGTCATGGAAGAACGAAAACCTATCTAGAAGTAAGTCGTACACTTCCATGGAGAGCTAAAAAAGCATTTTTTTTTTTAAGATGGATAACAACAAGGAATCTCATCCGTGTGAACTGACGACCCCAGTGATCGTTATAGAAATGTAATTAGTAGGCAAATAACATAATATTACGATGACTAACAAAGTAGATGTAGATGTTTCAAGGCGGAGCGGCGCCACAGCGGTCTATCATTCAACCGATTGGCATTTGCAAACCTTCTTCACAGACGATACCTATTCAATAACATGTAATATTTTTAAACATTATCCAACATCACATCACCAACGTTTAACTCCATTATTTTTAAGACAGCGAAAAGAAAAGTACACAAGAAAAGATATGAATAAAAAAATGTTACGTGTATGTTTTCCGAAGGCTGCCCAAAGTGCCCGAGTGCCCATCCAAGCTAAGCTGGATCCTTCTTTTTTTTATTATTCGCGATATTCACACACTTGTTAATAAATGTCGGTATGATAAAGGATAATCACTTACTTACCTGCAAAAATTACCGACATACGACCAGTTTCCAAACAAATTATATTATAAACCAACTTTAGTTTTTTCGCGCCCGTAGGTAATGGTTACGGTTAGTTGGCGGAAAAGACTGAAATATATTGGTAGGTAGGCAATAGTTTCACGACATATTAAGGCTGGAAGATAAAGCAGCGTGGCGGGAAATTCAAAATTTTCACAGTTTTTTACATTTTGTAGCTAAACTGAGCTATTTTTGTTCAGCAATTTTTCGTTCGCGGCAATAACACAGTATTCTTTTCATTATTGTAAACAACAGAACAACAATAATTCACCCGATTACGGTCTACGACAAGTTTTTTGGGCAGTGCCACTGCTTCGTAGACCAGAACACATAATCGGCTGAATTATTGTTGTTCTGTTATTTACAATAATGAAAAGAATACTGTTTTATTGCCGCGGACGAAAAATCGCTGAACAAAAATAGCTCAGTTTAGCTACAAAATGAAAAAACTGTAAACATTTTGAATTTCCCGCCACGCTGCTATCGTCCACCCTTAAGACGACGTACGTCTCACAACTAGCGCCGCCAATGGGAAAAAAATCATATCTTTTTTTTGGATGCGTTTTTAGCAAAAAACGCTCCTGCGATTTCTCAACGCGAGGCTTAACTATTTTTAGGACCTTAGGTTTGGATTCCAGGACGAGGTTTCCTACGAATGCAATCGATTCTCGCCAAAAGTGGCCACTTTTGGCGAAAATTGATTGCATTCTTAAGTTCTAGGATCTGGAATCCAAACCTTAGGTCCTAAAAATAGTTAAGCCTCGCGTTGAGAAATCGCAGGAGCGTTTTTTGCTAAAAACGCATCCAAAAAAAGATATGTTTTTTTTTCCATTGGCGGCGCTAGTTGTGAGACGTAAGTTAACAACCCTAATTGAATGTAAACTCACTCATAATAGGGGCTGATGACGGCAAGGCCGCGATTTACATAATCAGTATCGATTCTGAGTCAGATTTTCGGCGAACTACCCTTGAAGCATTTTTTTCAATATGGTGCAATTTACAACATCCAAAATTTTACGAATTTAGACGTATTTTACATTTTTCTTGCAATGCCAAATTATTATAACAAAATTATATTAACTTCATTTTTTTATTGTATTGTTTTTTATGGTCAAAATCCTACCCGCTTTGAGCGTGCCTCCCGATATAAAATCAAAGCATGACTATGCGAAATCAAAGAGAAATTAAATTAAAAACTTCGTCAATATGAACGCAATAGCGTCAAGGGTAACCTCCCTGTTCTGTGAGTAGAATCGTGCGGCGTTCCGCGAACCTGCGCTACATAGCCTCCTAAAACCCTACAGTTAATCGTGCGGCGTTCCGCGAACCTGCGCTACATAGCCTCCTAAAACCCTACAGTTAAACTAATAGTTTTGTTTATCCAAGCCTAGGACCTCACTATGAAGCCACAGTTCTACCCACTGGGCCACCACCGCTTACCATCACAGTGGTAAGTCGAGAAGCTTTTGTTGAAGTCGGATAAAAACGCGGATAAGATAACTTATATTAGAGGTAGGTCTCATGGGCACATGATACGGTTGTCAAATAAATTGTCATCAACAAAATGGTAGTTTCTAAAACGTTTATACTACTGTTAGCGACAAACACGGCTAACCAATGTTAGCACTTATTGCGCCTTGTATCATAATTAAATTTTGAAACATTTAGAAAAAAGTGTTGCGATATATTACCTACAATTACACAATCGTGATCGTCAGTTAGCTCACCGAGTCCGTGAGTAATCGGAAAAGTGTGTTTATATTTTCCTTCTAAAATAATGATGACCATTAAGGCCGATTTATACTTCAATAAGTTTAGCACAGCAGCGAGTTAAGTTGTTTGTCAGTTGCTAGTAAAGTTAATAGTTAAGTTAGAAGTAGCGTCCACGCACATCGGTAAGCGAGTTGAGTTGGTGGCAGTGCTACGATGAAAACTTCAGTTGCATGGCGGGGTTGGGGCGGACTTCGCACTTGACTATTTTCCCAAAATTTTTCGTAGGTCAGATGCCATTTCTACATTTTATTAGCTATTTCAAAAATCTTTTTTTTTCTGACAAGTACAATACATTATTTATGTTCCCAAGGTAGTTAGACTCCAATAGACAGTGTAATAATGTAAGTAAATAACAGCTGAAAGTAACCCTTTTTTCGGCGCGAAAAACGCATCGTTCTTATTTCTTTCAGGCTATTTTTTTTATTATAAAAACTATTTGCAAACCTCCGTATTGGTCATCTATAGATATAAACCAAGTTTCAGCAAAATCCGACCTGTAGTTTAGAAATTAAACCGGAACTACGTTTGTATGGGAAAATCGTGCTCGAACGCCCTCTTAACTCGCCATAGTGGCAAGTTAACTCGCCACTGTACTTATTGAAGTGTAAATCGGCCTTTACAGCGTGACGGCGCTGACTCACCCGCGGCCTGAGGTTTTCCGAAATGGATGTTTTAGCAATGACACCAGGTGCCTACCTCGCGAATTACATTGAGAATACCTACTATGTACCTAACGGATTTGTTTATTGACTTTTTTTCCAACCACATCAAATCAGCCTGTAGTTCTTTTTTGTGTTTATATTAGAAATTTTCTGTTCTTCTAATCGGGATTGATAAACAGAATGTAATTTTTTTTATGTCTGATTTTATTTATTGAAATCAGTTTTTTTATAATAGGTTAGAAAATAAATGTGTATTGATTCAACTGCGGCGTGCACTGAGTTGTAATAATAAAATGTCTTATTAAAAACTTACCAAGGACTAGAGAAAATCCATCCATTCCTTTTGTTTTTTATTAATTTGTGATATTATTTTTGTTTTATTTTTAGACATGTTTTTTATCTACTCCGCGAACACCAATTTATTTGAAAAGTAAAGTTTAGAAAACACATATTATTTCCCGCCTAACTTTCACAAGAAAACTTTTCCATTTTCACCCAAAACAATATTTTACGCCACAACTTTTGTTTAGTGCCAGTCCGCCTGCCACTGCTAGTTCGCCACCACTAGACCGACACACTACACAACATCACACTTCGAAATAAACCACGAAATTAAAATGTACCAATAAAACGTAATAAACGTTTAGTAATAAAACAAAACAAAGCTCATGTCATCGTAAACTGTTAGCATCTTACGCACTTCACTCGCGTCGAGACGATCTCTGTCAAATTGGGAGCGGGTGAAAGAGACAAAGATAAGAATAATAATAGAGAAGGGATAGGTCATGAAGTGACTCAATTCTTACACATGGAAACCATTTTTGTAGTAGACGAGTTGGCGGTACGAAGTCGCTACGCCGTAGCTCGTAGCTGCGGGTCTACGGCGTAGCACAATAACAACATTCAGCGATTTATTTATCGAACGACAATTTTATTTGTGCTAAGCTCGGCACGTATTCTTCTGATACATTTTAAGGCACTGTTACATTTCCGTATTTTGTCCAAACATCAATCCCAACAAAACAAAGTCTATAAAAATAAATCAGTTAGTATTTAAACTAAAATAAATCAAAAAGAAAATGCACAATTTGCAATACCTACCATCGTTAGAGTAAAAACTTAATGCATTGAGGCGTTTACTAACCTCCGATTTCTGAATTGAGAATTTCGCTAATCAAATACTTAAGTATCGTTCTGTCTCTGCAGATGTCACATAAACGAACGTGACAGAGCGATACTTAATTCAGTGTTTAATTAGTGAATTTCTCAATTCAGAAACCGGCCCTAATAATAGTAAAAGCCGGTCTATTGGAAGCTGAAGCTGTCCTCTGGTGTCGTGAGCGTCATGGCGCGACTGCCGCTGCCGCTGCTCCTGCAAGTGTCCGCACTGTACGCTCCGTATAAAGGATCTATCCTTTCATAGATTTTCGATTTAAATTAAGTTAAAAAAAAGGTAAGAAGTAGCCTGTACAATTGTACATGTCCCACTAGCTGGGCAAAGGCCTTCTCTCAGAGAGAGAGTTCGAGCTTAATCACCACGCGTGCTCAATGCGGGTTGGCGATTTTTGAGTTGAGGGTATAATGCCTCATACGCTCAGGTTTCCTCACGATGTTTTCCTTCACCGTCAGCGAGTGGAACGTTCACCGTCACTACAAATTCACAAATGTACTTAACTTTGAAATTAAACAAATTAAGTAAAGCGGATAATATATTCGTTAATATGAGTGGGAGAGGCTCCGTAAGGCTGTGAAGTCCGGTTTTATGTTTGGAAAATTGCACTCATTAATTGTTCGAAAATGCGGATTTTTCAACTACTTGAGGACGGGAGTATAAATCATGAAAGATGAAGTTTTAGCACACTAAAGTGTTTCTTTGAAAATAGTTTTTCCATGTAAAAATCCATGACGTATAAATAAATTGTACTGTAAAGGGTACAATATGTATACGTATACAAGGTGTTATTTTGTAAAGTGACCCCCGACTCAGGGGTGATTATTTACACGAAACTGAAACTACAAAAAATATATTTAAAAAATAAAAAAATGTCAGTGAAAAATACTCAAAAATCATTGAATCGTGGCCTCCCTTACTATAACACTAACGCTAGCGGAGAGTCGGGCGCTACATCGCGTGCGCACTTTGAGAAAGCGGGGGTGTCCACACGTCGCCGTTATTATACAACAACTTAAACAAGGTATTTATCCATAAAAAAAATATTGAAATCAGAAACGTATTCTTAGTTTCAAGCGTTACTCAAACTATCGTCCCTGAGTCAGGTGTCACTGACCAAAACAACACCCTGTATAGGGGGTGTGTGTTGTGTACCTTTGAAGTAGCCCGTCGGCATGCACGTCGGCCCGCACCGTCAACGTCGTCGTCCCGTCGTCGCCGCGCCACACGCTCGGCGAGCTCCATCTGCGGGCGCCACGCGATAGTAAAGAGAGATCACAGCCTAGTTGTACTAGCCGTTCTTAATCGATTGTCAAAGTTAAGCAACAACGGCCGCGGTCAGTCCATGGATGGGTGACCGCTAGTGGCAATCATATCTGAGCGCTTCCGTGCTTCGGAAGGCACGTTAAACCGTTGGTCCCGGTTGTTGTTCATTAATAACAATCGTTAAGCCATGTCAGAGACCCTTTGGGTGGCCTAAAAACTCTGACACCAGGGGTGGCCACTACCTCATACGATTACCTACCTAGAGAGATCGACCAAGCTACCCCAAAGCAGGAATTATAATTCTAATAACGTTTTTTTTTTATTCCTGTAGCGTTTACCATTTCCTGTTCGGAGTATAGTTTTATCCATAACACCGTTGTGCTTGTTGCGATGAAAGGCTGATATGGAAACGCGTGTACTCCAATCACTAGTAAGAGAGGAAATTTTGCCCGTTATTTTAATCTATGAAAAGTATAAATGACGCGGCACAGATCAAAAATAACGCCGTTTCCTGTTTAACTACGGATTGGATTATTGAGTCTTCTAGCATAGCTCTACCTACGTTTTTTCTATCCAATGCGCTACGTTTCAATGTTGTCTCGCTATCACAAACAAAAGCAATACGCTGAGAAGAATATCCTGCTCGCATTGCAGTGCACAACCCCTGTGGTTATCAAACTTGTACGGTCGGCCAGTCACAGATACCCCGTGGCAGCTCTTACCGCGCGCGGCATAAGGCCGCCAATCGAACAAAATGGGTATCCTAGCGGGTGGCCGACGGTACAGAATTGTCGAGCGTTTCCCATCTCGTGAGGCGTGTTGGTTGGTGTGTTTGTTTACCGACGCACTCCGCTGAGTCAGTATTTGCTTGCATCGGGTCGTTATCTCCTCAGCCGCGATACCGGGGGTTCCCCGGCGATGCCCTGTTTGCGCCTCCTTCAGTACCTTCATTACTTTCACCGGATTACTTATACCTCTCACATTGACGTTCGCAACGATGCCTACGTACTTATGAAGGGGTAACGTGAAGGTTTAATCAAGCGCAAAGAATAGCCACCATTTTTGCGGCAGAAATGAATCGCCACGGACATATAACGACATGTGTTGTATAGCTAGTACAACTTAATACACAGTAGACTTGGAAAAATGTTATTCGTCGTGGGCACAGAAAAAAGGCCTGGTGTAAGTTTGAAAACTCAGTCATTCGAATCGACTAATTTCCACCGACAGAGAATCACCCACTCGTGTCAAGTCACAGTGCACAATAAATTCATTGCTAGAAAAAATCACCGTAGAGAGGTGTAGAGAGGACGTCCAAAAAAAAATAAAGGCATGTTTTTTATTTTTTTAACGTCTTTGGAAATGGACGACGATGGAAAGACCTGCAGCCTGATGATCGGTAGACATTTTGTGTCGGCGGAGAGACCCTGGATGCGGTTGGCAAGAGACCTTTAGCCAAGAAAGCCAAGGAAAACTATATCCAACAGAGGACAGAGGCTGATGATGATGGTATTGTTTTATTCGCTTTCGCTTCAAGTAACAATATAACGTG
This sequence comes from Zelleria hepariella, assembly GCA_949319315.1. Classification (NCBI taxonomy): domain Eukaryota; kingdom Metazoa; phylum Arthropoda; class Insecta; order Lepidoptera; family Yponomeutidae; genus Zelleria; species Zelleria hepariella. The sequence continues at coordinate 7,297,055 of OX439385.1, read as the reverse complement.
TTGCAAAAGGTCTTAATTCTTTTTGCAGGGTGTAAACTAACGGCCAACAGAATAACATTTCTATAAAAAAAAAGTTTTTTTACTTTTATAACCTAAAACATTTTTTTTTTAGTTTTTTGTTTTTGGATTTAGTTCAAATTCAAACACGTGATTGTGTGCGTAGGTGCACACTGACAATACTAATTTTCCCCTTACATTTAGCGCTTACATTTTATTTATTTAAAAATCAACAGAACGTCATAGAGCAAAAATCATATTTTGGATGTGATTCCTATCATTAGGATTTTTTATTATCCTCTAAAAAAAGTTAGCACCTTTTGTAACACGTTGCATAAGTGGGAGGGTACTCACTGCAGGTCTTGTGCCGCCAGCTCGGAGCTCGGCTCGGACGGCTCGACGAGCAGACGCGCGCGCCGCGTCTGCAGCCGCTTGGCCCTGCGTCACACACACAGGGCGGTTACTATACACACGGGGCGGTTACTACACACACACGGGGCGGTTACTACACACACACGGGGCGGTTACTACACACACGGGGCGGTTACTACACACGCGGGGCGGTTACTACACACACACGGGGCGGTTACTACACACACACGGGGCGGTTACTACACACGCGGGGCGGTTACTACACACACACGGGGCGGTTACTACACACACACGGGGCGGTTACTACACACACACGGGGCGGTTACTATACACGCGCTCGCGGTTAGCGGTTGTTTGCTATGCCACAACTACAGGGTGCAATCGAATTCGATAGCGGAACTTTAAGTAGCCTGTCTACTGATTAATGGGTAGGTTATCGTGTGAGGTAGTGGCCACCTCTGGTGTCAGAGTTTTT